>OY720038.1:15496516-16096516 GCA_963082485.1 Eudonia mercurella
AGTCCAGTCGAGTCCAGACGAGAGGACAACTGGTGCAGCGGGAAAACAACGCAGCATCAGTCACCCTCACCCTACCGGCCCACAAGGTGCCTTTTCATGCCTCGATTGAAGGAACCCATGTCGTAGGATGGAGGGAAAACGTGTGCGGGTAGACTATTTCATCTTTTGGAAGTGCGACAAAGAAACGTGCACCAAATTTCTTTGTGCGCGATGGAACGTTCGAGACAATACAGCGGTGACTCCGGACAGCAGCACGCGTACTCCTATGGAGAAAGGGAGAAGGTGTAAACTTCTTTTGTTTCTTACAGGTAGCCGACATCTCACCTAATGTTAAGTGATGATAAGGCCGAAGATAAAAGTTCTCTTCACCCGGAATCTTCAACAAATGAGGAACTTAAATTACCTCTAACTGTTGGAACACAACCATTAACTCTAATGTTATGACGACATATTTAATAAAATTAAACATCAAAATAAGATGGTGGTTGTTAGTCAGGCGGAATTAAAACAAGCCCTGCCCCCAACCATACCGGGTACAAACATGTACTCTTCTAAGAATCGAACTCGAGACCTCTGGGTTTAAGATTGATGATTTAGGCACTAGACCGCTATGACGTTTAGTAAAAATATTTTCGTTAAAATTTTATTATGCAGGTGGGGGGTTACCTATAAAATATTACGCAAATGTTGCGAACAGTTTGGGAAAGTCTTAGAAACCACGAGCGAGAAGTTTGTCAGGGGCTGCGAATTCTTGGAATCCAGCTCGTGATATTTTTTTGACGTTACTCAAAATGTTGGTCTATTGACTAACCTGTCGAATACTCCTCATCCTCATCTCAAATACTTATCTTTCACCTACCCAGGTGCTGATGGTAGAACTGAAGCGCACAAAACGCGTGTACGCCATGAAGGTGATCAAGAAGGCGCTGGTGACAGACGACGAGGACATCGACTGGGTGCAGACGGAGAAGCACGTGTTCGAGACCGCCTCCAACCACCCCTTCCTGGTGGGGCTGCACTCCTGCTTCCAGACGCCGAGCCGGCTGTTCTTCGTCATCGAGTTCGTCAGGGGCGGGGATCTCATGTGAGTAATATTTCTTCTTCTTTCCGCCCAGGTTCCTTGTCACTCGGGGTCGGCGTAAGAAGACCGTTTCTTTAACTCTCTTCTATCGGCCGTCACTTGCAGTCACTCCCTTTACATTCATAACTTCCCTCTCTCCATACAAAATTTACAGTTTTGGGAACTATTCACTTTACCGGACTGCTCTCGATAGATGCCTCACCGCCTAGTGCATCATAAACCAGTATTAAAATAAATCATCTGTGCTTCGGAAGGCTCGTGAAGCCGTCGGCCCCGGCGGTCGTTGACAACCACCGATGGGCACCGGTGGTGGTTTAGTGCCTGTCTTCCCTATCCATCCATAGGGAAGAGTCATGCCCCAGCAGTGCCCTGAGAAAACTGGCAATCATAAAAGACGTGAATTCAGCTTAAAGAAAGATGAATTCACTCCAAAACTCTATTCGCTCCGTCCGAGCATAGTGATTCACTAAAAAGAACGATGATAATACTGATGTTGATGATAACGGCATTTAAGATGACGTGTATGGCATATAATTACTACTACTACAGTAGGTAGGTAGGTAACTACATTAGGGGGAGGTCATTGTAGTTTTTAGGGATACTTTTTCATAATTAACTATGAAATCTATTTATAAACGGTGACACTATCATTGTGTTTTATAATTATCATACTAATTTATGGGATAGTGGACCATTTTTTATTATATAGTGTTATTATTTGAAGAAGATAAGTATCATAATATTGCATTATTTACCCAAACAATTCGATTCCATCTGAACACATTTCAGTTCTAGCGTAATATTGACTTATTATTTACATATTTTAGGACAACGCATCTATTTTAAACCAACGTCAAGATATTTTAAGATCAAGCCAAAATGCCATTTTTCTCAGTGTGGGGACATAAAATGAGTCGGCGATGACGTGCATAAACCCTCGCAGGTTCCACATGCAGCGGCAGCGCCGCCTGCCCGAGGAGCACGCGCGCTTCTACGCGGCGGAGATCTCGCTGGCGCTGCACTTCCTGCACGAGCGCGGCGTCATCTACCGCGACCTCAAGCTCGACAACGTGCTGCTGGACCACGAGGGGCACATCAAGCTCACCGACTACGGCATGTGCAAGGTACGCCCTTATATTTGTGTGACGTCACAACACGTGTCGTGTCGTGACGTGATAGCTAGCGTTTACATTAATATGTCGTGTTCTGACGCCTTTGGACGATATTTTGGATCAATACAGCCGCAGCTCTAGGAAAGGTCAAACGTTTGCGATGTTCTCCCATGAGTTATCCGATTCTGATTCAGATTATGAACAAGATATTATTCAATTTATAATGTTGGCAACTCTTTTGAAAAAATAAAGAAAAAAAAAGATTTTGGATTCATCCACTTAATAGACAAAGAGAGGTTAATGGCGAGTTTCACTGTCTCATCAAAGAGAACAAATAGGCATATAAAAAAATTAAATTAATTAAAATCACGAACGAATCGCTTCTGATGCGACACGTCAGAAGGCATCACTACACGCCACAACACTCTAGTATAAACGTTTCCATGCTATATGTGTATAATCGATTCCGTTCTGATGCATCACGACACGACACGTCGGACAAATATAAATCCACCTTTATAAATCATCATCTCAGCCAAAAGACGTCCACTGCTGGATAAAAGCACGAGCGGTTTTGAGCTGCTCGCATCCAGCGACTACCCGCGACCTTCACCAGATCGTCGGTCCACCTTGTTATAATAATAATAATAATAATAAAAGCAATTTATTTCTCTGTCACAATAGTCACACATAATACAGCAAGTTTACAATTTTAGCGTGGTAGTATGTAGACATTGTGAGAGAGCAGAACTTGCGCTAGGATACCCTGGGTTACATAGTTCTGGCCCCCCACTTTGGACTTGGCTTGTGATCTTAAAAGCTATTTCGTAAGTGTGTTTGTATGTGAGTGTGTGTGTGGGTGGGGGTGTGTATGTGTGTGTGAGGAAGGGGAGGTGTGCGTGTGTGTGTGTGTGTGTGGGTGGGGGTGTGTGTGTGTGTGCGTGCGTGCGTGGGTGCGTGCATGAGTGAAGTGAAGTGTTGGAGGCCTGCCCACAATGTGTTTTCGGGTACAGATCGCGCCAAACGTCTAGTCCCCTCTGAAGTTGCTTCGTTGCGCAGCTTTACAGTCAGGCCCTGCCGCTCGTCCCCGCCTTCGTCCTACTGACGCCTATTTTTTACTACTGCGACGCGAATCGCGCCAATTTCAGAGGGGACTAGAAGTTTGGCGCGATCTGTACACGGTCTCCACTCGAGAACAATTTTTTCCACATTTTAAAAAAACAGAATTCGTTATTTTTTATTTGAGCAAAAACTTATGTCATGATGCCATCTTGCAGAAGATTGCGAGGGCATTTATTTTTACAGCATTTTATATTAGAAAATGTCCTAAGCTTCGCCCGGGAAGGTGTAGATCAGGGATGCACAGACTACGGCCCGCGGGCCGCATGCGGCCCGCCGGTCGAATACTGGTGGCCCGCCGACAGCAAAAATAATACTCTCGTATATAAATTCTTTTTCAATTTGAATACATTATTATCAATTTTTCATTGTCTTTAATTACCTATACTTCTGGTGGCCCACCATCAGTTCATAATTTGCCCGAGTGGCCCCAGTAGGTAATTATTGGGCATCCTGGAACACTTTTTTTTTTCACTCCATTGATCTCACTGCCGTTCGAGCAATGTCGTAAAAAAGTGTTCCAGGATGCCCAATAATCATTTATGAAATGTTGTGCAGACTTACGGAATATTGTATCTTTTCCATATTGAGTCACCAAAATTCACTGTTTTTATCACTATGATACACTATTAGCTAACCAAAACCTAAATTTGGATTACGCACAGTAGCTACCACTATGAAATTTTTCATTTTCGTCTAGGCTGGTGGCACCTAACAGCAAGTTTTTGTCGTGATCTGGTAATGGAATATGATTTTTCAATTTTTCCCAGTGGCTGATGCTAAGGAATAAAATCTAGGCCGATTGCTCATGCCTGTCGCCCAGTGGCTGGTGGCATCCAGATATTATTCCATTAAAAGTATCTAGGCCGATTGCTCATGCCTGTCGCCCAAGGGCTGGTGGCATCCAGATACAATTATTCCGTTGAAAAGTATCTAGGCCGATTGCTCATGCCTGTCGCCCAGGGGCTGGTGGCATCCAAATACTTATCAGCGTAATAAATAGCATAGGTAAATCGATCATTCATACCCGATAACAGATGTTAACAAAAAATTTTACGTATAGGCTGGTAGCCCCTAGACAGCAAAATGATGATTTCATTGCGAAGCCAGTGAGTGATGGGTGGTCACCCATCTATCCAGGATTCCGGTTTGTTTAGCCAAAACTTTCACATCACTTGCACTAGGTACATGCACCGTACACTAACAGCGTGGGAATGGTTTATGTTACTCTGTAGTACCTGTGAACCATGAACGATGCAAAGTCAGCTTCTTCGTACACGCGTGTGTGTGTCCATACTTGTGTTACGTTGTTAAAAATAGATGACTATAGGAATGTCAATTGTAATACTTATGATATAAAGAACCAATTACATCTACAAAGTAAAACTAGTTTTATGCAGTAAATGTAATAAATTGTAATTTAAGCATTTAAGTACATTGACGTACATAGTAACAAGAAGTCAGGGGAACTTGAAAATTGCATTTATGCAAATTTGATGTACAAGCTCTATCCTATGGTTCCATTTGTGTTTTTTATCATTAAATTGTATTATTAACAAAAGCGATTTAGTTAATTATAAGTAAATACATATTGGACAACATCACACACCTACATACTCAAATCCCAAAGTTAGTAGCTTCAACACTTGTGTAATGGAAATCAGAAACACCAAACAAAAAAAAAAACACACTTATATTTGGGTGCGGTAATCGAACTCGCGACGCGACCCTTGCGTAATACGCAGATTCTATTCGGACGATAGCCGACCTACACTATACACGATACTTATACTTAGATAATAAAACAAATGAATGAGTCCTAAAATCGCGAATTAATGGGATGGCTTTTATTGATTAAAATTGAATTTAAAATTATAACATGCACTAGTGTGCATATTACCTATACATGTTGCACACTACAATAATTGTCAACTCTACAAAAACAAAACTTAAGTAACGAAAGCAAACACTAAAAAAATAAAAAAAAAACATCCTTAGCCCAAATAGTACTCAATACTTAATATTTAATAGCACCGGGAATCGAATCTATTGATGGTATAGGCCACCGGCCGCTATGCTACTTGGTAATACATTATAAGTGAAGGCAATAAAGATGTGTACACAACAGTGTTACAATAATGCAATGACTTTTTTAATGTTGCACTTTTTTGTATTTATAGTTTTACACCTTTATCAAATCAACTAGCTGTACCCGTGACATCGTTTGCGTAGAATTAATTTGGAATAAATAATGTAGATAATTATTACTAAATATATGTGGTGCCATAGTAAATACTGATTTAATAACAAGTTGTAGAGTACCAAAATTTTATAATCGAGAAGAAACTTATAACATCGTATATATCATTTATTTATTTACTGTTATACACCAATAACATTAATTATTTATTCAAGTACAAATCTTAGCGATAGCATCACAATTGTGAACTCTGCCTTACAGGTATGTTTATCGTCAATATGTGTGCATCGAATTCTCAGATTCGAATGAAATATCATGTAACATGAAACTTTTGTTTTTCATTTATAATTTTTTGCAAACGTTTCAGAAAAAGTTGAGATTCTAAACTGTTTTATTTAATATTAATTTGTATGGTTATTAAATACCCTTTACGACGCTAAGCCATTGTAGGTTAAGGTATGCTTTGTAATATTTTTGCCTCAAGGTTTACGATATATGTAAAATTCCCTATTTAATCTTCAGTACATCTAAATGCGGTTCATATCTTTTGTCGACTCCGTGCTCTTGATAATTCTGACCGGGAAACAAGTGACAACAAGTGCGCCGAAATTGCTGCCCGTCGCTAGCCAGCCACAGCCACCGCCAGCCGCCAATAGCCACCGCCCGCTCGCCCTAGCCAGCTGCTGCGCTACTCACCGAAGTCCCGCTAGCACCACGAAGATCCCGCGCAATTGCAATTATGTTCGTAAGTTTTTAAACTGTCTCGGATAATTTTTATTATTTTAATTTTAGCATTACAATGCTATACTTATGTAGTTAGACCCCGCCTCGGTTGCTCCTACTACGCTAAACGAGACTTACCGGCCTCGGTAGCTTAGTGGTCAGAGTATTGGACCGGTAACCCAAAGGTCGTGGGTTCGATTTCCACTCGAGCTTCCTGAGACTGGTTGATTTTTTCTAGTAAAATTTTATCTTGTCTCAGATAAATTTAACTAATTATTATCCCGTGTATGCATACTTAATTATATTTTCATTTGGCTTTCAGGTCGGACACTGAGTACAAGCGCACCAAGGAGACCAAGAACAAGAAGCAGTTTGCCAACAACTTCCTCTCGGACAACGACGAAGGATCAACGACTTCTAGTAAAAAGTATGTGTTCGAAAAATATATATATATTTTTTTAATTCTATTGTTGCTGTACTCACGGTGGCAGATCAACCTACCCAAAACTGCCAATTTCTACAATCAATTTTGAACTTTATTGTCTGGTTATAAGGATACATATACATAGGTACATTTACGTAAAAACGTGTTTCTTTTGAAATCGTTGATAGTTTTAAAAACTTATGAAGATTAGTTTCAGCAGTTGAACACAGTTCCCCTATACAGAGTACTTATTTGTTTTTATTTTTTATTTCTAGTATCAAGAAAAAAGAAACAAAATTGCCAGTGAAGAGGAAGCTACCGAAAAAGATATCGTCTTCAACGAAGAAATCGACCGGGTGGCGGCTTGATTCAGACAGTGAAGACGAAACGGCTGCCCAGCACGCGGCTAAACAAGGAACCCTAACGTCCTCGCTGTCGCGCCGGGTGGCGGACGGCGTGCTGCGGCGCACCGCTGACTTGGATGGCGACGTATTTATAGACCTCAAAGTCTACAACGTAAGGGACATCTTACCGGTAGAGCCTAAAGACCGATGGGAACACGCGGTTGTCTCTTTAAAGTTTCAATGTGACTCGGAATGCTCCCAAATGGTTCAGCTAACAGAGGTCATAAAGGACTGTAAGCGGCATTTCACCAGCGAGGGCAATTTTTTTAAAACTTGGTAGTTTAAGTCGTTTTTAATATTAGTTTTTCTTTTTACTTTTTTAAAATTAAGACAGGTTTAGTGTTAGTTTTGTTAACTTTTTAATTTTGTAATTAGGTATCATAAGATTTAAAACTAATAAATAAAATAAATAAAATAAAATAAAAAATCTTCGAGAGTAAACCTCATTAATTAGTATTAATTACAATTCTTACTTACCTACTAATGCTGTCACTAAAAACATAGGTAGGCAAAATACGTTTTAAATACAGATGCTTACTATCTTATCTACATAATTAAACTAGCAGCCTCAAACAGCATAGCCTCTTAGCAGTTTAGTTTAATTGTTTGTTTGTAATAAAATATTAAGTTTCTGAAACCGACATGGCAAAGAGAACAGTTTATTGCACAGTTTGTGACATATCTATTAAAAGTAGCGCTTTCTCAGCCCATTTACGAAGTACAATACACAAAAATAATAATTCTATTGAAGTAAGTAGTGGCATTGAAAAAGTAAGTAGTGCATTCCGCAGTCGGATTGCATCGTATCGGGTGCGGCCGGGCTCGGGGGGAGACGGTGACGTCAGAGATCGCAGCACGTGCCCGCCAGCTGTGTTTTTACGCGGGCTCCGATCTCGTGTGCAGGAGTTGCTATCTGCGCGACAAGCTACCTATCATTCTATTAAAGTCAATTTTGAATTTTTTGCTGATTTTGCTTTACTTAACAGCACAAGTGAAATAAAATCATTCGCAACTGAAAACGTGATATTTCATCAGAATTATTGTTTTAGTGAAATATATTCGAACGCAGTCGATACTATTGTAACAAAGATTGACGAATTTCAAGAAAGAGATAGTGGTTGGGCTTTTATAAGCAATTTATACTTAGAAGTCAATATTAACAAATATAACCCATTGAGGGCTGGTCAATTTATAGAATTACCGAAATGTTTAAAATCGAGACACGCATGCATAAATATTCGAAATAATGATGCGTTCTGTTTTTTGTGGAGTGTAATGGCTGCGTTATTTCCCGTAAGCAATAATGCCCATCGCATATCATCGTATCCGCGCTACGAAAAAATTCTCAATACTGATAATATGACTTTTCCTGTAGGGTTTTTGGACATTCGAACCTTTGAGAAAAATAATCCTAAAATTAGCATAAACGTGTATGGTCTAGCAAACAAGTCACAGATTGTCGGTCCTCTGTACAAAACAGAAAGTAGAAAAAAACACCATATCAATTTACTACTATTAGAAAAGGGTAATTTTAAACATTATTGTTTAATAAAAAATTTAAATAAATTATTGAGACCCCAGTTAACAAAACATCATTCAAAAATATATTTTTGTGACGACTGTATGATATTTTTTAATAAAATGGAAACATTTGATGCTCACATTTGTAGCGGTGTTCGGACTATGCTACCGGATCAAGGAACCGTAATACAATTTAACCATTTCGAAAGAATGCAAGATATGCCGTTCGTTATTTATGCGGATTTCGAATCTTTATTAGAACCCAAATCGAGTGGTGACGGGCTAGATTCAAAAAATACAATTGTGTTAGAAAAACATTTGCCAGCCGCTTTTGCGTATTATATTGTCTGTTCGTATGATAGCTCTCGCAATAAATACGTATCGTATCGTGGAAAAGATTGCGTTGAAAAATTCATAGAATTTCTCAAAAAAGACGTAAAAGAAATAAACAAAACTTTAAAAAAAACCATTCCAATAACGTTATTATCAGCTGAAGAGCAAGAAAATTTCGATAAATGTAAAAATTGTTTCCTCTGTGATCAGTTATTATTGGACGATAAAGTCAAAGATCATTGTCATTTGACAGGCAAATATCGAGGTGCGGCACATTCTTACTGTAATCTACAGTTTTGTTTACCTAAATTTGTTCCCGTATTTTTTCACAATTTAAGCGGGTATGACAGCCATTTATTTATTCGACAACTAGGAGATACCCCGGGTGGAATAAAAGTCATTGCCAAAAACAAAGAAAATTATATATCTTTCACGAAGTTTTTTCATATGAAACTTCAGGAATATTTTCCAGTTAGATTTGTAGATTCATTTAAATTTTTAGGTACCAGTTTAGGAAAACTTGTAGGTAACTTGACTAGTAATGACTTTGCGCATTTGTCTTATTTTTTCCCAAATAAAGAGCACTTTGATCTAATAAAACGCAAAGGCGTGTATCCCTATGAACACATGACGAATTGGAGTTGTTATGATGAAGATGTGTTACCGCCGCGAGAATGTTTTTATAGTACTTTGACCAATGACACCATTTCCGAATCGGATTATTATCACGCTCAACATGTTTGGAAAACGTTTCATTTGAAAAATCTAGGTGAATACACCGACTTATACCTTAAAACAGATGTAATTTTACTAGCAGATGTATTTGAGAATTTTCGTCTAACTTGTAAAAATAATTATAGGTTAGATCCTGCATTTTACATGACCGCTCCAGGACTAAGTTTCGACGCAATGTTACTTAAAACTAAAGTGAAATTACAACTTATTGAAAACCTAGAAATCGTACGTATGATTCAAAAGGGCATTCGTGGTGGGGTATGCTTATGCTCCACTAGGTATTCCAAAGCGAATAACAAATATTTGTCAAATTATAATCCGTCCATCTCTGATAACTATTTATTTTACATTGATTGTAATAATTTATATGGGTATGCAATGTGTTCATACTTGCCCTATTCTGATTTTGAGTTAATCAGTCAAACGGAAATAGATAAACTTAATATTCTCCAAGTACCCAATGACTCGAAGTATGGGTATATTTTAGAAGTTGATTTGGAATATCCGGAATACTTACATGAGTTGCACAATGACCTTCCTTTTTGTCCTCAGAAGTTTACACCACCCGGATCAAAATATCCCAAATTGATACCTAATTTGTACGATAAATTTAATTATGTAATACATTACGTACATTTAAAAACGTGCTTACAACACGGTTTAGTATTAAAACGTATTCACCGAGTAATCAAATTTAAACAAAGTCCTTTTTTAAAACCATATATAGATTTAAACACAGAGTTACGTCAAAAGGCTAAATCTACATTTGAACAGGATTTCTTTAAATTATTAAATAACAGCATTTTTGGGAAAACATTAGAAGATACTGAAAAAAGACTCAACGTTCATCTGGTTAATCAGTGGAATGACACCAGAAATAAAACAAAAAAATGTTACACAGCCGAACAATTGATATCGAGGCCTAATTTCCATAGTTCCACGGTTTTTACGGAAAATTTTGTAGCAGTGCAAATGAAACCAGAGTTAATTACTTTGGATAAACCTATCTATATAGGATTCGCTGTTCTGGAAATATCTAAAAATCATATGTATGATTTCCACTACTCCACAATGAAACCTTTTTATGGTTCTCGTTTAAAATTATGTTACACGGACACTGACAGTTTTTTGTATAGTATAGAGACACCTGACATATATAATGATATAAAATTAAAGTTTCAGTCGTACTTCGATACTAGCAATTATACTAAAAATAATCAGTATAATATTGTATGTCGAAACAAAAAGATTCCTGGGTTATTTAAGGACGAGCTAGGCGGGCAACTTATTGTTGAATTTGTAGGACTGCGATCGAAGTTATATTGCGTGAAAACTGAAAATAACGAGTTAAAAAAAGCAAAAGGAGTAAAGAGACCTGTAGTCAAAACTCTTACTTTTAAAGATTTTAATAAAGTGTTATTGCACAATAAGTTGATAAAGAAAAAGAATGTTGTGTTTAAGTCTCTGAAACACGAAATTTTTACTCAATCTGTTAACAAAGTTGCCTTATCTTCAAATGATGACAAACGAATTATACTTAAAGATAAAATATCCACTTTGTCATGGGGGCATAAATCTAGTTTGTTCTAGAAAAAAAAGAAGATTTTCTAAAAGCGGTTGGAAGAGATTGCCCGGCCGCATTTACTTACTGATGCTATTGTTACACGATTAGCTATATGCTATATGCTTCATAGTTTGTATGTTGTTTTTGAATGTAAAACCTACAAGACTTATGTACCTACAAGACTTATGTATAGTTATTGCGATTTCATAACAAAAACCAACTTTATTTTATTAAATGATTTTTAATTTGTATAATATTATTACATGAGTTAATGAAATTTAATATTATTACATTGTATCTAATATTTTGTATCATAGTAAATACTTTTATAAATGTATTCAGTGTATTATTTAGTAAGATAAGCTTTTTATAAATAAATATACTTATTTTCAGTAATACAAAAATTGTATTATTTCAAATATCACCATGACGTTTCCACTGTAAATTAACTACAATAAAGTATCCTACATTCTCTCTGCCTAAATATTAATGTTATTACCGTAGGTTATAATATTTTCAATAACGTAAAACCTCAGATGCGGTGTCCGAACAAGTTCAAACATGTTCATTGACACTATGTCACGTTATGCAAATCTGTAATTTGAATGCATACATCTTCCTAGATATTTGTTTTTTTACTTATTATATATTTTTCAATAATATGATACCCGGTGCCAGCAGAACAAGTCTATACATGTTCATTCCCACGATTGCCACTGTATCATGTTTTGCAATTCAGTAATTTTGATGCAGGCGCTTGTATAGTAGTTCCCACCTAAAGAGGTACTATCAATGCATATTTTTCAATAATATGATACCGCACCCGGTGTTAGCGGAACAAGTCTATACATGTTCATTCCCACGATTGCTGCTATATTACGTTTTGCAATTCAGTAATTTTGATGCATACGACAGTAGTTCCCTTCCACAGTCCAGTCAGTAGCACTTCGTTAGCCGATCTATACACAACCGAGCAACTGCCGCCCGCTGTTTAGTACCTACCTACCTTATTGCACTTCAGAATTTATTCTTTGTAAGTATTACTACCTAATATTAAGCATTTAATATTATTTATATGTTGTATAGTTTATGTTAATCAATAAATGTTTCTAATTTTTCGCAGATCATGGAAGATTCTCAAGACATATGTGGAATCTATTCTCCATCCATATACGCACAAGATCCTAATTTCTGTAGCCCTACCGAAGGCCTCGGTAAATATGTACAAGAAGCATTGGCAAAAAAAGCAGCTCTTAAGAAGAAACAAAAAAGAGATGCAGCACGAAGAAACTGTAGAGATGTGGCGTCGACTTCATATGTAATCACCAAGGATCAAAAAAAAGGAAAACGGCTGATACAAATTCAAGTAGTGGACTTGGAGAACGAAGCTGCTGCATACTCAAGATCTTCAGCAGAAACTACACAGTGCAGTGAAAATGACAATGACAATGGTTGTGTGATACTTAGTGCGCAATATGTGATGCGAGACTCTATAGATGAGATAATGGACCTCACTGAAAACTTAATAAAAAAGATTTCCAGGAAAATTACTAGTGATGATTATTTTTAGTAATTGAAGGGTGTTTTGGAAAAACGACCAATGTCACATTGATAAAGTTTTTCAGGAAGTAAATAAAAGTTTATAAAATGGAAATATTGGAATAATAACTACTTTTTATATATTAATTGATAAAAGCTCATAAAAATTAACAATCTTAATAACAATAGGGTTTTTTAGTTTTATTATTTATAACTTATTTTTAAGTCTAAAGTTTTCTTGTAAATAATATTTCCAGCAAAAATAGCCAAGGTCTTGGACATTGGTGGTTTTTCCTAAGAAAATTTGTAAAGTTTAGAAAATAAAATTTTCTAGCATATGAATAGGATAGTTTTTTGTGTAATAAAATACATATTTTTGACTTACAAACTTTATTTTACCACATTTATCACTCACAGGCATCACTGTTGTCATCTGCTTCAATGTCAATGTCATTTTGGCTAGTACTTGGGAGGACATTTTGACATAGCTCTTGATAATAGGCTCTACTGTCAGGCCTATGAACAAATGCACTTAGGCGAAGTAAATCGTGTGCTTTTGCTGCAGGTAAAGGTAAACTTTCAAAATAAAGCTGCTTTAATTCAATCATGTCACCTAGTTTCTTTTTGTTGCGAACTGTGCACCCTGTGTACAGACCATGAAAGTCCTCTTTCTTATGAACCAATGGACTTGATGCCTTTATTTCAAGTATTCTTAACTTTCTAAGGGCTAGCGTAGGCCTTGGGGATTTCAAAAAATACTGAATTAAGCAACTCTTCATGTCTATGAAATCATCTTGTTTCATATTTACAACTTTGAAGGGGCTTGGGCTAACACGTGCTTCTGATATAAGCTCATCCCAGTCTGATGGCACTTCAGGGCAATAAGCACGTTTTTTTTTCTCTATTAAAGCAAAATCCTGATCATTTGGCATATACGAATGACCACGGACTGGGAAAATATGTTTAATCTTATTAAAAAGTTTTAGACAATGAACTAAAATGTACTGAAAGTATACCATTACATGATTCTTATTTTGCCCTGCACAGCCATCACTTAGAAAGATCAGTGTGTCACTAGTGATATTTTTATTCTTTAAATAATGAAGTAACATAGATGTTACTTCATTAGCACCTTTTTTGCCTGTTGTTTCTGTATATACATACATATCAGCACTGTCATCAGCTAAATCATGTACACCGAATACATAGTACCATAACTGTCTAGCATAAAAAACATCACCAGTCTTTATATGAGGAAGGGGCAGATTTTGCATGTAATCAAAAGAAATGACCATGCATTTACCTTCTCGAGCAAGTAACTGGTATTTTTTCTTTAATTCCCTGAACTTAGCAGCTTTCCGTAAATGCAGCTCTTTTTTTATTAAATTTTCCTTTTTCACTGTATCAGTTTCAGCACTTGCTATTTTTAAATCAAGACTGTCACACACGGCACATGTGTCACTGCGAGGAAGCCCAAATTTAATGTTAAACTTTGAATGAAAAATATTATAGTATATCTTGTATGTAATTTGAATCCAATATTCTTGTAAAAATATTTTATGCATTTTCTTTACATTTAAGGTTTCAGGCAGAAACATTCTGTTTGGATTTTGTCTTAGAGAGTAGTGAGACTGCCTAGCTTTAAAAGATTGTATATGTAACCTTACCAGCTCAGCTAATTCATCAGGAAACTTATTTGGTCTATTGAAATGGGTACCTCTAGCATCTTGAGGCAAGGTTCCTTTATTTACAGCAATATCTTGTATACGCCGAAGTCTTGACCTTGTTATACATAGAATGCTTAAAAATGCTGAGTGACAGACCTTCTTTTCTTTATTGTTTGTATGCAGTTTATATTCAAAAGACACACTATGATCAGTAATCTTGCTAGATTCATCTGTTAACTGTCGCCTCGGTCGTTTTCTTGCACATGGGGCAAAAGAAATGCAGGAAAATATATATGCATCTTGCTTATTTTTAGAATCTAATGAGTAGAATGTTTTGAAAATGTGTCTTCTTTCGACTTCACTAACATTTTCGAAACATTTGAGTCGTTTGCACCTGGAAAATCCAAACAAAACAGATATAAAAAACTGACACTAAAATGATTAACGGTCGTACATTATACCATTTAAAATAAATTACTACTAGGTAGCTACAAACCTGCAGTCTTGACCTACAGTAGCTTCTGATATTGGCTTGCCGGCATGATTTACATGAGGTTTTCCATGAACTTTTAGCTGTTTGATAGCAGTTCTTTTACTTATTTTCGGTGGTTTCCGTTCTGGCCACGTAACTATTTCCTCACTTCTTTCAATATCGTTCATAGTCTTAAGCTTATTTAAATAATAAAGACAGCAAAAACAGACCGACAGAGATTTTTACTTATTTTTCACCTTCTGACTTTGACAGCTAACGTATGAAACCCGCGAAACGTCGATCTCATTTTTTTTTTAAAAACCGCCAATGTCCATGGACCTTGGCTCTTTTTGCCTGAAACGCTATGGACATTGGTTGTTTTTCCAGAAACCCCTAAACTTTGGAGCTATATTTCTACCGGACGTTGGCTGTTTTTGCTCTTTATGTCATACACATATTAAAGTATGAAACGCGAAAAATCCATAGAGCAAAAAAACTCGATTTAAAAAAAATGTGACATTGGTCGTTTTTCCAAAACACCCTTCAATTGTTACTTTATTGTTAAACTATTAAAATTTTAAAGTTATAAATTTTTTAGGTAAATCTTAGTTTGTTATTTGAAATAAATAAGTCTTAGTGGTAATCTGTAGAAAACATATAATTAAGTAAGAAGTACTTGATTTATTGTAAAATTATTAAGTAAAAAGAAAATAGTAAAAAAATCTAGTAATCTAGTGTAAAATATTCAACAAAAGATATGTAGTAAGTAAAATACTTCTATTATATTTAATTGGTAGTATAGCTAGGTTATAAACTTTTTTGGTAAACCTTAGTTAAAGAATTTCAAATAAATAAATAAGTCTTAGTGATGAGTTTGTATAAAACATAATTATGTAATAATTACTTGAAGCTAAGTTTAATGTTAAATAAAAAAACAAATTAGTATATATATATATATTTTTTTGTGATTTTAATGTGGTTTTAATTAAATGATATTTTAAGATACTGAAGTTGTTTTATTATTTTACTATGTGAGGGAATTATTAAAACTGAAAGACTTTTTTATTTAACTTCTATTTATTTAAATATCTGACATCGATACATTATTTTCTATAATCCATTTTCTAATGCATATAACATTTCTTAATGCACAATACTTTATATGGTTGAAACAATTGAATGAAAACATATCTTTACAGTAAAGTTTACTTAGAGTTTCTAAATTAGGTATACCTTTATCACTTATATCTAAAACATTTTCATGTCCACATAATTCTCGCACCCATTTAATTTTTTCTTCTCCTTTTACTATGATCTTGCGTTCTTTGAAGTAAGGTTTAATGAGTCTTTTAAATTCTCTGTAGTCAATATGTCCCTCACTCCATCGGTATCCTCGGTTTCTTTCTATCCACCAAACATGTTTCCTTTCTTCGAGAGTAAGTGTAGAAAATGGATATGGAGGTTTAATTAAAAATATTTGAGTGTGTTCTGATGTGCCTATAACTAATTCCTTGATAATGAATTCATTTTTCTCATTTTTAAAACCTTGCACATCCACTATTAAAACATCTTTATTCATGATAGTTTTTTAACGATGTTACTCAGAGGCTTATATTCAAATATGCAGTCGTTCAGTATAAGACAATATGCGGCGGTCTGATCAGGTATCTCTTGATCTGTTTCTATTTCAACCCGAACGTCAATTGATCCCTTTAGCGTTTCGTGTTGGCGAGAACAGTCAATAACA
Organism: Eudonia mercurella; assembly: GCA_963082485.1. Lineage (NCBI taxonomy): Eukaryota > Metazoa > Arthropoda > Insecta > Lepidoptera > Crambidae > Eudonia > Eudonia mercurella. Next base: position 15,513,158 of record OY720038.1, read on the forward strand.
AATAAAGGAGCGATATCTTTGAACTCTTTCAAACTCAACAACGGCTCTGGTCGACGACCATGATAAGACTGCTGAAATCTTGCATACTGTTCGTATATTAATGAAAACTTGTTGTCAGCAAAATTAATATTCATTCCTTCATAAGGGTAATATGATGAATTTAAAAATACTTTGACATCACGAATAAAGCAATGATCGAACTCTGCCATAGACAGTGTCACATTATGTTTACGGTTAGTTTGTAAAGCAATTACTACAAATCGTGGTTTTTCAATCTGAGATGAGGTTTTTATAGACCAAGCGTGTTTACGTGTTGTGGGTAGTAATGGATACTCATACAAGTCCCAATTACGAAATGCTACTGTAATGGGACGATCTTTTTCTAAATGCTTTAATAAATTAATTCTTTCGCGGTCTGAAACTTTAATGTGAGGAACTCGCCAAACAATTTTACTTATTGTTATATCCTCCACAACTTCATCGGTATTTAGTTTCAAAGCATTGAGATTTGTGTTGCTTCTCAATAGTACTAACTCATGTTTACAGTTAATTATGATTTTTTCATAATCTTCTGCAAAACCCAATATTTTGTTTAGAGGAATTGATGCAGAAAATACTCCATTGCTGACATTGGTCGTACCTGTAGGTGACCAGCCCCAAACCTGTGCACATTTCGATTCATTTTCATTCAAGGAAAGATAAGATTTTATAGTTGTAGAAATCCCTGTATTTTTTACCTTATCTATTTCTACACCATTTAATTCATATCGAATATCTTGAAAAAGAAATAAAGCTGGATTATTAACAAAATGCACACTTGTCATTTTTTCTTGTTGTTTAGTAGTACTGTTAAACTTATACACATTGACTCTGCCCTCAATGTACAAACTGCTGAGTGCAGGCAACACATACAAATCTTGCTGATTAATAGGTATTCGAATTTCATCGTTCTTGTTAAAACTTGTTACATATGGTTTATACGAATGATATTCGAAACTTTCGATGCTGTTATCGTACGATGCCGGTTGAGTTATATTTAAAATATTCATTTTAACAAACCCAGTAGTTTTAAAAATTCCTTATTGCTTTTGGTTAGCTTCTTCTTTAAACGAAGCGGTGTTCTTTTCTGAGAGGATCTTTTGGAACTGACTTGAACAGTAGACGTAGATGGGGTTTTATTGAAATTTAACATTTTTTTCTAAAGTGTAAATACAGTTGTACTTCTTCACCGCGTAAGTTGATCTGCTTATTTTCAGCGTCTAGCAACCTTATGTTAATAGAGTTGATTGAACTTTGATTGACGGGAAAATAAATTAAGTTTTTAGGTATTTCGATGATTCTATAACCTGGTGGTACGTTAGGAACAAATTCGTAAATAATATGACTTGCTTTCCCGTTCACAAATGACCCGCTGATTACATCACATTCGATTCGCACTACAGTTGTTGATAAAATGCTGACGGGATACCGAGACTCGGTGCTTATATTAGCTGTTATTGTATCCATACCAAAACCTAAAATTTTACCAAGAGAATAATTTTTATCGAAATACACATTTTCAGAACAGTAAATACATGTTTTTAATGTATTATTATTGCAAGTCAATTTTAGCGCAGCGTCCTTAATGTTACTTTTCAAAAAGTCACAAATATCTTGAAGTTCGTAGGATCCTTCAGGTATTTCGATAATTCTATCACTGCCATAGTAAAATTTATTATTTCTTTCATCTATGTTCGGGATAGAATTAAAAGTTGAAAAATATAAGAGTCCACACTCATATTCTCCGCGTAATTGCAAGGTTGGCGAGTAATTTGTTATTAAAGATTCTCCTCTGCCAGTTATTGACACAGTGAAAGACATTTTTGTACTGATAAGTTTTTTTATTTCATTATCAATATAAATGTTTTTTCCAATAGTCTCTTAAAAAATTTAAACAAAGGTGACCACAGTTTATAGTTCCAAACTTTTGATACTGAACATAATTATAATTTATAGACATGTACCTTAAATAATTTATCAACTCTAACGGTGGCTTTAGATTGCCAAAACTATCAAAATATTCACAGTCGTCATTATGCTTAACGTAGGCTACCCAATGGGTTCCGGGATTATCAGAACTATCTAAATTTATTATAGCACACTCGATCTTTCTTGGTTTTGAAGGCAGTGCATCTCTCATGAAAACTCCTCGAAAGTGTGGAATATCAGTAGCATGCTCCAATATATCGAAATTAGTGAGAGGGCGTCTGGGTAGCCGTTTCATTAGTTTTTTGAAGGATTTAGATATAAACCAGCTCCTTTTTTATGAGGCTTGATATACAGTCCTTTTCCTAGAGCTACAGCTTCCATCATCTTGTTATGTCGTTCAGATTCTTGAAGATTTTTCTGAGCAGCCTTGTAATCATTGACAGCCTTTGCTATACCTGCTGCACCACCAGCAAGTGAACCTAGAGCTGACAATCCAGCGAAAATTGGAATAAGAGGTAAGAAACCCCCACTTTTTGGTATAGGAATACACCGCGGCAAGCGTATTCCTTTTTTATTAGTAAACAGTTTTTTTGCAGCTGCATATGCATATTTTATAGCTGTGTGATTGTCTTTAGATTTTAATTTTTTAATTTTATTTTGGATTTTTTTAACACCAGTCATAAATGAACTTACTCCAGCCCCAGCTTTGAGTTTTGCTTTCATAGTTTTCTTTACTATCCATGAAGCAACCTTTTCTCCTTTTCCAGCATCCCTCGATTGCAATCTTTTCTTAGCCATATTCAAAAGTTCTAAATCGGCGTTATGTCGAACGTGTAAATCACTGTTGTTGTATGCGATATCGTGATACATGCAAGCTTCATCCAATTTGTTTATGCCCCGGTCGCCTCTCAGTAACCGTTTCTTAAGTTTTGTTCCGGGACCACAAAATTGATAACCAGGTAAATGTAACTCAAACGGTATATTATTTATTATGTCGTTAATAATACCACTTCCTTCCTTCATCGATGTTTATCAAGTGACCGTATCAAATATTAATTCTTAATTTATATTATAACACCAATGCATTTTTATCAATCCAACTGTTTTCGTCATCACTGAGACCTAACCATTTAACAAAAAGTTTGTTTCCTTTTCTTTTTATAACCTTTTCAATGAGACATAGATCTGGAAATTTTGTTCTCTGTAATTCATAACCGTAAAAAGATCCTAAAATTCTCTGCCTATGGTTATCTTCTAAGTGGTAAGTTACTGGAGTTGTATGATTGACTTTAATAACATTAAATATTTCTGATGACCAGTTTGGGGTATAACCTTTATAAAAATCCCCTTTGTATTTACTTATACGAACATGATCTCCAACTCGCAACTTTAATTTATGGTTCATCTTGTTACTTTGTGATTTAATAATGTTAGATCTGACAACTATTTGGTTTCCTTTATTAACCTCAATTGGCTTAAATTTTGTTATTCGATGTCTAGTGTTATTATAGCATTGGACTACGTGTTTCAAATTCTTTTGCATCCATTGATATTGACCACATAAGCTAAATAGCTTGTAAAGGTGACCTTTTAGTGTTCTTATTACTCTTTCGACAATTGATGCTTTTTTTATAGAGTAAGTGGAATAATGATTAATGCTATACTTTACCATCAACTGTTTAAAGGTATCATTATAAAATTCTTTGCCTAAATCTGTTTGTAAATTTTTAGGCTTTCGAGATGAATTAGATAATATATTTTGCATTGCTTTTGTAACACAACTTTTATCTTTTGATTTCAAAGGATTAACCCACACATATTTTGATAAAGTATCAATTACGACTAAAACATATTTATATCCTTTATTAAACTGTGAGTACTTTTGAAAATCCATAAGGTCTGCTTGCCATAAATCATCTATTCTTTTTATAATTGTACTTCGACGGGGAAAATTTCTTCTCGCCGCTCTGTGAAGTTCGTCTACAATTTCTTTCTTACTCATTTTTATTTTTTTGGTTTATCAAAAAATCAATCTCTGTTTTAGTATAATATAAATCACTCAAACGATTTGAAGTCACCTTATCCAAGCTATTTAGGTATTTCTTAACATCAAGATAAACTGTTTTTATTTCGTTTCTTAGGTCTTGAACTGTTTTATCTAAATAGGCTTTATTTACTGCTTCGTCGTCTTCGTCTGGAGAGGTTAAACCTTTCAATTTTGATGATTTCAAATCGTAGTGTCCTGTATCTGACTTCACCAATGTATCGCTGAAGGTATCAATGTATTCCGCTAATCGTAGACGCTTATGAACATGATGACCAAATTTGTCAATGTTCATTGCTGCACTGATGCGTTATTCAAAGTGAACTATTTCCCTGTCAAACGTTCTTTATATTTCATATTCTTGATTATTCCTGCTTCCCACAGTTCTTCCATAATTGCGATAATTTCATTATCTAAACCGGTGTTACCTGCATCTCGTGACGCAAACAGCAATTTTAATCGATCTACCAACTCATTCGGATCGTCCCAATAAACAAGGTCTGTATTTTTCTTAACCTTTTTTAAAAGATTAATACCTTTTCCCTGTGAAAGGCTTTCCATGCTAGTAGTCACATTTTTAGAGAATTTAAATAGTGGTTTGATAATATTCATATATTTATACCCTTTATTGCTGTTTATTGGTTTGGTTGGTTCATAATTACGCCTATGGGCATTGGTGTCTATTAGTAGTAGTTTATATTTATCTAAATCATCTTCTGTGATTACATCTACATTTGGTTTCTTTTTAAACAATAGCTCTTTTAAACCAAGAGTTTTTTTATAAACACGGTTTCCAACTTTCAAAGTGCTGTCATTGTCATAAACACGAGATTTTCCGAGCATTAGTTTACCTCTGTCATGTCTGATTCCAAAAGGTATATCATTCATTACTTCAGATGATGTTGACCAAGACAAAGACTGATTTTTATAGCTTGGTGACGATTGTAGAGATTTAAACGATCCATCACTCACATTATGGTCTTGAGTAGGTGTTACAGTAAGGGTTTTGTTAGATTTTTCATATAACTCCTGATCTGGCTCATCTTCTTCACTGCTAGGTTCACTAAATTGTTCAATAGAAGAATAGGACTCCTCGCTTACATTTTTTTTAATCTTTTTAAAACTGGGAGTATCATTCTTTTCTTCCACATTGTGTTTTCCATCATTTTTACTTGTTAACAAATTAAGAGGGTCAACTATAGGTTTGAATATGGTTTCCAAGGTCATATTGCTTGTATTTTTTGCATCCTTGATCATATCTACTTTTCTCTTTACAGCTGTTGCCGATTTTACTAATTGTTTTTTTAGATCTATTTCCATGTTTTTTTTTATGAAGTTTCCTTTCAACTCCAAATCACAAAAGAAAGTGATTTATAAATAAAATTACAACGGCTTATGTATATTAATCTACCACAATGAACGTATCAAATGTCATTCTATAACATCCTTTATTTCGTTCACAATCCTTATTTATTACAATATAATTGTACGGCTTTCTCCAAACAGTTGAGCACATTACACGGAATTGAGACCATGACATGTCAGACATTACATGTTCTTCATAAACGTGTTTTAAATTTATATCGTCTTGCTTGAATAATATTATTAGGTTTGCATTGTCCCTTACAAGTTGTTTAGGTATTTTTGTATAGGTTTGATTTATATAAAAACAATCTATATTTTTATGACGTCCCATAGCAAAATAATCTCGGATGTGGTTTTGGTTTTCACAAGCAACGTCGTCAAATATGATAATTGAGTTAGCCAAAGCTTCGTGTGGACTTAAAATTTCACTGTTATCATTGTATTTGTTAAAAGATGTACCTGCTACCATATCTAATACCTTTTCTAAAAATATGTATTTAGGCTGATATAAAGATTTTGAATATACATAAAGATTATGAAAACGAGGACCGTCACAATGTAATAATAGACTAATTACTAAGTTGGTCTTTCCACAATTGGAAGGACCACAAACAATACAACGTATACTATTCGGCAACAAATTACCATGTCGTTTTGGTTCATTCGATAGCGGAGGACATATGCATTCTATTTTTAACGATTGTTTTTGTTTGACGAATTTCATAATCAGCTGCTTGCACTTGACCACAGAGTTCGAAGGAATTTAACAAAATGATTTTATAACATAGCGCCAAAACATTTAAACTCTTGAGGTGGGAGGTCAAATAAATTATAAATAGCAAACTTCAGTTCATTGGTATCCAAGAATCGATTTGCAAGTGAGTAATGCTTTTTTTTTTTTTTGCACTGTATTATATTGCTAAGGTAAAGCTACTAAGTAAAAAAAAAAATATATATGTTATTGGGTATGAATGATCGATTTACCTATGCTTTTTATTACGCTGATAAGTATTTGGATGCCACCAGCCCCTGGGCGACAGGCATGAGCAATCGGCCTAGATACTTTTCAACGGAATAATTGTATCTGGATGCCACCAGCCCTTGGGCGACAGGCATGAGCAATCGGCCTAGATACTTTTAATGGAATAATATCTGGATGCCACCAGCCACTGGGCGACAGGCATGAGCAATCGGCCTAGATTTTATTCCTTAGCATCAGCCACTGGGAAAAATTGAAAAATCATATTCCATTACCAGATCACGACAAAAACTTGCTGTTAGGTGCCACCAGCCTAGACGAAAATGAAAAATTTCATAGTGGTAGCTACTGTGCGTAATCCAAATTTAGGTTTTGGTTAGCTAATAGTGTATCATAGTGATAAAAACAGTGAATTTTGGTGACTCAATATGGAAAAGATACAATATTCCGTAAGTCTGCACAACATTTCATAAATGATTATTGGGCATCCTGGAACACTTTTTTACGACATTGCTCGAACGGCAGTGAGATCAATGGAGTGAAAAAAAAAAGTGTTCCAGGATGCCCAATAATTACCTACTGGCCCCTAGTCTTAATAAGTCTGTGCATCCATGGTGTAGATGATATCTCTCTTACCTATATACTTATTGATTTGCATCTGCACAAAGCTTTTGAGATTAACATAGTAAACTGTTTTTCAAAAATTCAAAATCATTTATTCAGTGTAGGCTTCAAGTAGGTTTTGTTATGTCACAATGCCATCAGTTCGTTCGGAGAAGAACCGGCAAGAAACTCGGCATTAATAAAAAAAATGCTCCACCATAGCCGGTGGATGTATTAGACATCGGATTACATTATATGTATTGTAAATATTTGACATGTTTTTTGAGTTCATATTGTAAGTGCATATCAATATAGTAATTATTATTTTTTATTTTATTTATTATATATGTATTATGTATACCTATTTTTTTATTTAAACTTTAGCAACATCCATTACACGGCGGACTTAATGCCCGAGGCATTTTCTACCAGTCAACCATAGGGTGATGCGGAGATAACATCGGTGGTAGGTGCAATTATGTGCGATGACTATAGTAGATAGTTTTTTTTTTAATTTATTAAGATATAGTTACTAAGATATGTTATATCGCATATTCCGTTGGAACCCACCAGGAAGGCGTCCGGCCCGGCGACACGACGTCCACGTTCTGCGGCACGCCCAACTACATCGCGCCCGAGATCCTGCGCGGCGAGGAGTACAGCTTCAGCGTGGACTGGTGGGCGCTGGGCGTGCTCACCTACGAGATGCTGGCCGGCCGCTCGCCCTTCGACATCGCGCAGGCCGCCGACAACCCCGACCAGAACACAGAGGACTACCTGTTCCAGGTGAGTGTTCGTGGTGGTAGCTCTCTGTATACCGGGGGTTTGATAGCTCTTCTTTTTTCATATTAAAAGAACGCAAACGAACAGGCGAGTCACCTGATGGAAAGCAAAACTAAAGTAATCGCAGATGCGTTGCCGACCTTGAGGAAGGAGTTGGATCTTGAGGAGGAAGTAGGAATTGGGAGGAGGGAGGGGTGAGAAATGGACCTCCGGTACTTTCACTCACCAGACGAAACACAACAGCAACGAATGCCATTGTTTCACGCCGATATTCTGTGAGAGGGTGGTATTACGCCGGGCGATGCAATTCTGAGTGACTCTACCACTCAGACAAAATCTACTCTGTGAACTAAGTACCAGAAAGGTATTTGTAACGCTATATATTATCATTAAGGTTAGTTGTAGTGATGACTCGGTTTCAATGATGGAGGCCTTTGCCTAGCAATGAGACGGTTATAGGCTACTAGCTGTGCCCCGCGGATTCACCCGCGTAAATATTTTCCCGTTTTTGCAACATTTTCCATTGCTGCTCCACTCGTATTACTCATAGCGTGATGTAATATAGCCTATAGCCTTCCTCAATAAATGGACTATTCAACACAAAAATATTTTTTCAATTCGAGCCAGTAGTTCCTGAGATTAGCGCGTTCAAACAAACAAACAAACTCTTCAGCTTTGTAATATTAGTATAGATTTACTTTACTTTAATACGGTATGCTATAATAGAATGAGGTAATCGCAGGTGATCCTAGAGAAGACGATCCGCATCCCGCGCTCACTGTCGGTGAAGGCGGCGTCGGTGCTGAAGGGCTTCCTCAACAAGAACCCGGTGGAGCGGCTCGGCTGCGGCGAGAACGGCTTCCTCGACATCGTCAACCACCCCTTCTTCAAGAGCATCGAGTGGGAAATGGTAAGACAGCCTTTTTTGATGTGTTACATTTTTCCGCTCGCTTTTTATATAAGCAATTTGTAGGAGTGATTTCGTGAAATGAGACGGAAGTATGTGTAACAGTGTAACAGGAAGTCGGGGGCGCGCGCCATTTTGTAAATTTAAAATCGATATTATGAACATGACATATTATTATTATATGTGACATATTGTGTCATTTGACTATCAAATGTCATTTTGATATGTCAAATGTCTCATAATGAGTATTCACTGCGTTTATTTTATAGTTATAAAATGATGTAATACCTGACCCATTATTTTCAGAACATAATTTTAAAATTGCTTATTACTAAGATGAGATGTCAAATGTTACACATCATATGCGACTACTGTAAGGCTCGCTCGTTTTTTTCTTCTTTTGCTTCTCCATTACCGTTCCCGCCCATGACCGACTTTCTGTAGAACCGATAATCGGACCGATTTTTTCGCCGAGATTTTATCACCTATTTGTGACCGACCTTTTGTAGGACGTGTGTGGAACATAGAACTCCATACGTTTCATTTTCACCGACAAAAAATTGGTCATTCAAGGATAAATAATTTTGAGGGGAATTTGCCATAATCGCCACGCTTGGCAGGCGGGTTGGCGATCGCAGTAAGGTGAGAATAATCACAGAGAGACGCTGTTGCCCATCATCTGGAATAGTCCCATAGTCACCTTCTACGACACCAACGGGAAGAGATGGGGTGGTGCAATTCTGTACCTCCGGCACCACACGGGGAGTCCTCATCAGTACCTTACAAATATAATAAACATTTGTCAGCATTACAGTGTAACCGGTCGTGAAGGTCGTTTTATGTATGTTGTTTTTTAAATTGTTTTCAAAATTATTGCGTTGTCTGTCTGTTTTGTTTTCTAATTCGCTTAAGCGACATAATAAATATATCGTTTTACAAAGCAGAGATCTGTAATTGGCAGTAGGTTAAGTATACAATGTAATAACTTACTTTATAAAGTGCTGTAGATTCTATGTTCATAATAGTACATTATGATATAAGTACGGTAAGTTGAAAATTACAGCCGAGGCGATATTGATATACAAGAACGCAGAGACGCGCATCAGCGCTTTTTTTTAAGGCAAAGGCATAAAAAACAGCCAGTATTACTAATAAAGTAAATTAACATTTTTGTGTTTTTGTTACAAATAAATGGTTGTAATTTATTGTCAAAATTAATTAAATTCCAGAATTAAATGTTAATTTATTAAATTTTATCTTCTAAAGTTAATTTTATTCATAAAATGTTGACCACTTTTCTGACATAAAAACTCTTTGCTAAGATTTTAAAAAAATACCGTTAGTTTTAGACGGAGCATCTGTATAAACCGTGCGTTTTACCTTATTAAAAAAAAACTCGTGCGTTTTACATTACAATAACGCACAAGTACGTAATGAGATACAATAGAGATAAAAGAGACCCTTTACGAGCAAATATGTTATAAATATATTTTTTTTTTAATCCTGGAATTACGCGAGTGTCATTAACAATGTTTGTTTGTCTCCTCGCCAGCTGGAGCAGAAGCAGGTGGTGCCGCCGTTCAAGCCGCGGCTGGAGGGCGAGCGCGACCTGGCCAACTTCCCGCCGGAGTTCACCGACGAGCCGGTACACCTCACGCCCGACAACGAGTGAGTATACTGTTCATATTATCTTGAGAAATATTTTTGCAATACCGATTACCGATGCGATGTCATTTTTTATTAATTGATAAGAACTCTGGAACATTCCATCGCGCACAAATATTCCTAAAGGTAGAATAGTCTACCGTAACATGTTTTCCCACCTTCCTATGACATGGAGTCCTTCAAACGAGGCGTGAAGAGGCACCTTGAGGGCCGGCAGGGTGAGGGTGACAATAAAAAGTCGTTACCAATTCATGCATTATATAACATTTACAACTATTATAAACTTAACAGAAATTAGAAATACCTGTTGGAATTGTTGGAGCATTCCATACAATAAATTGTTGGAGCATTCATTAATTTAATCATCGATAGCTATAAATCTTTATCAAAAATACATCCGAAACAACACCATGACAAATCAACAACTGAATCTGTTTTTATTCTTGACAAACACTTCTTAATATTTGAAAACGCTTTAGGCATGTTTCTTTTTAATTCAACCGAATATCAACCAGTACTAACCATAGACATAAAATTCTATCAAATTTATATTCCAACATATAATTGACTAACAATATCGTTTAACAACATTGAACCGGGCAGTTTGTGGAAAATACTACGGAGTATGCACGCTCGCCAGTACAGACCTTGGTGACTCTGACATCATTACCACGTTACCTGAGGCCTTACTATAATTTTGACGACCTCCGTAACCGTGGCTTGCACGCCGGACTTTGGGCGGCGCTAACTCTGAGGTCCCGGGTTCGATTCCCTGTCGGGTCAATGTCGAAGACGAATTTTTCGATATTGCGTCGGGTCTGGGTGGTTGTGTCGTCCCGTCGTTGTTTCTGATTCCATGAAACGAGTGCTTTAACTACTTACCTTGGGATCAGGACAATGTATGAGATGTTGTCTCTTATATAGCGTGTTAGTTAAAACGAAGGACATATTTAATCCTATGGTAGCTTATGCCTGGGTGAATATAAACAAATAAAAAAGTATGGCGTAGACTGCCCGCGGCGGGGTACGCACCGGGTCACGCGTCGCGAGGCGGGGATGAAGGCGTGACCTCGCGGGGTGCGTGCGGTGTGCAAAGCAAAAAGTGACCTTTCGGCATGATCTATCGGCGGCGCCGCGCTCCGCCGGCGCAGTCAGTCGGCACATATTTGATCTTTTCCCGCGCTTAGTGTAAACGCTAAAAATTTTTTAGGATTATGCAAAAAAATAGGAATATTTTTTTTTTAATGAATCGGATCGGCAATCGAATACCTAATGCCCTCCCTTAATATGTCCCTCGTTTCAACTAACACGCTGTATATATTTTGAATAAACATGGATACATTGTTTGCGCCGCAGCACGGTGATCGCGGACATCGACCAGTCGGAGTTCGAGGGCTTCGAGTACGTGAACCCGCTGCTGATGTCGCTGGAGGACTGCGTGTGACAGCACGCCTGCCTGCTGCACCCCTACCCGCCCGTGCAGGTACTGGTACTGATATCATGAGGAGTGGTCAACGCGCCCGGTCTGCGAGTGCTGAGGTAAAGCATCTTTCGCAAGGGCCGGTCATCGGATGGGTTACTAAAACTTAACATCTCGAGCTCTTCCGTGCTTCGGAAAAAGCCGTTGATCCGTCGTTAACAACCAACAATCCGCACTGGGCCCGCGTGGTGGTTTATGGCCCGTTTTCCCTATCAATCAGTGCCCTAGCAGTGAGGATATACAACGTGTAACAAAAAGGTGTGGTCAAAATGAAAAGATCCAAAGTGTGTCCCATCTAGAACTCATGTGTATTGTTATTAAGACAATTATTAACTTTAATTTGTCATGTAGTGGTTAATGAATTATTTATATTTGTGAAGTGATGAGGCGTTCATAAACAAGCAGCAGTGATCATAAATGTTAGTATATAGAGGTTATTAAACCATTAGGGTTGTGGCTTGTTTAATTTGATGTGACGTCACAATAGAAATATTAAATTAAAAATTGCTATAACACATTACAGTTAATAATTATGTCTTAGTAACTCTGCATACAAGATCTAGATCGGATACACTTTGGATCTTTTCATTTTGACCACACCTTTCTGTTACACGTTGTATACAATATGTAACAAAACCCTGTCCGATCCGTAAAGGTGTCAGGTATCGAGCTTTAGTTCTATTTACGTAATTATTTGAAAATAATAAGTGAAAAAAATTTACTTCGATTTTTTTATTTTTTTATTTTTTTATTTATTTATTTTATTCAATTACATGCTGGCTTACAGAGCTTACAGAGCTGACTTAATGACAAAACTTACATGGCAATACTTTTGTCGGCACTTAGGTAGGTAGGACCTTTGGCGCCGCCGCCATTGATGGAAAGCGTGGTCACATTTATAAAATTAGCATAATTTTTGGGTAATTTGAGCAATTTCACCTTTATGGATCTGACAGGGTTTTTGTTACACACTGTATAGAGAGCTGGTGATGAAGAAAGTAACGTGTTTCCCCAGGCGTACGGGTGCGGCGAGTCATCATCAGACTACGACTCCGTGTGCTCGTCGCCGCCGCGGCGCCACACCCTGCTGCACCACGTGCTCTGCCTGCCGCTGCACGCGCCCAGGGACTAGCCCGCCGCCCACGCCCACGCCCACGCCCACGCCCACGCCCGCGCCCGCGCCCACGCCACTGCACAAGGGAGCGGCGGAGCTGCACATATACTCAGCTCTACTACCGCTCATACTGCCCACGCTCACGCTACTGGAGAAACGAGCGACGGAGCTGCATATATACTCAGCTCTACCACCGTAGAAGAAACGTGCTGTACCACTGAAGAGGGAGGAACGAGGGACGGAACTACACGCATCAACTCTACTATCACTGAAGAAACTAGGGACAGAGCTGCAAATATACACAGCTCTATTACCGCTCATACTGCCCACGCTCGCGCTTCTGGAGAAACTAGCGATGATGGAGCTCCACGCATACTCAGCTCTACTATCGCGGAAGAAACGTGCGATGAAAAACTGTTTGTCGACGCTACAGCCCACGCCCTCACTACCACGGGAACGAGCGATGGTGGAGCTCCACGCATACTCAGATCTATTACCGCAGGGGAAATGCCTGATGAAGCTCTAGAAACCAGCGGTGATAGATCTCCACGCATACTGAGTTCTACTACCGCGGGAGAAATGTGCGGTGGAAAGCTGTGCGTCGAGTTAACAGCGCCCCCTGTGATTTCTTCAGTGAATTCGAGTGATACTAACGACGTAACATCGCCCTTTGTGACCATTCGCAGTGCTAGTACTTCTCCAGTGAATTCGAGTGACGTTATTGGCGGTACCACTCCAGTGATTGTGCAGTGCGAAACGAGTGTAAATGCGACGGTAGCGCCCTCTCTGTTAACATGTGGAAGTGATACGGCAGCGCCCTCTGTGACGTTCAGTAGTACTACTCTAGTGGAGGTGACGTGTAAAAGTGGTAAGGCTTCGGCGTCGGATGTAAAGTGCGCGGGGACGATTTATAGTAACGCGGGAATTGGGGTTGCCACAAATAAAAACTGTATCGTAACGCCCTCTACGGCAACTCGTAGCGCCGCATCTGTGGAGGTTTCCAAAAATGGTAATGATACAGCAGCGCCTTTAGCGAAAATTTGTACTTGCTCGACAGCGAGAGTATTAAGAGTAGGTAAGTCAGTAGCTACAAGCGTAATGGTAGAGAAAAAGACCGTTAAGCAATCGTCAAAAACGACTCGGACTGTTACCGCAGACAAAGAACTGGTGAGTGTCACTGTAGCATCTTCTATCGTATCGACAACTCGTAGTTCCACTTCTGCGAAAGCTACGGAAATCACACTAGCGCCATCTACACGTGACAAAAAGAAACTAATAGAACCATCCACGAGCGAATTCAAAACCTCTTTGACGCAGCATAACGCTTTATCACCTACAACTAATCGACACGTACCCTCGCTTACTGTAACAGATGAAAGTGACATAACTTCTATAGTACTACGTAACACTCTCACGCCGTTTATGACGAGTAAATCTAGCGCGTCTTCTAAGGCATTGCGACACAAATTATCACCACAAAAGTATCAACGTGATACACTAACGCCCTCTATAAGGCACGCACGTGATTTATCGCCCTCTAAACAACTAGCAAAAGATTTATCGCCTTCAAAACTGCGTGAAAATGATAAAATATCACCATCTAAACGGTCAAGTGTACGCAAAAAAGTCACATCGGTTTCACCAGTTAAAGACGAGGCTTTGGAATCGTCTACGTTTCTAAGAGAACGTGAGATACTGTTTTCCCCTAAAATGTGTCATGAACATGAAAGCATGTCTTCTCCGCTGCCACAGGTAAGTGAGACACTAACGCCATCTGTGTTGCCGGACGGCGACGCTAGAGCGCTGTCGGCACTTCTGCAGTAGTATGATACGGTCTTAAGTAGATTCAGTAAGCTAGCTTGCTGCAATGCACAGAACCTTATCGTTATTATTACTAGTGAAATAAGTAATTTTACAAAAAAACAATCGCGCGGGTAGTTCTATGAACGGTAAAGCAAATTCTTAAACTATTTAAATTAGATACTATAAAAACGTTAAGTATATAATGTAATATAATATAGTCTATTCAATTCAAATGAGGGCGCTACAGTCACAATTTATTTACTTGGAGTGTCGAAAGACATATTCACATAAACATATTATATTCTGTGAAGTTATCGTTAGAGGGCGCTGGCGCTACATAGATTTATAAACAGCACATCACATCAAAATAAAGAATATTTTCACAATCAAATAAGAGTTTATGCCTATTTTAATTTATTGTCATTATGTTTACCTACATTATCATAAAATAATGTGACCTTACATTCGTACATTCTTGATATTAGCTAAGCAATTTAGTATTACATTATTGTATTTTATATTGTTTTGTATTAGTTTATCATACTCTTAAAATTTGTAGATTTATTGAACCATTGTGTTTGTTTAATGAATAATATAATACACCGCCTTATAATGACGATACACAGTCAATTGTAAGATTTTGTGTTCGTTTAGTGTACAATGACAGAACAAAGTGAGGTATTGAACAAGTAAAACGCGCAATGACGTGCATGAAAGTTTTTTTAAACACTTCTTTTTCTTGATATATGAATATAACATTTCAAATTGAAATGATTATAATTTAATATTTATTTTATTATTAAATTACACATTAAATCATGACTTAAATATATTTGAAATTGCGTTTATTACATTGTGTGTACCCACTAACACACTTAAATTGGCTTCCAGTTTTTTTTATAATATTAATATTATAATTTCTAATGAATCGTTAAGGATTTAAATGTTGCTATAGAACTCTTTTTCATGTCTGTTTATTGTAAGTATTACAATGTTATTTTTCAAGATTTAATGTTACCTTATAAGCATTCATTATAACAGAATTAAATGTGAACCTTCTTATTCCTAAGTGTGAACTAAAGTAAATTTTGGTTTAAAACGAATGCTGTCCCATTTTGGTTAATATATAGATTATATGTGTTTCTTTCTATATTAACTAAAAGGCGACAACATAATTTTAAGTCTAATATTAACTTGAGTCTACGTTTTGGTACAAGCGGGTATCAGTTTAATATGTATGTCCTATAACGAAAAGGTATTTAATTTAGGTACTGGGAATATAAAGTATATTATTATATTTCTTATGTGCTACTCTCTCCCACCCAATAACTTAACGTTAATTATTATCTATACATATTCGCATGCAAAATACCCTAATATAATATTAAGTATTTAAATAATTCCTTAAAGTAATCTTAATCTAAATGAATATGAATGTATAAATCATGTTTGCAAGCGAATATGTATCTTGCGTATTTAACTCAGATCATGGAATTGAACTGTAAATGGTTACAATATATTGTTGAATAGCCAAGTTTGGTGCTTGATAAATACCGCTACCTACGTGGAGCATGGCGCTTGGACGATTGCGTAGGGAGCTGCGTAAGCGCACGATTACTAAAACTATAGATCACTTAAAACTATTCCAAGAGCGAAGTCTTGGAGAAATAAACGCTTGTTGTATATAAATAAAGGAAATTTAACAGTATGATTATACTATACGAGAAATATTTTAAGACTTCATATTTTTGAAACTATTGTAGGGTCTATTTACCCTTTCTCTAAGAAAGGTAGGATTAGTAATATTGGTGTTTACTGAGTAATAATATGAGGTCGCAATAAGACTAGCGTTCCGCTGATTTCGTTCGTTCCTACTGGAACAGTGTAATGTTGTATTTTCATCAGTTATGTAATTAAATTCGTGAAATAACTTTACAATTAATGTAACTCTATGCTACTGAAAAGTTGTCATAATATTATATACGAACGATTCATAAAAATTACCTGCAATGATCGTGCTTCCTAAATCCCGAAGGAAAAAGTCAGGGATTTGCATACGTGTAAATGTAATTATTATTTCGAGCAATAAAAATTATCGTAGCTGTATTTATGTGGATGTCGAGACAAGTCGTCTTGTCGACGAAAGCACGTAAGGAATTAAATGTAGATCTTTTGCGGCCGCGAGGCCCGAGGAGCGTATAGCCCTTATCCAAATTAGTGTACTCCCTAGATGCCTAGATTTAAGCTAGTTTTGTAGCTACGATTCTTGGCATTATATTCGCGTGCCGTTTGCTGATCAAGGTATTTGTTATTATTGTACAAATAATTATCACAATATACGTTACGTTATCAATTGCCCCCTATAAATGGCACGCGGTGTTTATATGCCATTTTAATATATTTCGTGGCATTGAATATTGCATCGCGTCTATTAAAATTATGTTCCGATTTAAATATTACATGTAAATTATAATAAAAATCTTAGATTTCAACACTTTTAAAAGGAATGCAGTTTTAATGCCACTAAGTGTACAGTATATTCCATTCCCTATAGTAGATCCTGTTGTCCTTCATAGCTAACACCTTTAGGTAGCCACACGTTAGGTAGCCAACGAATTTTATAATAAAATAAAATATAATATTGAGCACTGAAACAAATTTAAAATCGTGTACATTATTACAAATAAACTCGTAAAATACATCGTTTATAAAATATTATTACAAATTTATTGTTAAATGTAGGGGAAAAGACTTATTATATAAAAATATAATTATCGTGAAGGTTTCTTTGGTGCGCGGGCGCCGACTGAGCTCAAGTGTCCACAAACTATTCTAAATAGTGTGTAGTAACTTATCTTAGACATTTTGCACCGATATAGTATTTACACTCTCGCGTCGGCTCCGCTCGATACCTACCAACATGTGATTCTATGCGTTTTTGGAATCACCTGATAATTTAATAGCGACCATTCGAAAATGTACTCTGTCGTCGAATGCAAAGGTCTTAAATCGCTAGTACATTTTGGAATGACTTTATTATAGGCATGACTTTTACTTAATATATCCATGTTGTGGTTATACCCGTATTGTATTTTATTGATGTGTTGCTGATTGAGAAGTTGTGGGCGTGATCCTATAAAATGTAATTTAAAGTCGTCGTCGAACGAAAATGAACTTTATAATAGTTGTTTAAAGTTCATTTCTGTCTGGTGCGTCCGTTATTATTCAAAGAGATTATTGTATAATACTTAAGCGGTTGCGTTGGCGTTATGCAGTGTCAGGCCGCAGCCTGCACGTCTAGATTTATTTTGTATAATTTTAATTAAGTATTTATATTGTAAGCGACAGTATTTTGGTACTATTAACGCTTTAGGTGTCTTTAGTTAACATTCCAATGTATCTGATCCCATTGTTATTTGTTCTGAATGTTTATATGTTTGCAAGTTGCTAGTTTTAAACTGCTGGCCAGATTTGCATGGACATTTACGATTGATTGTAACTATGCAGCTCGCATTATCCAAATAGCACGCCACGTTGCGTATCAAACGTTAAGTTTCAACTATCTAAATGTGTTATTACCAAAAATGTAATATGTAATGATTTTTTTAACTGCATGAAATGTGACAAACCATTTATTATTAATTAACGATTTATAAGGAATTGTTGAATTATCGCCACTATAGAACAAATCATGTTTTAGATATTAAGTCATTTTAGTTAATTATCTTGCATATATATTGCTTTGACGATAGTTTCTGTACACAGTGTATGAACACCAGTAAGTTATCAAAGTTTTGTTGTGAAGGCTTGCTGATTGAATGCGACTTTGTCAAATTAGACTGGGTGATCTTGGAATACTGTACTATTCTATGCTTAACTGAAAATAAAGAAAGATTAATCCGAATATTTTGTTTCATTTATACTGTATTTTTCATTAACCTTTTGACCGCCAGGTGGTCGCTCAGAAGAATGTGCCCCTAGCGCCGAGTATGTATTTTCATGCTTAACCTATAGTGTTGTGACACATCACTACGACAAATGAGGGTACAAGGTTAAAATATTTTATACGAGAAACTAATGTTTGTTTTACTTGTTTCCCCTCATATAATTTATGAAATTTTAATGAACGACATCAACAATCTATAATCTTGCAAGCAGACGCTATCAAAGCCAAGATAAAGTTAATCCGATACTTCTCCAAAATATCGATCTTGGAATCCCTATTGTTGTATATATACAACTCCGGCGACACACACAACAACTATTTTAGTCTAGATTATTCTAGACTAAAATAGTGATGTGGGTAGTGATTCCGCAAGTAACATAATTTCCGGTTATAGATATTACCTATTATTCAAATTATTAATTTTATAGATCAAAATGCCTGCTTATATTGTATACAATAAAGTATAATAGAAATTATTAAAAAGTTTTTCTGTTAAAACCCAATAAAAAAAGAATCCCTTAATTGATGTTGATGAATCGGCATTTAGTTGCAATAATTTTAATAGCAACTGAAGTAGTAAGCAGAGGGTAGTCGTTGCTTTCTTAGTGTTAAAAATGGAAAATCATCCGTCAGGTTTGTATTTGCTTTCATTATCTATATAAAAATATCTATGCATAATTTCTGATGTGGTACTAAACCTTGTTTAAATTCCGTGCATGATTTATTACAAATTTAACTTTGTGTAATCTTAGCAATCTCTCGGCGGTTGAAAAACTATTAACGAAATGCATCATAGCCAAAATCAAACAATATTTATTCCTGTTCATGGTTTTTTGAAAGATTGGACAATTCAGTAGTGGATCCGTAGACCAATGCTCTTCAATAGATATTCTTTTATTTCTTGTGAATAACATTGTTACCGCAAAAAATAGATAAATTTGTTTTGCATCAACGTCACACCAATCTCGAGTTCTAGTGTTCTCGTATATCAACATGACGAATGTAAAATTGGTAATATCTATTGGTACACCTGACTATCTCGGTCACCAAACCTTCGTCCACAAAGTATTCGAAGAACTGTAGTTCGTTAGAATCGGCCGAAAGGTTTAATTCTGAAGTAAAACCAACGGCAAAATCATCAAACGGTTGTATGATTGGCGATGTTCCCTCTGCAGTCCAATGGAATTCTCTATCACTTCTTTCTTAAAACAAAAATTCTGAATGTGAAAATGTAAAAGTAGGTAGGAAAAACACACTAGTAAGCAGTAACATTTTACTTGTACTTTTATACCTTATATTTTCATTCTAAGAATAGTCAAATTTGTGTACACACCTCCTCCACTTCCAACTCATCATCGGTAACAAATTCTTCTATTTCTTCCTCGTGACCTTCCAAAATCCGAATTAGCTCATCTGCACTCGACATTTTGCAATTCACTTACAGTCACAATACACAGTAAATTAAATCAGGTACCCACTATAATACATTTGTAATTCTCAACACATTCTCGACACATCTACCCTCACTATTATTATATTGCGTCCGCTTGTGACGTCACAAGCGGTTGCATATAAGCAACTCCGGCGCTGGACACTTCTGATAACATTAAATGTGCTAGTGTTGTAAATAAGTTTCATTTTAGCAACAACTAGATATATTATTGTACTATGATTCCACCTTAAATCTTGTAAAGTATTAGATATTATAATTAGTTAGCGGATTAAAAAAAACGACAATAATTGTATAACTTACTAATTCTGCATTTCCAATTAATTTACATGATATTTGTGTAGATAAAGTCGATATCAAGCAATAATAGTAGTTAATTTGTTACATCACTACTGTTGTATTTGTACAACCGTGGCGATACATGTCTAGAAATAATCTACAATTGGCGATGAGTTTTATTAATTTTTTAACCTGAAATTTGACGCTTAGCATAGGTGTCATTAGGAAAAATGAAAGAAGGGCTCTTATCGCGAAAGCGTGGTCTTTATTATTATTATCAAATAGTCGTTATTCAATTGAAATTACGCTTAAAAATCGCTTCGGAAACTTTAGTTGCAAATTTGCAACTGCGGCGCTAGGGGCACAACAATCATAAGATTCATATATACAACTCCGGCGGTTAATGGGTTAAAAACATTGTCTTAGTTATCTTACTTTAATATTATGAACGGTCCTATTTTTATGCTTGTATATGAACAGGAACGAAACATTTTTAGGTCTAAATTTTAGAAATTAGATATTCGCTAAGTGACTCAGTTTTAGAAGTCCAGAGGTGTGACAGAATCAGCCTCATTCCGACTTCCACAATAACCAAAATACTATAAATATTTCAAAGGGAGGCTAGGCTTATGAAATACTAATAATCAATATTTTTTACCATTTACAGTATCATTAATTTGGAAAGGGTTGAATAAATCGAGTAACAACAACATCCAATTACAAAGGTTTATTCCAACATAAATTTTAATGCACTTAGAGCAATACACGTTAGGTAGGTATACATTTAATATTTCTACGAACTAAACAGGCTCTTTCTTTAAAACTACTCTCAAATGATGCAACATCTAAGAAAATATTACAATGAGACTCATTTATAAAACCTTTATATTATTAAATTGTTTTCAACGAACTACTTTTTTATATCATATTATAATTACAGCCAAAAAAAATCACGATGACAACCAAATAAATGCATTCCTTTAATATATTCTTAAATCAGAGATAGGCAACCTAATGTACAATAAACTTTGCTTACTTAGCATATTATAAATAAAAACGTGAATTCTTTTACACAGTTCTTTTACCACTAAACAAAACAAATAGCTGAAATAGGATTTTTGAGACGTTTTGACGTTTTTATAAATAATATAGTAAGAAGTCGAATATCGATTCCGTACGGCTACCAATCTCTGAATATATAATTACAAAACGAAACAATACTGATTACATGAGATAAAATAATACATTTAGTTTATTAGATTACAGCAGTGATCGCCAACCCTCTTTCCAACTTTACTTCCAATGCCATTACAGACAATTACATTAGTCGCTAAACGGTGCAAGGGATTGACGTGGTGTTTACAATATCAGGCAAGCTGGAAAACGTTATTATCCCAATTAAACGAGGATCTCCCGAAGGAATCGGGAAAGTTATATTGTTGCTACACTGAACTATTTGATTTAGTATAAATAGTAAGACGAGCTTTAGTTTTATTACCTGCAGTGGCCCTAGTTTGCGAAAAGGTTGACGAGCGCTGGGTTACAGAGATTCTATCGAGAGAGAAAATTACTACTGTGACGATGCAACACGAACTAAAACAACTCTACTGAATAAATATGTATATTTTTATAATTCCACTCTTTATATTCCTATATTAGGCATACCATTTGATTCCCATAGATTAAAAATGTTAAATACTTTGCCTAAAATTCTAAATAAATCTTGTAACAAACATTTCTCAGCTACATATATGAATTTATCTAAACCATTGACCACAGTCGACTTGCTAAATATAAATATATATTGAATATTATAACCTCAAAATAAATAATTCTCTATTCTCTATGGTCCAAATAGACTCGCTATAGGTACTTAAAGGTTAAATTGTAAATACTCGAAAATATAGATTTACATCAGTTCAGATCATTGACTCATCTAAATCTAAATGTAAGATAATGCCGTAAGTGTAATTTTATATATAATTAATTCGCCACTCAGTGCAAAAGTTGGTTTTAGCTTATCTGTCTAGTACTATTCACATGGACTATGAGAAGGCCTGTGCTTAGCAAGGTGCATGTGGTTTCTGATGATAATTTATTCGATAGATGTGCATTTGATGCAAGAGTTAATTTGTTTTTATAACAAAGGATTCGATAATAATTAATCAACAAATATTTAACTTTTATAATTTAAAAATAAATATAAGCTGTTAAAAAGATACATTTCATTCTCACTATAGATAGAAAACATGTAAAAGTTAAGATGCTTAAATAAAATTTAAAACGTAATATAACGGAGTAACTTAAATTCAAATCAAATCTATATCACAAGAAAATTAATTCCAATGTCACAACAAATCACAGAAGTAAAATTATCAAAAATATAATTTCGCTTAATTTAAGTACATTCAGAACCTCAGTTATTTAGGCACCAGTCCTATCTTAGAACTCCCAATGAACATTTAGTGCCTTACAAATAAACAAAGAATAAGGTCCGAATAGTAATTCAGTGTTTTGTCTCTTTTACTCTATGTTGAAATGACGTATACATGACGTATTTATTTGTAAGGCACAAAGAGTTTTCGTTTATGAAACGAGCCAAAACCAAGAAACAATTTGTCAAAGTTTAATATCCAGAAATGACTGTAGGAAAGACGACTGACAACGATGTCCTCACATTTATGTGAGCTCCCAAGTTATTCTTACTTGATAACAATTAGATTAGAATTATTGTTTTTTTTCACAAGATTCACAAGACAAGCACGCATCTTTTAACGTATCTTATTTTATCACCTAGTTGACAAAATTGTTTCATAATGGCGCGTAATGGCGTATCTTCTCAGTACAAAAGTTCGATGTACATACGTCTGCACGTCAACCTACCTATCACAAACTCTCAAATTTCCAATTTTCAATAGGCTTTAAACTGTATCCCATCAAAAACATAAATGTGAAATGAGAGCAAAGTTCAATATTATGATATATGGTTGTTGACTTCAACGACAAAAGAAGTGAGATCTAAATGGGTGCCAAGTTCAATGGTCAGTCCTGAAATGTATTTATAACAACTTAAAATATTTTATAACTATATATAAAATATTGAAGCCTAAGATCTGACTTGGCTAGTTCTCATATACGAATTATTATTAAGTACTTACTAAAACAGTCATGGAAGAGCTCTATGTTCGTAGAAACTAGCCAGCCAAATTTACGGAAGAATAAAATAAGAACTTACAGCTTTAGAACTTGTGAAGGCTATAATATAAAAAATTTACTAGTTTCAGATTTATTCCTATGTATTCGCCCAACTACCTATCTGGATGCCAAATTTGAACTTTCTAGGTCATCTGGAACTGGGTTAGAGTTTTGATCTATCTATAGATCAGTGAAAATAATGACAATTTTTGGACGTTAATATTAAAATAACCGTTTGAGGTGTGTTTATGACATTTGGAACACATATGTATCTCGCAAGTCTCAATATATGAGCCTTTGACATGTTTATGTGAAATAGTTTTTGAGTTACGAGGGGGTCAAAAGTGGCTCCAAATGGTTCGTGTAATATACACACGGTGCTGCTTGCCAGTTCTGTTAGCTTGAACTTGGCTTGACACGCTACCGGGTGTCTTGATACTTAAGGCATATGGTTGACAATGTATTGAAGAAATTTGACAGTTTTGGAGAGGTTGATGCGCAGGCGCCTGTACCTACACCAAGCTCAGTGCATATATAACTTTGGTCCCGACTTGTAGAAACTATTTTAAGTTGATAAAATATACATTGGGCTTATATGTTAAATATAATTTATTAATTATAACAAGCTATAACTAGGGTTTAACTAGCATTCACTTAAATTATGACTTTACGTTGTGTATTATCATAATTTAAGTAATTATTTCGTTCATATACAACAAATGCAAAGGCAATTTTTTTTACCGATTAAAGCGTTTTCAGTATGTTTTTTCTTTGAATTAAAGTTTTTGATCGTAATTTTGAAGGAACTTTAAATATTTCTGTCATCAAAGAGACATTGATTTGGCAATCAAATTAACATTACGTGGTCCACCCAACTTTGCATTTGCGTAACCAGCGAATACAAGACTCATCCAAAATTTACTAAAATAACATAATTTATATATATAATTAAATAATTATTTATAAACTAAGAACATAGGTAACGTAAGAGTGTACGAATACGATAAAAAAATTGTCACCTGTTAATAATACTGACATAAATAGGAAAACTATTAAAATTGTAATACCCAGAGATATTGATCTTTTTGGCATATAAACATATATTTTTTTACACTTATAATGTATGTGATTTGTGAAAGATTTTCTCTTACTTGTCACCGTTCTCGAAAGCAAGCTTCTGCTGCTTGGAAGGCGGCGGCGGTGAGTTTGCCGCGAACATTGCGCCCGAACGCAAGTCGTCCATCAAGAACGGGACCTGGAGAGAAGTGACAATATAACCAATGCACACTTTATGCACGTAAAAAAAACTTTCGTAACGTTATTAGCTTAAGATAAATATCTTATGCATTCGATTCGTGTTCGATGGGGCAGTGGTTGACGCGTCTGCGATTGCTGAGATCAAGCAACCTGTCATACTAATTCTACTGTTTGTCCACTATGTATTTAATATAATATATTTTTTGACATAAAAAAAAAACATTATGACATTTTATAAATAGCTTCTTAACTGATCTTTAATATTTGTAAAAATAATATTATGATCAGATGTTAGTGACGGTAGTTGTTGACATTGAATGGGCGCCTTTGGCTTTCAAAGTAAAAAGTGTTTAATAATTTCGGCGGGCTGGTTAGAACCACGATAGCTCAATTGGAAGAGCACCTGACCCGGTATGTCAGAAGGGTGCAGGTTCAAATCTGCTCATGGAAATTTTTTCAACATTTGTTTTTGTAATTTGTTCGCAACAAAATTTGCGTTAAAAATTATTTTAACATTTTATATTTGACGTATTTATATGGTTGTCTAACGCCTCGGTGGCCGAGTGGCAGAGCGCTCGGCCCAACACCCGAAGATCCCGGGTTCAATTACCAGGTCGGGCAATAATTATTTCGGATTTTTTAACGGATAGCCTGGGTTTGCGATCACCAACCCGCATTTGGCAAGCGTGGTGATTAAGCCATCACCCATCAATTGTAGCGATAACTTGATTTCAATGATGGTGGCCTTTGCCCAGCAGTGGGACAATATTCTGTTCACTATGTATTTAAGATTATGTAATATATTATTACCGTACACTGTTTTTTCAACGCTTCCATCTTATTTAATATCAATCTTCTCCATCCCTATGTCGCCTGGAAGATATCGCTTTTATTTATTTCTTTAAAAACTTTTAGTGATAAGAAAGACCATCGTACGACTCTTATAACTGTTTTCTTTATTTTTTAACATGTCTAATATTTATGTGTACATATTTAATAATCATTTATTATACAACTTAATTGCACCTGCCAATGTTATCTCTGCACCACCCTATGGTTGACTGGTAGAGAATGCCTCAGGCATTAAGTCCGCCCATGTAATAGTTATGTTGCAAAAGTTTAAATCAAAAAAAACGTATTTTATTCTATTCTATTTCGCAAAGGTCGGTCATCGGATGGGTGACCAATCATACACTTAGCAACTATGAGCGTACCTTATGCTCCAGCTGCAGATGGTGTATGGGCTGCAGGCCCAGGCAGGCGCGCAGCAGGTTCTCGATGCAGGCGCGCTGCTTGTAGAGCGCGTTGACGACGGGCGCGCCGGCCGGCACCAGCGGCGCCTTAAGCAGGTACGACAGCGCGGATAGCACGCTGTGCATCGGCAACCAGTCTGTGGGGCGGACGGTACACGATTTATAGAAGTACTAGTGGACCCGGGGGGCTTCGTACCGCTTTGACAATTTCCATTCATTCCCGTGGGAATATCGGGATAAAAACTATCCTATGTGTCAATCCAGGTTATAAACTATCTGTATGCCGAATTTCATCCAAATCCATTCAGTAGTTTTTACGTGAAAGAGTAACAAACATCCATCCATACTTACAAACTTTCGCGTTGATAATATTAGGAGGATGTAGTTTTATTTTAAAGATTATTATTTATACGGATTTCTAGAGTGACAGTGACAAACAAACGACAACAAAACAAAGAGACAAACTGTAATTAAAGTTAGTTTTTTTTTACTTTATTATATTTTGTGCCACGTAAGCACGATATAAACCACTCAAGTTAAGGATTTTTGGATACGATAAAGCAAGAAAACTATTTATTTTTAAATTCCTAACGGGTAAGCAATAGGTCTTCATCGCAGCTGATGTTAAATGATGATAAAACTACATTATTGCATACACTCACCACTGTTCCCCTGCGCCTGGAAAATGAGCCGGGCGCAAAGCTCAGTCAGCAGCGATTCTGTGTTTACCACTACGCTTCATGACTATTTTGATAAGAGCCATAACAAAAATTTTCTTCAAGGAGCGATTTCTTTCTTTGAGCTTAACATAATAATATACACTCACCACCACCCTGGGACTTGAAAGCGAGTCGTGAGCAGAATTCGGCCAGCAGCAGCAAATCCAGCATGAGAGGCGCTGCTAGCAGCGAGTCTTCGCACGTGTTGTGGACCACCAGCGTGTTGGCGCCGTGGAGTAAGATCGAGGACGTGTACTCATCCATAGCGCGCTTTGAGTCACCTGACCATTCAATTATTTAAATACAATTTTGTTTGTAATAAAATCTCATATCTCACGATGGTATGGGACGTGAATGTATTAGCTAAATAAGGGTGCGCCGACCAAAAAAAGCCAAAGTGCAGTCACGGTTAAGTTGATATATTTGAAAATACTATCGTATTACATAAACAAAATATACAGGGTGACTGGAAATTAGTGGCGGAGCCGTTAAGGGGAGGTAGTCTAGGGTTATTCCGAGAGATATCACTACGAGACCTACCGTCTTTACTTAACCCTTTCCAAGATATTCCTTCTTAAAGAGTGTAACCCAAAAAATCGTACAAAAATTTTTCAAATAGTAATAAATCCAAAAAAAACGTGATTTTGGCCTACTTTTTTTTGTTTTGAAACAAAGATATTCTAAATAAGTAATATTAATTGTTAAATCTCCGTAACTGTCGTTATTTTATGCAAAAACTGCTAAACAAAAACGGAAAATGTAAAAAAAATACTTTGATGGCTGATAAAACTTCAATTTATTAAAAAAAGTCACTCTTTATTATTACGTACAAAATAATTAAAAAACTTCTACGTTTCGTACCCTTTCGAATGAGATATTAAAGTCCAAAATCGGGTAAGGAACAATAAAGATATGGTCAATGGAAAAAACCCGTAGAGCCCGTGTAGAGCACTTTGTTCCGAAAACAAAGGACTCGGTCGACGCGCACGAGTCGAGATTGCCCCTCCCTCTTGCTCAGTCCGCTCTTACGGTTTACTGTGTTCGGATGTGCTTACTTTCTCTCAGTTTTGATTTTTCTAACGACTTGGCTTTTTCCTGGACTTTTGTATTTGATTCTCTTCCCGACAACTTGGACTGTTCCCTGTTTTCTGTGACTCCTTACGATTTGGCTGTGTGGTTTATCGGACCAATAATGGCAGAAAGAACATCGTTTAGTAACGAAGAATACGCAGATATTCTTTTTTATTACGGAGCTGCCAGAGGAAACGCTGAACAAGCTCGTCGTGAATATGGCGAAGTATTCCCTAATCGTCGACTGCCTGATGCCCGCGTATTCTCCCGAACCTTCCAGCGGGTGCGAGAGCGCGGAACCGTCGTAAGATACCAAGGTAAGAGAAAGTTATTATTATTAAAGCATGTTCAAACCAGAGATTTCTCCATACAAAATGTAGTTCCTTCTTGTACAGGCCACTCTACATTACTGCGCCGCCGCTAGTTTCCATACATGCGCTATAACAATGTTTTGTTCTAGCGCTTTCGATAATTGTCCAGCTATAAAAATAAACCTTTCCTATCACTCTTATTAACGTGCCCTTTAAATTGTAAGATTGCAAAATGAATGTCGCTGTCCAAATTAGTCAGTGCAAAGACTCGCAGAGATGGGTGCCATAAATCATACAAGTAAGATAACGGATATCACTTCACACTGAAGCGCGCTATTATTGTTTACTATTTTTTGTCGAAGTCGATGGATTTTGGTAGAGCTTTTGTAAGAATTTGTATTGTGCGGTCATTGTTGACGCAAATTGCACTATGTCGACAGACGCATTCCTACTAGAGAAGTGATTCATGTTATGGTCCAACCGACGTGAGTCTTTGCGCGGAGCTACATCAACCTAAACAATAGCCATGGTAGTAACACTTAATTAAAAAAACTTTTTTGTTTTTAGGTGACGCAGGTAGACCTCGACTGGATGTCGGGGACGACGAAGAGGAAATTTTAAATTATTTCCAAAGAGACCCTACGCTGTCTACACGAATGATAGCTCGCCGTATGGGACGCTCTCAATGGAAGGTGTGGTACGCTCTTCACGAAAATGACCTCCATCCTTACTATTACACACCTGTTCAGGCCATAGAAGAAGGGGACCCTTTAAGAAGAATGCAGTTTTGCAGATTTTTAATAAATGCGGACGTTGAAAATAGAAATTATCTCAGAAGAATTTTATGGACTGACGAGTCCAAGTTTGATAAGGACGGCATTACGAATTATCATAATGCTTATTACTGGAGTGAACGAGCCATGGGTAATCCACACCTAAAAAGACAAAAA
Source organism: Eudonia mercurella (assembly GCA_963082485.1). Taxonomy (NCBI): domain Eukaryota; kingdom Metazoa; phylum Arthropoda; class Insecta; order Lepidoptera; family Crambidae; genus Eudonia; species Eudonia mercurella. The sequence goes on from OY720038.1 coordinate 15,542,300, forward strand.
GGTTCACAGAGAAGGTTTAATCTAAATGTGTGGATGGGTATAATTAATAACCGCTTGATTGGACCACATTTCTTACCGCAAAACCTCGATGGGGTTGAATATGAAAATTTTCTGAGGAATGTATTTTTTGAATTAATGGGAGATGTGCCGCTAGAAACGAGGCAAAACATGATATTCATGCATGATGGCTGTCCGGCGCATTTTAGGCTAGCTGTGAGAAGTTGGCTAGACCAACACTTCCCCGACCGATGGATAGGTAGAGGTGGTCCAATACCATGGCCGGCACGTAGCCCCGACCTCACACCCATGGACTTCTTCGTGTGGGGTCGAATGAAAACTTTGGTTTATGCCACTGACGTCCCTGTACCAAACGTTGAAGACTTGCGCAACAGAATAATCAACGCAGCGCAGGAAATACAAAGGGAGCTTACAGACTCAAGGGTTGTAAAAACGGGTGTCGTAAGAAGAGCACGAGCTTGTATTAGAAATAATGGTGGGCACTTCGAAAATGAACTGTAGACAGTTTTTTATTTAATAAATTTTTATTCTTCAGTAGTTTGGTTTTTTCTTTCATTTTTATTATTAGTCTTATCTTGATGGTTCCTTAATCGATTTTGGACTTTAATATCTCATTTGAAAGGGAACGAAACGTAGAAGTTTTTTAATTATTTTGTACGTAATAATAAAGGGTGACTTTTTAAAGAAAATTGATGTTTTATCAGCCATCAAAGTATTTTTTTTACATTTTCCGTTTTTGTTTAGCAGTTTTTGCATAAAATAATGACACTTGCGGAGATTTAACAATTAATATTACTTAATTAGAATATCTTTGTTGCAAAACAAAAAAAAGTAGGCCAAAATCACTTTTTTTTAGGATTTATTACTATTTGAAAATTTTTTGTACGATTTTTTGGGTTACACTCTTTAAGTAGGAATATCTTGGAAAGGGTTAAGTAAGGACGGTAGGTCTCGTAGTGATATCTGTCGGAATAACCCTAGACTACCTCCCCTTAACGGCTCCGCCACTAATTTCCAGTCACCCTGTATATTTAGTATCAAAGGGAACGTGTTTACATTTAGTCCGATCCATAAATTCATAACACACTTTAGTTTTTTCTACAATATCATTTAAAGTGGGACAAAAATCATGAAAACGAGTGGCGGCATTTAGTTGGTATCTTATAGTTTATCTAAATTATTGTACCTCTGACTTTTGTCTAAACAATCACCAATACAAATCGTCCGTCTCACATTTTTGATTTATAAAGCAGTTATTTGAATTATTATTTTTCATGAAGCACCTTTAATTCCCCATACAAAATTAGTGTGGCCGCACGGCATCAAATAAATATGGACGAAGACATTTCAAAAAAAAATATGACATTTGTCACTTGTGGACGGCGGACCCTTAATTTCCCGTTCATGTCGTATAAGAACCGATTAAGAGAGAAGGGTTCGCACTCAATACTCGCACACCGGGCAATCGGTTAGCCTACTTTATTTATAATACTACTAAAAGATGTTCAAAATGTCAAGTTATGCAACAACAATCAATTTGTTTAGTTCAATCCATTGAAAATGTATAAAAATATTGAATTTTCGAACTCGAATAGAACTAAGGATAAAATTAGCCTCACAGTTTTGGTACCATCTATATATTAATACGTGAAGCAAAAACTTTGTACCCGTTTTTACGAAACTTGCGCGGGACGGCGGAGTATGAAATTTCGCACACTTATATTTTATATAGAAAAGTTTATCCGAATGTAATTTTTTTTTTTAATTATGCATAAAAATACATTAAATCAACAAAAACAACACTACACACACTACCATGAATTTGACACACGCATATGTATTTGACACACACGTATTGTTTGTCTTTAATGCAGCCGACATCTGTCAATGCCAATCCAAACTCACATTCTATCTTTTTTAATTTTTCAATGCTTAGGATACAATCCGTGCCTTAATAAAATTACGGTCGAATTTCGACCACTGGGCGACCACTAGTAACAATAAATATTTGCCGAGCAAGTTCTAAAAGAATACAGCATTTTATCTTTTTGGCCAGCACTTTCATATTTGGGCCGAAAAAAAGATGTACTTTCATTAAAATAAGCTAATTCAAACAAGTTTGCTTCCTTGTACATAAACGTCGATGTATGTATAGGATTCTGAAATATACTAAAAAGGCCGCCAAAAAGTCGCGAGTGTTTAAAGTGTGTAGGTAATACATACAAGGAGCTCGATGGCGCAGTGGTTAACGCGCCCGGTCTGCGATTGCTGAAGTTTACCAAAGTTTCGCAAAGGTCGTTCATCGGATCTTCCGTGCTTCGGAAGGCACGTAAAGCCGTTGGTCCCGGCTGCATTAGCAGTCGTTAACAACCACCAATCCGCACTGGGCCCGCGTAGTGGTTTATGGCCCGTTCTCCCTATCCACCCATAGGGAAGGCTCGTGCCCCAGCAGTAGTGGGGACATAAAATAAGCTGTTGATGAGGCATGACAAGAGTATAAAACTTGTAAATCGACTCACCGACGAAGGGCACATACTTAATGACCACCACGTGGTCGGGCTTCTCGCCCTCCCGGAACAGGATGCGGTTGGACTGCACCATGTCGTCCACCACGTTGCTTTTGGTGATCTGGCAACAGAGGCTGCTGTTACAATCATCGTCTTAAACAAAAATACTACCAGATAAAAGTTTTACTATAAAATATCAACTATACTATAGCCAAATTTAAAAACTAAAAACCATAATATGGTTGTATTATTTATGTAGCTTAGTTTTAACCTATTTGAGTGAATATTTGAAATAATTAAAAAACTGCACTTGAAAGATTCAATAATTTATTTATCACTTAAATTAATCAACTGCTATTACAATCAATTCAATTTGTTCATAAATGTTTGTTTTGCATTGCAAATGCACTATTTACGCTGCATATTTCAGAGGTAGTAAGATAGTCGACCCCTTATGGATACTAGTGTCATCTTCATTTGGAAAGCTAGTTTATAATAACGGATTTTTTTAGAATACCTCAATTTTTGTAATGACATTTGTTTAATAGGGTTAACAAGTGAAAATATTTAACGTTTTTTTTTACGTTCTTCGTATTATAACGTTTTTACTGACGTTGAGCGACTGACTTAAGTGAGATGTGTAGTGAGAATAATAAGTCTTGCAATGTCTTTTATGTAAAATGCAGTAATCAAGCAATAATACGAAAAACACAAAAACATTTTTGCCCACTACGTGCTGTACTTGCGACACTACGAGCTGTTAACATGAATTAAAATATCGTGGCTCAATAGCCACAATAGCATAGTTGGCAGTGCACCTCATGTCATGGCATGCCATGGAGTGCGGGTTCGAATCCCGCTCGTGGAATTTTTTACACTCTTTTTTCAATTTGTAATTTTTTCGTAACAAAATTTGCGTAAAATTATATGTAAATAACTTTAACACAACTTAAAAAATTAAAAATAATAACAGAAAGCCAATTATAGATCCTCACTAATAAAAACAGAATTAAAAACAATGTGATGCACATAACAAGAAAAACTCACTTGAATTTGTTCATTAAACTAATAATTAAAAAATAACTGTTTCGCCGATGCATCCCTGGTGTTAAAGGTCAATATCTAGTTTTTTTAGATAAGGTATTGAAGTTGTTGACTTTGTGCAATTATATTTTTTACTTTTTTTAAGTGTTAATTACTACACTTAAGCTGAATTAAATATTTATATAAAATACAGTGAAAAAATTAAACGCCCGTCAGGATTGCGGAAGACCCAAGTTCGATTCCTGCCTGGTGGGCGTTTAATTTTTTCATTGTATTTTATATAAATATTTGTGCAATTAGCCGAAGTGAAGTGATAAAGGATTGCTTACCTCCTTGGAGCGGAACTGCTTGGGCGCGGAGAGGTTCTTGCCATCGTTGTTGCCCAGATGGTTGTAGCTCACGATGGACACCGGCTTTATGCCTACAATTAAGAAAACACATATAAGCTGATTCTGGTTCAATGGAAAATGTTTGAAAAAGCAAAAAAAAATTAACTAAAAGTTGTAAAGGGATGACAGGACAGATTGCAAATATTCGTAAAAAATATTTTCAATATTTATTTTTTAACAATGTCAGTTTTGTGTTTATAGTAGACAGTGTTAACAACAGGGCAAAGGAACAAAATCTAATATAAATAATAATTAGAACGTTCGTAGCCGAACGGAGAGATGCTGTTTATTATTTTGTCTATGCTTTTTTAATATATCTTATAAAATGATGAACAATATTCCTCTTTCAGGCAACGACACTTTTTCTTTTTTTATCTCCTTCTCATACAGTTCCAGTTTTAAAAAAATACAACCAACTGTTTATTAGTAAGCGAAGAAAAAACTTCGTGCCCCCAAGCATATTGCGCACACGGGGGAGTGAGAAGAGTAGGAGAAGGAGTTCCGAAAGATAAAATGTATGTATAATAATGTCACAATATTTTTTTATGAAACGGTCGAATTTCGACCACTGGGCGACCACTAGTTATTATTAATGCTGCTTCAAAAGCTCATGTTAAGTCACGTACCTGCGGAGACGAGGAAGTCCACCAGTACGGACTTGAGCTTTATCTGGCCCGGCTCCAGCGTGTTTTGAGGCCAGTCGTTTATGTGAGAAATCGTGGTTCAACAGTCACCAGAAGTCACCAGAGGCGGTTAGATCCTATAAAATGATAAGAGGGTGTAGGCCTATTCTACCTGCGGAGACGAGGAAGTCCACCAGCACGGACTTGAGCTTGGTCTGGCCCGACTTGAAGTCGTCGCCGGCCAGCGCCACGCCGCACGCGTTCGCCCGCTCGATCACGCCCGGCACCAAAGTGTTTTGGGGCGAGCCGTTTATGTAGCCGCACTGGAAGGGCAATGGTAGCCTTTAGTTGGCAACCAAAGAAGTATGGTACCTTACCTCAATTATGCAGGCCCTATCAGAATAACAGCGCTTGTGTCATTCTGAATATGCACGAATGACGCAGAAGCTTATGCTGAGACAGGGCCCCTAACTTCAAACTTTTTAGGGTTCCGTAGCCAAATGGCAAAAAACGGAACCCTTATGGATTCGTCATGTCTTTCTGTCTGTCCGTCCGTATGTCACAGCCACTTTTTTTCGAAACTATAACTTGCCTATTAACTATACTGTTGAAACTTGGTAAGTATATGTATTCTGTGAACCGCTTTTAAGATTTTTACACAAAAATAGAAAAAAAACAATAAATTTTGGGGGTTCCCCATACTTAGAACTGAAACTCAAAAAATTTTTTTTCATCAAACCCATACATACGTGTCGGTTATCTATGGATAGGTCTTCAAAAATGATATTGAGGTTTCTTATATCATTTTTTTCTAAACTGAATAGTTCAAGCGTGAGACACTTCCAAAGTGGTAAAATGTGTGTGTGTCCACCTGTAACTTCTAAAATAAGAGAATGATAAAACTAAAAAAAATATATGATGTACATTACCATGCAAACTTCCACCAAAAATTGGTTTGAACGAGATCTAGTAAGTAGTTTTTTTTTAATACGTCATAGTACGGAACCCTTCGTGCGCGAGTCCGACTCGCACTTGGCCGGTTTTTGTTTTCTCTTTGAATAGTCTTTTTATTTATCTTAGTTTTTCTCTCGTGTATATACTGTCTTCCTTCTTATTATTTTTTTTTCGATGGTCTGTTGTTTATAAATATTTTTATTTTATTTATTTTTATTTTACAAAAAAACCTTATATCTTGGTATGGTAGGTATGCATGTAGGTTCAATAAATAAAAAATTACAATAATCTCAAAATACTATAATGGTGAATAAACTTTTACTTTAATATAAGCATAGCTTTATTTTATATCCCAACCCAAGTTGAATTCTTGTGATAAATTAATACTAAGCCACATCAATACTAAATGAATATTAACTGTGTTACGTTTTGGCATCCAATCTATGATTCGGAATTATAATCGTGTCTGCTTATCCTAACTAATATTATAAATGCGAAAGAGATTTTGATTGTTTGTTTGTTATTTGATACTAATAATATAATTAACTGTTAAATGTTAAATGTTAGTTTTGTTGTCATAGAAACTGTCAAAGCGGTACGAAGCCCGCCGGATCAGCTAGTTATAAATAAATATGAAGAGAAATTATGAAAATCTATTCAGTAAAGGAGCTCGATGGCGCAGTGGTTAACGCGCCCGGTCTGCGATCGTTAAGCAACTTTCGCAAAGGCCGATCATCGGATGGTTGACCATAAAATTCATCATCTCGAGCTCCTTCGTGCTTCGGAAGGCACGTTAAGCCGTTGGTCCCGGCTGCATTAGCAGTCGTTAACAACCACCAATCAGCACTGGGCCCGCGTGGTGGTTCATGGCCCGTTCTCCCTATCCATCCATAGGGAAGGCTCGTGCCCCAGCAGTGGGGACATAAATGAGCTGATGATGATGATGATGATTCAGTAAAGGCAAAGGGATTTTTTAACTCCCACGTCACAGTTTACAATGTACATTCACCCTTTCGAAGGCATTGGCAGCTATGTTGCCACCACATATTAAACTTTATATACTTGTAATAAGATTGAAAAGCAATAAAAAATTGGAAATGTATTGCCCGTGAAAGGGTAACGTTCCTCAACATACGATTATTATCTTATTGCATAGATTAAAGTGTAAATAAATACATAGATATATCTATAGAAACAAAGGTTGTATCGGCAAAATCAGTTTGTTCAACACTCACCCCCTCGTCTATGGAAGCGAGCGCGAAGATAGTTGAAGGCGATATCTCCGGCTCGTTGTTGCGCAAAGCCTTCTCCAGGTTTTCGCTCGTGTCGTGGACGCCCGCGCGCACCTCACAGAACCTGTCCAGTAACAATGCAACATGATAAAATAAATCAGAATAGATTATTCTAGTTGACTATGAGCTTTTGAAGCGGTATTGTTGCGGTTGTGTCGTTTTCACAACTGTAACAACGTGGCTGTAATAATGCTGCTTAAAGAGTTTATGGTAATAAAAAATATTTAAAAAAATATTAGACAACATCACATACATTAAACAAAGAATTTAAACGTGGATTAACGCAAAATAATTATTTTTTACTTTTTATTTTAAGTGTTAATTGCTACACTTAAGCTGAATTAAATATTTATATAAATATGCAAAATAATTAGTTAATCCCCGTTTAAATTTTTTGTTTAACTATGGAACGCGAAAGTTTAAAAGCGTATATCACATAAATTGTTCTGGCCCAAAGTAAGTAGCTAAAGCCCTCGTTTTATGGAAATCAGAAACAACTTCGGTACCACAACCACTTAGAAAAGTTCGTTTTCGACATTGACGCGACCGGGAATCGAACCCGGGACCTCAGAGTTAGCGCCGCCCAAAGTCCGGCGTGCAAGCCACGGTTACGGAGGTCGTCAAAATTATAGTAAGGCCTCAGGTTTTTTGATCGTCACTACGTCATAGGTTGGTAAGTGTACAGCGGACAGCGGAAGACCTTGTCGCGAGCAGGACCGACAATAAATTCAGCAAGAGCTTATTGCCGGTTCTCTCCCTTTCTTTTCATCCACCACCTTTCATCACAGTTCAACATTTAGCAAATTAGTATATAATGTATGACAAATCAAGGTACACGATAAAACTTAAACTAGGATAAGCTGTACCTTTTCGTAAAGCTTATGTAATGTTTTGTTTACAAATATATATTTTTTTCATTTCAATTTTTTTTTATAGTGCGTTTTTAAATTTTTACTTTTATTTTTAAGTGTTAATTGCTACACTTAAGCTGAATTAAATATTTATATAAAATACATATAGCATAACGGTCAGTGAAGCCGCCCAGATTGCGGAAGACCCAGGTTCGATTCCTGGCTGAGTCGGGTGGCCGTTTAATTTTTTCATATTTTTAATTTTTTTTTATGTGCGTTTCGTAAAGTAAAACCGTTACTGAAAGTTTGTAAATAAAATATAGTCATCATCGTCATCATCATCATCAGCATATACGTGTCCTATTCGAGGAATGGGGAAAATGAAGCACTACGGTTTGATGCATAGGATTATTCTTGCTTGGGGCCTTACAAATAAACAAAGAATTAGCTTCGAATAAGTTATTCTGTGTTTTGTCTCTTTTACTCTAATTTGAAATGACGTTTACATGACAGGAACAAAACACGGAATAGCTATTCGGAGCTTATTTGTATATAACATCAACTTAACTATGAATCCAATTCAAAATCATATCGAATGACTAACTCAATTTCTTGTTTGATAGCTCACTGTGATATAGCCAGTGTCTAGTTTTTAGGCATGTGACTTATAGACATGTAGTATAGACATATTTATAGTACTCTGCAACCACATAGACATTTATTGTACCGTCACTTCGGCGGTCGTCGACCTGCCTCAATGGCGTGATCCAGGAGTTAAAAGCCGTTATACGCCTGACATGAGCCAATGACATGACACAATACCAACAATTGTAACAAGAAATCTATAAACGATAGTTTATATAGCGATTTTGGAACGATGTGTTATAACAGCTACCTCAATAGCCGTCTCAGTAGGCGTGTTATAATTCTAATAAAATTCATTCTCACACCATGCCCAACCCTTAGAAGAGAAGAAGCATATGCTTCTTATAAGATACTTAAACTTTCTTGTCGACCGCATCATTCCAAAACCGCAAAAAAAAAACTAAATGTTACTATTGTTTGAAAAAAGAAAGTGTTGAAAAAATACGAGCGGGATTTAAACCCGCACCCCATGACATGCCGGGTCAGGTGCACTAACAACTATGCTATCGTGGCTTAATCCAACTCTTGGAAATTAATCAACACTACTCTGTAAGCCAAAGGAGCTCTATTCAACGTCGACAACTACGTCATCAACATTGTTTCCTACCTAATAATTTTAATAATTTTATTAGTATATTTTATAGTATAATTTTTAAATTAATTTCAATGTTTTTTTAAAATAATGTTTTATTGTATTGTAATGATGTATCATGGACTTGCCTTGTATAACGTTCCGAGTTATATGGATAATAAATCATTATATTCTCTTCTATTCTATATATTCTATAATAATAATATTATATAGTATAATAATTATTCAACAATTTGTCTTTTTTATTCAAATTGTAATTTGTTCGTAACAAAGTTTGCCTAAAATTATATATTACTATAATAATAAATGTTGATATAGTGTCGTGTTGTAATAACGCCTTTTTTTTAATTCCCTTTACGTTAGCTGCAAACTTTATAACGATATTTTATAGAGGTGCAGACTTGGCTGCACTAGCAGTCGTTAAGAATCACCAGTCCGCACTGGGTCCGCGCGGTGCCGGTGGTCTATAGCCCGTGCTCCCGTGCTGTTTCCATTCATAGAGAAGGCTTGTGCCCCAACAGTGGGAACATAAAATAAGCTAGTGAGAAAGATGAGAGACGCGGCCCTCACCTCTCAGTGTTGGCGGTTCATAGCACGTAGACCTTGTTCAGCTTCTTCTTGTCGCGAAAGCTCCCCGGAGTCACCGCTTCACTGTCTCAAACATTCCATCGCGCACAAAGAAATTTGGTGACTCGTTTCTTTGTCGCACCTCCAAAAGATGGAATAGTCTACCAGGACACGGTTTCCCTCCTTCCTATGAATGGGGTCCTTCAAACGAGGCGTGAAGAGTCACCTTGTGGGCCGGCAGAATGAGAGTAACTGATGCTGCGTTGTTTTCATACTACGCCAGTTGTCTTTGCGACTGGACTCCATTTTCACTTAGCATCAGGTGAAATGGAGTCATTTGCCGTCATCATTAGTCAGTCATTAGCTCGTTCTCCCCGTGGTATTTCCATTCATAGGGAAGGCTCGTGCCCAGTAGTGGGGACATAAAATAAGCTACTAAGCTAGTGATAATGATGACAGAAATAACCCTCACCTCTCAGTGTTGGCGGTCCACATCACGTAGACCTTGTCCAGCTTGTTCTTGTCGCGGAAGCTCTTGATGTCCGCCCGTATCTGGAGGTACTGCTCGTGCCGCGTGCCCCGGATCAGGTTCGTTGCACGGTCGGCCTGGAAACGACTGGCTCATTAGTAAACAGCCTATAACTATCCCACAGCTGGGCAAAGGCCTCCATCATTGAAATCAAGTCATCGCTACAATTGATGGTTAATGGCTTAATCACCACGCTTGCCAAATGCGGGTTAGTGATCACAAACCCGGGCTATGCATTAAAAAAAATCGAAAATGTTGTCAGACCTGGGAATTGAACCCGGGACTTTCGAGTATCAGGCGCTCTACCACTCGGCTAGTGGCTCCTTAGCATTTATAGTGCAATAATAGTGTTAAAAGTCAAGTTAAAAAAGTTTATATTCAAGTAGGAAACATCTCAGATGGGTAACAGTTGGTAGTGGGTTAAGAGATCATTAGAGCAGTATTCTAGCTAGTAAATATGAAAACAATTGTCATTTAGGTATTTCAGGAAATAAATCATCATAGGTCATAAACAATATGAAATCAGTTTGAAAAAAATATAGGAATTTATTTTCTGAAATGAATGTTGTTTTAGTTTATTTTATTATCCGGTAGTAGGTCCGGTAGTGTAAAACCCGGATGGATAGTATGCCTATTTAAATATTACAAATAGCACCAGGGCGGTGTATTGCAATTTTTATAGGCCATTCGATCACGTTAACGAATATATTCGTTAAGTAAACGAGAATTTGCATGGTTTTTTTTACTATTTTATTTGCAGAAGGCGCTGCTTCAATGCCATTCAAACTCTCGTTTTCTCTTATATGACAAATATTTCTTATATCAGCCCCAAATAAAACCTCAAACTAGGCATTATAAACGAAAAGAAACCTAAGTTTACCTCGGAGAATTTTTTCCAGATGCTCTTCGTGGAACCATTAAAATATTAGATTGTATTCCCCAAAGAGCAACTACGTCAGAATACCTTAAAGTGAAGTGATGTTTTTTTTATATTAACATGTAAGCACAGTGCCTTGATCTCACCTGATGTTAAGTGATGATAAGGCCAATGATGGAAGCGCACTTCACCCGGGATCCTCAACTAGTGAGGCACTGGCTATCTTATCTCTAGCTGCCAGAACACAACAAAATGCTACAAACATTGATGTTATGGCGACATATTTAGATGAGATGGTGGTAGCTAGCCAGGCGGACAAACAAGCCCTACCACCAACCAAACCGAGTACACAAACATGTACCCCCCGCTGGGAATCGAACCCGGGACCTCTGGGTCTTAACCGGTGGTCTTTGCCACTAGACCACAGAGGCGATTAAATGTGAATATTTGTCTTGTCTGTATCATTGTTCTGAAGGGCGATAACTATTTTATAAACATTTAAGTAAAACATTGGTAGTAATATGACCTTTTGCAATAGGTCTATGTATATTTATGGGATGAAATGTTTAACTGTAGGAAATATTTAAATTTAATTAAATATATAAAGATATCGATGTACTATCACAGAATAACTAATAGTGTACTATATTAAAATTTTTAGGTATTCCGGCTAACATCTAGACCCGTAACAGGAAAACCATTCGCAAACACTTGCACAAACATAGTACGGTCCGATTCATGCAGATTGCGCGTCATCGCAATTGTAAACTTGTAACGTGACATGTGCTTATTAGAATATGCTTAGAAATAGACTTATTTGCACATGTTGCATTAATTAAACGGAGAGATATATCGCCAGAGGAGCTCGATGGAGCAGTGGTCTGTGATTGCTGAAGTAGGCCGATCAAATTCAAAATTCTAACATTGAACTATGCCATCGGTTTCATCATCATCATCGGATAGGTCATCAGATAAGTGACCAAATATTTATCATCTCATGCTCCTCCTCGGTGCTTCAGAAGGCACGTAAAGCCGTTGGTCTCGAAGCTGCATTAATATTCGTAAATACCTACCTATCCACAGTGGACCCGAATGGTAGTTTATGCTTAAGAATAAACAATAACAAAATTTTAAAAATGTTTAAAAATAAAAGTACACACGTGCGAAGCCGGGGCGGGCCGCAAGTTATTTATAAGTAAGTATCTATGTAGGTAGGTACGTAACATATTAATTTATAAATCTCATATTTTGTAAAACTAAAATAAAATAATGATTTCAAAGTAAATAAAACTTATATTTTAGCGATATTATTTTTAGACGTAAGCATATATTCAACAGTAAGTAACCCTGGCAACGCGCCTGGACGACAGAGGGGCGTAACGATCGTGAAGGGGGAAGTAGGTATATAAATGGCGGCGTTTGGGACTCGGTCAAAGAAGATTCCGTTCTACTGTGTTATTGTTGTGCAGTGAGGGCATGAAAATGAACTGGTGATGATATGTCACCTGAACATCGATGTAAGGCAGCATTGTTGTGTTCTGACAGAGACAAAATGAGTCAGTTTCTCACTGGTTGAGGATTTCAGGTGAAGTGCGCTGTAATGGCATAAAATTCAAAGTCCCACTTTAAGCATATGCGTTGATTTGACGGAAAGATCCCCTGACTAATCCAGGCATTTAACGATACGGTGTTGACCGGTGATGGAACGGCCTATAGCAGGCGTTGTTCAAGACGATGGAGTGAACGCTGGACGGCGGTTCACCCTCTCGCAACAACATTTAGAGGAAGTACAGTGGTTTTAGTGCGTATGCTCCGCCTTCTCCCGAACCCTTGTCGAGGTCTTCGGACCTGGATAGGGAGGCGGGAACTGGCAGGGAATCCCCATAATAACAAATACCATACGCGTTTTCCACAGGTTAAAAAAAAGACAGCTATATAATTTCTCAGTATAAGGTCTCCCACCTTGTGTAGACTTACGAACTGATGGCATAGTGACATTCGTAAGTGCTGATTTGTAGCCTAAACTGAATAAGCGATTTGGAAATTTGAACTACATATTTTTAGCATGCTTCGTTCGGGAACGGTCATATACAACGCCGTAATGGACATAGACTTTTCCAGAATTTAAAATACGGCTAAAAACAAAAGCAACGCGACACCACAGCGAAGCGGCGCCATCTGGTACCAATGTTATGTAAACAGTGCAGTAAAAGTAGTATCCGCCCATCGCTGGTCTGCCGTATCAACGTGTTTGTAAACACGCTGCGTATTGTTCGCGCGACACGTGTTTGATGGAGTGGTCTACATGCGCTAACAACGTGGGAGAGTTCCAAACTTACCTTCTTGCTTTGCCACCTTCTTTACATAGTACAAAACAAAGTTGCTCCCGGTCTGTACACTTAGATCTTTTAAACTACGCAACGACGTTTTCAGCAATAGTAGAGTGATTCATGAGGAAGGTTTATATGTATAATTCTTCTTCTCAGTCGTACACTCTTAACAGAGTGGTCGTAGTTATTCGAAGGCGTACGAGGTAGGGGGTACGCGTACATGGCTAATCTTCGTTGGTCATATCGGCTTGAGCTGCTTTCCTAGCAATGTCTCTCCATTTTCGCCGGTTTGCTGCGTTGCGAGAGCATTCTGCCATGGTAGTCTGCGTGGATGATTTAATTAGGTCTGTCCATCGGGTGGTTGATCGGCTTCTAGATCTTTTGTGCCTTCTACATGGCCCTGCACCACCAGTCAGTGCTCGTTCCTGGATATATGGCCAAAGAATTTTAGTACTCGCAATTGCACAGTCGACGAAAGCCGTTTCTTGACCTTAAGTTCCTTTAGGATAGAGATAGATAGAACAGAACAATTACAGATCTAAAAGTTGATACCAATTTATAGTTCATCAGACGTAACTTTAGTAAATTTCCCGCTGGCTGGAGGTCGGTTAGAAAAGCTTATATTTCCGTTTTTTATAAGGAACAAATTCTGTTTTCAGCATAATTCAGTAGAACATATCCAGATATAATTAACTGCATCACTCATAAGTCTCCCAGATATGGGATCCCGCTGAGTGTAGGCACATCATATAGAATAGTTGCAACTGGCAATTGCTTTTCAAAATATTCTACTTTTATGGCCGAGGATATTGAGCGCGCCTTTATACAGTTTTGAAAACTTGTAAATTTTAAGCATTCGCTCAGGACTTGGAGTAGGAGGAGTCAGGTAATTGTACACTCGAAGACGCCCTTGCCACGATGTAATGTAATGAGTTATACCAACTTCATGGGAATTTAGATGATCATGGCTTGATTCGCCTGCAGCTGTGGAGAATACAAAATGTGGTTTCATAGCTTAAAGTATTATCCGACATCATCGTGCTTTACATCTCTTTATCTTAAATGCCACTTCTGTAGTATACGAAAAGTTTGTCCGGACATTCCTACTATCAATGATCTAATAGCAGTCAGGTTTGCATCAGCTTGACGTGGAACTTCCCCAAATTTTGGAGTGATAATGGAGAAGCTGTGTCGCTCATTTAAGACTGACCACTGACGTTCATTGCTTTGAATGCTACAAAGCTCTCACGCCGAAACTGAGACATTGTATTTCCAGCAGCAGTCACTCTCTCCGATTCAGATCACTATGGCAGATCTGAATGGAAAAAGCCTTTATGCTTATCTAACCATTTTTGGCGTCGCTAAGTGCGTGAAACCTGCCCTCACTTGTCCCTAGACACACAGTTAGAAATGGACACCTAAATTTAAAATTTGCAATCTCCCACGAGGAACCTGACCCATGGATCGGATAATCGAGTGCGGTGCGGTACTACTTAGAAGTTAGTTGAAAATGAAAAATGAAAATGAAAATGTTTGTTTATTTACCAAAAATAATAGTAAGCCGTGTTAAAGGAGTGTACAATGACTCCCACACTAGGCTAGGCCTGGCTCGTGTGGGTCAATTCTCTAGGGTTAGCAAGGGTAACAATGTGGCTATTCATTACAAACAATTATGATTAACAGCATGATTCTGACAAAAACAAATAATAGATTAATTAATTATTGGACGGTGCAATGCGCAAATGTGGAGTGCGTGTATGTAAGAATGAGTTAAGTGCGTGTGTGGCTCAAGGTACATAGCCCTGCGATTTAATCTTGGGATCGGACAGCAGTGATAAGCACCAATGCCGTCCACTACCTGATGGAGTTTTGTCGCCAGTTGTCAGTTAGGTAGTTTATTTTAATATTATAAAATATTGTATAATTACTTCGCTTTGTCTGTTAAATTAATTCTACATTTAACTAAGTTCAAAGGTTCATTTTGTTTTCTTTTAATTTAAGTTAAGAAACTAGTTTTGTTTTGTATTTTATTCCTCTTTTGCTTCCAGCAGTTTCTTGCACAGAAGGGGAGAATGTTGGGAATAGAACCTATTTGGTAGTTTTATACTTTTTTATTGTAATTGTGAGCCTTTTTTCCTTTTGCAATTTGCTTTTATTTTATTATATTATACTTCATCTGACATTGCATTTGAACGCTGCGTTTCATTTGTAAATCTATTTTTTACCTTATATTTTATACAGTCCACAACAACTCTTTTTAATTTTTTAAAGCATTTTAGACATAACTTAAAGCTCAGTTAGAGATCGAGATCGAGTTCGAGTATCGAGATATAATAAAGTGATCAGCAATTACTATTGGTATATATATATAAATACTGTGCATTTTTGATCACCAATCCGAGTATAACCCATACCATAAACTGCTTAACTAAAAAAACAACAACTAAACCCACCAAGCCGATACGTTACTCAAGACAAGTTCTTTATCAACGATTATACTATCGCAGTTTGTAAAAGAATGCGTAAACTGAAAATATCACACCATAAGCCAATGGTGAAAAGTATAGCACTACATTCGTGGCCTCTTACGTAAGCACCGACGAGTTAACATGTGATACCTATTCGTAGGTTGGTCATCCAAAATTAGACCTTACACCCAAGACTTTAGGTTTGAATCTTTATCAGCACTGAATGTCGTTCCTAGCATTTTTCGTTAATACTGCAATTATTTTTTTATTTATACGATATCATTTTTCAAGACTGTATCACTTAGCTTCTCGCTTGTTTGTGTCTTAACGAGCATTTAATTGGCAACGCCCGTTTGAAGACCGCCTGACTAGCTACAACCAACAAAGTTAAATTATCAATTTGTTTTTATTAAAATAAACTTAAGAATAAGTGCTTTTAATCGTTCAAACCTTTATTTACCTACTACCTATTCAGGGTGTCTATTTTTTAGTTGTGAAAAAAAATGGTCACAAGATACTGCACAGCTTTAATAGAAATAACGACTTTTACAAAAAAAGTAGGTATGTCGATGTCGTTACTAAATCATACAATATTTATAATTCAATACATTTAGGTACTATTAAATACTTTCAAGAGCCCGGAAATTACAAATAATCTTATAAAAGTCTATCACCATAACAAAACAATGTTAGCAGCTTTTTTGTGTTTCATTAGTTAGATGAGATCTAGATATTTATACAGTATAGCTATGCCCCACGGTTTCACCCGCGTTAAAAAATATTTTCCCGTTTTTGCAACATTTTTAATTGCTGCTCCATTCCTATTAGTCATAGCGTGATGTAATATAGCCTATAGCCTTCCTCAATAAATGGACTATTCAACACAAAATATTTTTTCAATTCGAACCAGTAGTTTCTGAGATTAGCGCGTTCAACCAAACAAACAAACAAACTCTTTAGCTTTATAATATTAGGTATAGATTTAAGGATTCCGGAGGAAGTGCGCTTTCACCTAAACTTGAGATCAGGTGATGAAAAAGGCTAAGCCCCTGTAGTAAAAGTAAAGTAAATAGCCTATAACTGTCCCACTGCTGGGCAAAGGCCTCCATCATTGAAATCAAGTCACCACTACAATTGATAGCTAATGGCTTAATCACAACGCTTGCCAAATGCGGGTTGGTGATACTGATCACAAACCCGGGCTATGCATCGAGAAATCCAAAACACACCTTTCCGACCTGGGAAATTGAACGCGGGATCTTCTTTTCCCTGTACTAGAAAAATATAGTTTCACATACTGAAATCAATACTGTTATATCTAGTGAAGTAAACGGCACAAAGTCGTACTAGTTATACAGATTGACTTTTTTATCACCTTCCAGACCTTCTGAAATGACTCCCGTGATACAAACGAACAACTCTTACTATTGGACCAACTCCCTAACTCGAAAATAAAATTCAGCTGTTCCATACAATTTGGACCAAAATGTATGGAACAGCTGAACTTTATTTTTAATTGGAGTCATCTCAGAAGGTTTGGACGGTGATAATAAAAAAAGTCAACCTGTATAGTTATAATAAATACTAGCAAAATTGAACATGCAACAATACAAATTTAAACTTGTGTGTAGCATATTAATTGAATTAAAAAACCAGACATACATGATAGACAAATATAACATAAGCAACGTGAAATGCTACAGTATTATTTTGTCTATGGTTCGCCGTGTAATTTTGACTTAATTGGCTTAAGTAATGAAAGGTAAACCGGTGTAATCACTGTAAACCAGTTTTCTTATGCTTACAGAGTATCTAATAAAATATATGTATTAATTTTCTATGGACTTCGATGGCTTAGTGACCGGTCCGGTGAGGTTAACTTTAGCAAAGGCCGGTCATGGGATGGGTGGGATGGGTGACCAAAAATGTATTATCTCGAGCTCCCCCGTACTTCGTAAGGCATGTAAATGGTCCCGGCCGCATATCATCACTGAGCACGCGTGGTGGTTTATGGCCCGTTCTCCCTATCCATCAATAGGGAGGGTTCGTGCCCCAACAGTGGGAACATAAAATGAGCTGATGAGCTATACCTATGTATACATCATCATCATCATCATCATTACCAGTTCATTTTTATGTCCCCTCTGCTGGGGCACGAGCCTACATGTATGGTATTAAACCAAATTAATAAAGCGCAAGTTTTTGTGTCAGGTTTTCTAGCCGGAATAATATTAGGGCAATGTTCACTCATTTTCTGCCCTCTTCTTTATCAGAAGATTGCAGTCGTCAACGTCAAACATCCAACGACTTTTTCTAACAGCGAGCGCGATGGCGGCGTACGTCGAAGTCGATCCGAACCCCTCGGAGAATTTAGTAGGGAATGGAGACATGCAATAGTGCGTGATGTCATTCCCTTTAGAAAACCTCTTCGTTTCACACGGCTTGAGGAACTCTTTAAGTTTGTCGCCGCCCCCAAAAAAGTCACTGAGAAAATGCCGTCTGAGGCAATCTGCAAACTCTCTCCAAAAAAACCTCGTTTTCGCGTGGCATGAGTGCAGCGCGATGATCACACTGCAGAGAAACCCACCACGCCGCGCCCTCAATGTTTAAAGCTTTGAGGGGTTTGACATTGCATGTGTCATCAGCACCAGCTCAATGGGGGCATCCCTATGGATGGATAGGGAGAACGGGCCATAAGCCACCACGCGAGCCTAGTGCAGATAGTGGTTAACGACTGCTAATGCAATCGGGCCCAACGGCTTTACGTGCCTTCCAAAGCACGGAAGAGCTCGAGATGGTAAATTTTTGGTCACTATCCGATGACTGGCCTTTGCGAAAGTTGCTTTTTTTGCAATCGCAGACCGGGCGCGTTAAACACTACGCCATCGAGCTCCTCATTGTATGTGTAAACAACTAGGAGCACCAACGAAGCAGCAGCCTTAAGATCTTCCGCAGGAAGGCTGACATCGAAACGCCATAGCGACGACTTTCAGCGAAACCAATAAAACGACTAGACTCCCATTCACGAGCACTCTATTCACACCACTACATCACTGCAAATTATAGATCGATTTGACTAAAGACTTCCATTCACGGGCACTGTATTCGCGCCACATCACCCCAAACTAGATCGATTTTGGAATGGTCTGAAACCCAACCTAACCCAACGTTCGGAACCACGTAATCCACGTAGTTTTATGTATATGGCCTTTACGCGCCACTCCACCGGTCTAAATCTAAATTACTGTACTTTGGACTGTTTGGAAATCAACGTTGGATTATATAATTAAAAGTGGAGCGATGGACTGGAGTGCTTGTGAATAAGGACCAATATCTCGAGTGATGAAGTGGAGTGCCCGTAAGTGGGCCATAACGCCAGCTACTTACCTGGTTAGCAGCGATGAAGTCAGGGTCGTAGATGGCCGGGCGCGGCTTCATGGCCGCCATCTCCTTGCGCAGCTTCTGTTGCAGGTCGTAGTTGATCACCTTGGCGCGGACCATCGACTCCGCCAGGTTCAAAGGGCTGATGTCCCACCCGTCGATCACTGTACCACAGTTATAATTATTACTAATTAGCTGCCCGGACAGACAGATTTCATTCTGTCAAAAGCAATATTTTTTCTCCTATTTAAAACTTTTCGTGTGCCTTAAGGCGAAGGATAAGGCACACTAGCGTCACCAATTGATAATTTGACAATTACTAACTAACCGGATCTTTTTTTAAACATTGCGTACCGTCCGATAACAGGAAAGCATCCATAGTATTTATTTAATAATTGTGCACTACTTTTTGTTGCGTAGTTTATTCACAAAACGGGATATCGCATTTATTCACAAACAATGGCCACTTTTGGTGTTAACGAATGAATACAAAAACAAAACTAAAAGTAGTGCACAATTATGAAATAATAGATGTTTACTAAGTGTCGGAAGGTCCGCAATGTTTGAAAAAAAATCCAGTTTAGCAGTTATCAAATTAAATCCATTAGCGGCGCTAGTGTGCCTTACCCTTCGCCTTAAGGAACATACTAAAAAAAATTTGCCGAATTGGTCGAGCCGTTCTCGAGGTTTGCGCTTAGCAACATTTTTATTTATATAGATAGATAGTAGCTGCCCGAGATAGTAGAGACTTCGTTCTGTTAAAAGCAATTATTTATCTCTTAATTAAAACTTTTCGTGTGCCTTAAGGAACTTACTAAAAAAAATGCATGTTTACGGCACGTACCTAAACATTTGTCGAATTGGTCGACGATTTCTCGAGTTTTGCGCTTAGCAACATTCATTTTTATTTATATTATTATATAGATAGAAGATATTATTACTAACTAGCGGCCCGGACAACTTCGTTCTGTCAAAAGCATTTTTTTTCTCTTTATTAAAATTTTCCGTGTGCAGCAGCAGGAATATACTAAAAAAAAAATGCCCGAATTGGTCGAGCCGTTCTCGAGTTTTGCGCTTAGCAACATTAATTTTTATTTACATAGACTAGTGTCCCGATTATTAAACACTAGCCGTCCGCTTCAATGAATACCCGTATCCCGTCGACATTTTTTTTGATTGTCCTGAAAATTACGAACACAACAAAAAAATTAATCAACCAATTCGGTCGAGCCGTTCTCAAGTGATGCTATGACATGTGGCAATTGATTTTTATTAATATAGATAAAGCTTTTTAAGAAACTTGTGTTTACCGTAATTATTTGGTCTAGTGGTCGCCCAGTGAAGCGGAAGTAAGATTGTAGTTCACAAAATATACAATAAAAAATAAATAAATAAAATGTTTCCCACACTCACACCAATTATCTAGCCCCAAGAAAAGCTTCCTTAAGAAACTCGATAAATGGTAACTAGACAACGGATAAACATACTTAATATACTTAAATACATACTTATTATACATAGGAAACACCCAGACCTGAAACAATTTAGATAAACAGATATTTCTAAATTGATCCGACCGGGGATCGAACCCGGGACCTCAGAGATGGCGACACCATGAAAACCGGTGTGCAAGCCACTCGACCAAGGAGGTCGTCAAAATATATATATAGAATGTAATGTTGTTACATTACATTATACATATTATACCTTTTTATATTTCGGGACTCTTTATCCCTATATAAGGTCACATTTTATCAACTGCAAATATTTTGAGGATAAATTCAACAACATATATGAACTATTTTTATGAAAAAGCCTTAAATTTTTATACGCTATTTTTCAAGAAAAACGCCAAAAGACATTACGATTAAAAAGAAAAATAAAGCACTTTCGGTAGTTTCAATTCAAAGGAGCCGAAACAGAAAGGCCGCAATGCCTTCACCGCTTACACGTGCCCCTAGTTTCATTCAAAAAAACCGACAGAGAGCCCGCTCTTAAAAATATTACAATTTTTGTGTCAGGAAAAGAAAAAAAAACTAGCATGAATTTTTTTTAATGCTAGGGCCTTATTTCTCTGATATAATTTGTTTTGTCAAAATATTTGCAGTTGATAAAAAGTGACCTATATACCTATACATATAGAACTATACCTAATCTTGAACTGCTCCGTGCGAGCAAAGGGAGCACGAAGTTATCGCTTCACGTATTAAAATAAAGATTAAAAAGAAAAATGAAAAAAATGCTAATAATGTACACACGCTACATTGGAATTAAATTGCGTGGAAATTGAAAAAACAAATTATTATCGAGATGGGGCGTTCCGAAATTGCGAAACTTATCCCAATATCGATACATATTAATCGCATTGGAATTGTATTGAGATTGAGTTTGCGTCAAGAGTAGCCTACCTGCATACCAAATTAATTAGCAGGTCAGATAGTCGAAATAAGTTCTATTGTATCTAGTGTATTGAAAGGAAAAAAAACAACATTTAAAAATACAAAAATAGTCAAAATATATACTAATATTATAAAGCTGAAGAGTTTGTTTGTTTGGTTGGCTGAACGCGCTAATCTCAGGGACTACTGGTTCGAATTGAACAATTATTTTTGTGTTGAATAGTCCATTTATTGAGGAAGGCTATAGGCTATATTACATCACGCTATGACTAACATAACGCGGGTGGAATATATGATAAATTGACATCGTAAGTTATTACTTACGATACGATTTATTTTTATACTAGTGGACCCGGCGAACTTCGTACCGCTTTGACAGTTTCAAGTCTGTCAAAATTTCAATAAAAAAGTATAAAAAACTACCAAATAGGTTCTATTCCCAACATCAAATCCAAAACATAAGTAGTAAATTATGAGTTTCATTCCTGTGGGAATATCGGGATAGAAACTATCCTATGTGTTAATCCAGGTTATAAACTATCTGTATGCCGAATTTCATCCAAATCCATCCATCCGTTGTAGTGTGAAGAAGCAACAAACATACACACACCCATACCTACAACAAAAAACTTTTGCATTTATAATATTAGTGTGATATTATAAAGAGTTATTAGTCGGTTTCTTGGTTAGCTACCCCTCTATCCGTTTCCGATATCGATATCGCAATATCGAATGTCGATTCTGATTTAACAGTGTTATATTGGATCAGTTTTCAAAGCAATTTATTGATAAAAATAACCTTAGCAGGAAATGCGTTATGAGAAATACTGATATCAACCTGTAATAGGTATACACTTCTCATCAGAAAAATCGAAACACCTTACAAGTTTATGTTTTGTAAGGATTATCAGAAAAATGTGTTTATTTAGGAATATATGTCAAATGTCGTTTAATAGTATCTAATATATAAAATTCTCGCGTCACAGTTTTCGTTGCCATACTCCTCCGAAACGGCTTGACCGAATTTGATGAAATTTTTTGTGCTTATCCGGTATCTATGAGAATCGGCCAACATCTATTTTTCATCCCCCTAAATGTTGCAGTAGAGGCTTTGACTTCTCTTATTATAGACAAACTGGATAATAAGGGTAAGTGCATGACTGTGTTTTTGGATCTGAAAAAAGCATTTGACACCGTTTCCATCCCCATCCTGATTAGTAAATTGAAAAATATTGGAATAAGAGGATGATTAAAGAGCTTGAGAGATGTATCTCTCAAGCTCTTTAAAAATTACCTAATTGATAGGACACAAAGGGTAAAGGTAGGCCATAATGTAAGCGACTGTGCTGATGTTACCTATGGCGTCCCCCAGGGCAGCGTTCTGGGTCCGACGTTATTCCTGATCTATATTAACGATCTTTGTGATATGAAGATCAGAAATGCTAAGATCTTTTCTTACGCGGACGATACTGCCATAGTATTTACTGGCAACTCTTGGAACACCTTAAAGAAAGAAGCAGAGAGTGGATTGTCCACTATTGCTGGCTGGCTGAGGGCCAATCTACTAACTTTGAACACTTCTAAAACAAATTATATGTGTTTCTCAATCAACAGTAGAACTCAACCAGACAGCTCCTATGATATTAAATTACACACTTGCAGTCAGATACAATCCGCTCCCTCGATCTGTACTTGCCCCTCTCTAACTAAAGTTTTCTCCACAAAATATCTTGGCGTAATGATAGACCAGCGGTTGTCATGGCAATCGCACTTGGAACTGGTTGGAGGTAGGCTGAGGAAAATGATGTGGATATTCAAAACCCTGAGACATGTAGCCACCAAAAAATTGCTAGATCAGATTTATGTGTCGTTGGCCCAATCAGTCATAACCAGTGGTCGGAGTAGGTATATTGAATTAAGGTCACTGACATCAAACGTATATGTTAATATGGATACTCCTCCGAGTTTCCGGATTATTATGATAAAAATACCGAAACATCGAAATTATTACATGAAACTAGTTAAAAATGTATCAATACTCTCAACGCTATGCTGCTAGTGGCGTAGATGACCAGAATTTAATAGTAAAAAATGACTGGTGTGTAAAAACCTTGTTGTAGTAAAAGTGTTGGAGTAAAAGCCTAAGCATGTATAAAATGATATAATAATAATATTCATTTCAACACACGACATCCGGCAAACAGGGTCTTTTGTCCTCTTATCTCTATGCTCAACGCATCTGACCAATTAGAATCAAGTATCCAGGATGACTCATTGACTGTTTGTTCGAAAACAATGCGCTCGCACCGACATCCAGACCAAGTGGCTCACTCACTTATTTCGGTTCGTGGAGTGCGCTTATTTTATGTGTTGTGAATATCTTGACTTGACCCTGGCTTGTTTACTGTCTTCTGAAATCTACTTAAAACGACGAATTTGGCTTATAACTACGGACATCGATTTATTACTCTTGGATTGGGCCCATTTGAAGTTGTTTTTGTACGGGTAAGTTTTAATTATTTTCACTATTTAAGAAGGTTTTAGAACTTGGAAACAGTTAAAAAAATCACTTTATAGCAATCATCACAGCGCATGAGAGTCCGGTACGCACACCGCAGGGCTATCACCGCTTCAGTTAAAAAAAACACTTTATATGAAACAGAATTTCATTATCGACTTTACAGTTGTGTATGTATATATTGTAAATTTAAATCATTGTTTTAGGTGAGATATAAATAAATATGGCAAAGGTCAAGGTTGAAACAGTGCAAAAGTGGTTATTGCACTATCCTGAGCTACTTTACGATAACGCTAGTGGCACTATATACTGTACAAAGTGTGAAAGTCATTTGAAAGCTGTGAATAGAGGCAACATTACCAAACACATTGAAGGCGCTGTACATCAAGGAAAATTTAAGAGACCGCAAGAGGAATTTTACTTCGACCTCATTAAGTTCCTGATTCTATGCAATATTCCTTGGTCGCAAATGAAAAATCCAGCGTTCAAAGAGTTTTTTCAGAAATATATGTGCAGTACTTGTTGTTGCGTTTGTACCAATCGTAAAGTGGTTGACGTTTATTTGGAGAAGTTTTATAGGAATAAAATCAATTCGATTTATGAAACTAATAAAAATGAGAAACTATGGATATCGCTGGATGAGACAACAGACATTTTTGGTCGACACATAGTCAATTTCCTAATAAAACCATTGCATCCTAGTAATAGTGCAGGCCGGCCTTATTTGATTGCTTGTAAAATGCTAACAGCAGTAAATGGACAAACAATAACACAATTTGTACTGCAATGTCTAGAAAATTTATGGCAAAACACTTTTGAAGCGAAAGTTGACAATATTTTAATGCTTTGCACTGACAGTGTAGCGTACATGCTATCTGCAGGGCGAAATTTAAAACATTACTTACCTGAAATGAAGCATGTGACATGTTTGGCGCACGCTCTTCATCGTGTAAGTGAGCAGATAAGGTCAGAATACAACGATGTTGATATTCTTATATCAAATGTTAAAAAAGTATTTTTAAAGGCTCCTAGTAGGGTAAACATTTTAAAAGAAAAATATCCTGACTTACCGTTGCCTCCGCAACCAGTCATTACCAGATGGGGTACTTGGTTACAGGCAGCATCTTACTACGCTCAACATTTAGATAAAATAAAAGAAGTTTTATCCTGCTTGAGCAGTTCTGATGCTATAGCCATACGAAACGCAAAAAACATTTTGGAAAAACAAAATTTAGAAAATGATTTAAAATATATTGAAGAAAATTACTCTATTATACTACTAGCCCTAAAAGAGTTACAAAAACAAAATTTATCTCTAGCTGATTCACTTTTAGTATTTGATCAAGTAAGGGCTACGCTTAACGAGTGCAATAATGAGAATATAAAAAATAAAATAGAATCAGTTATGGAACGAAATCCAGATTTAGATACAATTAGAGAATACAGCGAGAGTATTGAAAAAAGCGTAGCAAATAATCAGAAACTTTATTTCAAATTCGCTCCATTGACATCTACAGATGTTGAACGATCATTTTCCACTTACAAATGGATCTTAGATGTTAAAAGAAATAGCTTAAAATTAGAAAATATTGAAAAAATTATAGTTATTTATTTTAATTGTATAGAGACAGAAAATCAAAATGTAGAACTTGTAACCGATGAGGATTAAAAATAATTATTTTTAATAAAACTGTAATAATGATTATTTGTATTAACAATAAACAATTTTGTTTGCTTACATATGGTTTTTTATTTTATTACTCTATTTACCAAATTTTTGGAAACTCCGGTACATTCCGGAAGAAATGCATGTCCATGTTATGATATCATGACGCAAGTATCTAAAATCAATATACCTACTCCGACCACTGGTCATAACATACTGTGTCACTATATGGGGCGGGGCTTTGAAAACAAAATTCTTAAACATTGAACGAGCTCAAAGAGCTCTGTTAAAGGTGATGTATTTTAAATCCCGAAGATTTTCTACTCTATCTCTATACTCAATCGCAGACTTACTTTCTATTAGAAAGTTATATATTCTACGCACAGTTTTGAGGAAACATGTTGCATTGGAGTATAATCCTGATATTGAGGGGAGAAGGAGAAAGGATAAGGTCGCTTTAGCAAAACGTACATACACAAGCTTTGCTCAAAACCAGTTTCAATACTTGTCATCGCTTTTATACAATCGTACAAATAAAACCCTGGAAATCTACCACTTAAATTACCAACAATGCAGAAAAAGTGTCACAGCTTGGCTTAAAACTTTAGACTATGATGAAACTGAAAAGCTTCTCAAACATGATGTCTAATAGGGTGGCTAACCTCGCACACACACACACACACACCCCCACACACTCACTCACACACACTCACTCACCCACACTCACACACACGTTATTAATTAATTATGTTTTAATTAGAATTAATTATGTTCTGATATCTCATTGCTAAATAATGTATGTAGAAGCTATGGAAGAGGGACCCTTTCTGTAACAGGGGCTACATGCTCTTAAAAGAAAGAGTCTACCTTGATTAATGTTAAAAGGAAAATGTTACTGAAATAAATATTTTTGATTTTTTGATTTTTTTTTTTGAAATGTTAGGGGTAGTCCACCCCTAAATATTTTTTTTTATTTTTTATGGCAAAACGACGTTTGCCGGGTCAGCTAGTATAATATAAGGTTTTCAAATCCTAATGTTAATGTTCTAAATTCAAATTAAATTTTCATAGGTTTCGTATTTTGTTCAACAAGTCAAAGGCCGGCAACGCGTCTGCGATTCCTCTGGTTTTGCGGGTGTCCATGGACGGCGGTGATTACTCTCCATCAGGTGACCCGCCTGCTCGTCTGCCTCCTTCTTATATTTAAAAAAAAAACGACGGGTTGCACTCTGGGAGTGCCGGCAGAAGTGAAAACTTGAATATTAACGTTGTGCATTTTTGATAATTTGGAATGGTTAGGGAATAATTTTGCACGAATTGCTTTAATTATCAGTATAAAAGTACTCTAATTTATGTGGTAGAATACAATATTTATTTATTGGGCTATCGTACACAAACATGACAATTTATATTACATTAAAAAGTTATATTAAGTTATATTAAAAATTTATATTACGCCGCGCCAGCTGTCTACTCTCCATCCGTCTTACGAATTTTCGATCAGGTCACGTGTCCTGACGCGAGTTTAACATTTTTTACCCATTCCAAAAAAAGTGCACAACGCCGCTAAAGAAGTTTTCACTTCAAAAAAAATTTAACCCTGTATGGAGTATGAAAGAAATTGATAAAACAACACTCTTACTTCCATACGATTCTTCATCGATTAGAATTTTCGCTTGTCATGTAGGTAATGGCCAAACTGCCAGCTATACAATCATGTGATTTTTTTCATGGAATGAAAACTCTTTTGTGTAAAATTAGGACAGAAACCATAAAAACGGGGAAGTGTTTCGATTTTTCTGATGAGAAGTGTATAATATATGCTTACAGCTCCCTACCGGTAAATAATAAAGTCTAATTAAAGACTTGGCGACACTATAAATATAGTTTCCTGGCCATCTCAAAAACGTATGTGCATTGCCAACTAACGAGCGGTAATAGCATAACGCAAATTACTTGTAATCATGTGGCAAATGCATGAAATTGCTCGCATAAAGAATAGTCTTTACTAATGCCGGTCACCATAGGGTGACTTACGTAAGTAGTAGTATAAAGCAAATCATAGGAGATAGCAAAATAACCTGATCTATCGTCGACGCATAGGATCCTATTATTTTTTGGAGAGATTGCTGATTGACTCATGCAGAATTTTCACCATCGCCGAAGTGTTTTGGGGGCGGGTGGTGAGAAACTTAAAGGGTTCCGCAAGCCATGTAAAACGAAACACCGTCGGTGATTTTCTAGAGGGAATGGTGTCATGCACCACTGCGTGTCCCCCATTTGCAACTAGATTCTCCGAGGGGTTCGGATTGGATCGGGAGCATAGGATCCTTTACAGCTATAACAATTTTCTTATTCTATTTATTTTAGACAATGCAATTTTTTTGTTTCTACAGCTCTACAATTTTTTTTACAAAAACTTATACTTACTACTTATTTTTATTTCTTAAATTAGCATATTTTAAGTTTCAATATACAGGGTGACTGGAAATTAGTGGCGGAGCCGTTAAGGGGAGGTAGTCTAGGGTTATTCCGACAGATATCACTACGAGACCTACCGTCCTTACTTAACCCTTTCCAAGATATTCCTACTTAAAGAGTGTAACCCAAAAAATCGTACAAAAATTTTTCAAATAGTAATAAATCCAAAAAAAACGTGATTTTGGCCTACTTTTTTTTGTTTTGAAACAAAGATATTCTAAATAAGTAATATTAATTGTTAAATCTCCGTAACTGTCATTATTTTATGCAAAAACTGCTAAACAAAAACGGAAAATGTAAAAAAAATACTTTGATGGCTGATAAAACTTCAATTTATTAAAAAAAGTCACTCTTTATTATTACGTACAAAATAATTAAAAAACTTCTACGTTTCGTACCCTTTCGAATGAGATATTAAAGTCCAAAATCGGGTAAGGAACAATGAAGATATGGTCAATGGAAAAAACCCGTAGAGCCCGTGTAGAGCACTTTGTTCCGAAAACAAAGGACTCGGTCGACGCGCACGAGTCGAGATTGCCCCTCCCTCTTGCTCAGTCCGCTCTTACGGTTAACTGTGTTCGGATGTGCTTACTTTCTCTCAGTTTTGATTTTTCTAACGACTTGGTTTTTTCCTGGACTTTTGTATTTGATTCTCTTCCCGACAACTTGGACTATTCCCTGTTTTCTGTGACTCCTTACGATTTGGCTGTGTGGTTTATCGGACCAATAATGGCAGAAAGAACATCGTTTAGTAACGAAGAATACGCAGATATTCTTTTTTATTACGGAGCTGCCAGAGGAAACGCTGAACAAGCTCGTCGTGAATATGGCGAAGTATTCCCTAATCGTCGACTGCCTGATGCCCGCGTATTCTCCCGAACCTTCCAGCGGGTGCGAGAGCGCGGAACCGTCGTAAGATACCAAGGTAAGAGAAAGTTATTATTATTAAAGCATGTTCAAACCAGAGATTTCTCCATACAAAATGTAGTTCCTTCTTGTACAGGCCACTCTACATTACTGCGCCGCCGCTAGTTTCCATACATGCGCTATAACAATGTTTTGTTCTAGCGCTTTCGATAATTGTTCAGCTATAAAAATAAACCTTTCCTATCACTCTTATTAACGTGCCCTTTAAATTGTAAGATTGCAAAATGAATGTCGCTGTCCAAATTATACTAAACGCAAAGACTCGTGGCAGGCGGAGCAATAAAACGTGCAAAAGAGACAGCGCACATCATTTTCTCTCTCGCACTTGCACCGTTTATGGATGACGTCACACAGACACAGAGATGCGCGTCGTTTGTGTACGTGCGTTTATCGATAACAATAGGTCTGAAATGGGGTATTTGAAATGTGATAAATTACTTCTAATTACCCTCATTACATGATATGTAATTAAGTAGGTAAATATAAGTAAGTATAGCAATTATCAGTAACCATCAACACTTTGTTTGTACATCGATGAAGCATATGCATTCGGTATTATCGATAGTCCAGTAATTAGCGCGTGCGCATCCCTGTTACAAAAGTAATTTATGGCACCGACTGCCACGAGTCTTTGCGCTTAGTATAGTCAGTGCAAAGACTCGCAGAGATGGGTGCCATAAATCATACAAGTAAGATAACGGATATCACTTCACACTGAAGCGCGCTATTATTGTTTACTATTTTTTGTCGAAGTCGATGGATTTTGGTAGAGCTTTTGTAAGAATTTGTATTGTGCGGTCATTGTTGACGCAAATTGCACTATGTCGACAGACGCATTCCTACTAGAGAAGTCATTCATGTTATGGTCCAACCGACGTGAGTCTTTGCGCGGAGCCACACCAACCTAAACAATAGCCATGGTAGTAACACTTAATTAAAAAAACTTTTTTGTTTTTAGGTGACGCAGGTAGACCTCGACTGGATGTCGGGGACGACGAAGAGGAAATTTTAAATTATTTCCAAAGAGACCCTACGCTGTCTACACGAATGATAGCTCGCCGTATCGGACGCTCTCAGTGGAAGGTGTGGTACGCTCTTCACGAAAATGACCTCCATCCTTACCATTACACACCTGTTCAGGCCATAGAAGAAGGGGACCCTTTAAGAAGAATGCAGTTTTGCAGATTTTTAATAAATGCGGACGTTTAAGATAGAAATTATCTCAGAAGAATTTTATGGACTGACGAGTCCAAGTTTGATAAGGACGGCATTACGAATTATCATAATGCTTATTACTGGAGTGAACGAGCCATGGGTAATCCACACCTAAAAAGACAAAAAGGTTCACAGAGAAGGTTTAATCTAAATGTGTGGATGGGTATAATTAATAACCGCTTGATTGGACCACATTTCTTACCGCAAAACCTCGATGGGGTTGAATATGAAAATTTTCTGAGGAATGTATTTTTTGAATTAATGGGAGATGTGCCGCTAGAAACGAGGCAAAACATGATATTCATGCATGATGGCTGTCCGGCAAATTTTAGGCTAGCTGTGAGAAGTTGGCTAGACCAACACTTCCCCGACCGATGGATAGGTAGAGGTGGTCCAATACCATGGCCGGCACGTAGCCCCGACCTCACACCCATGGACTTCTTCGTGTGGGGTCGAATGAAAACTTTGGTTTATGCCACTGACGTCCCTGTACCAAACGTTGAAGACTTGCGCAACAGAATAATCAACGCAGCGCAGGAAATACAAAGGGAGCTTACAGACTCAAGGGTTGTAAAAACGGGTGTCGTAAGAAGAGCACGAGCTTGTATTAGAAATAATGGTGGGCACTTCGAAAATGAACTGTAGACAGTTTTTTATTTAATAAATTTTTATTCTTCAGTAGTTTGGTTTTTTCTTTCATTTTTATTATTAGTCTTATCTTGATGGTTCCTTAATCGATTTTGGACTTTAATATCTCATTTGAAAGGGAACGAAACGTAGAAGTTTTTTAATTATTTTGTACGTAATAATAAAGGGTGACTTTTTAAAGAAAATTGATGTTTTATCAGCCATCAAAGTATTTTTTTTACATTTTCCGTTTTTGTTTAGCAGTTTTTGCATAAAATAATGACACTTGCGGAGATTTAACAATTAATATTACTTATTTAGAATATCTTTATTGCAAAACAAAAAAAAGTAGGCCAAAATCACTTTTTATTAGGATTTATTACTATTTGAAAATTTTTTGTACGATTTTTTGGGTTACACTCTTTAAGTAGGAATATCTTGGAAAGGGTTAAGTAAGGACGGTAGGTCTCGTAGTGATATCTGTCGGAATAACCCTAGACTACCTCCCCTTAACGGCTCCGCCACTATTTCCAGTCACCCTGTATATTCTAGGAAATCTTTTCTTTATTTCGAACTTTTACCCCTTTCCACGCCACGCTATTTTCCGAAAGTCGTGCCCCTGACGCACTTGAGACGCAAAGTATCCTTTCCTATCGAGATTGAATAAAAAATATGTTTTAAAGCATTATTTGAGTGAAAATATGCTTTGGTTTGAATTACAATGAACTTTTTACTCAAATATGGAAAGAAGCAAAAAAATTCAATATATTCAAGAGTATTTTATTAAATACTAGTAGACCCGGCGAACTTCGTACCGCTTTGACAGTTTCCATTCATTCCCGTGGGAATATCAGGATAAAAACTATCCTATGTGTTAATCCAGCCCCCCAACCGCCTAACACTCTCGCTTTCGATTGCTTTGAAGGCGAGGCCCTCGCCTCGCTTTCTAATATAATATCGAATAATATCGAAAGCTATAGCCTATAGCTTTCGATATTGCTTTCATATTGCTTTCGAAATGACAAGATGACGCCTCCTCCTCGCCTCGCCTTCAAAGCGATCGAAAGCGAGAGCGTTAGGCGGTCGACTCCCAGGTTATAAACTTTCTGTATGCCGAAATTCATCCAAATCCATCCATCCGTTGCAGCGTGAAGAAGCAACAAATATACACACATACACACAAACTTTCGCATTTATAATATTAGTGAGATTATGTACAAAACTTCATGATTATCGGTTGAATAGTGTACGCATGAAAGCGTAACAAATAACAAACAAACAAACAAACTCACTTTCACATATTAAGTTAGGTTACTATTAGTTAGGATAGTAAGGATATAAACTATATTTAGATACACATCTGCTTATAACGTAAGTACACCAATATTGTAACCCTGTAAAGGCCATCCTATCCAAACTACTCGGAGAATCTAGTAGAGTGCGGGGGAACGCTTACGCTTGCGTGATGCCATTCCCTCTAGAAACCTTCTGACGTTGTTTTGATCGTGATCAAGCAGTGTGGCTTGAGGAACACTTTAAGTTTCTCGCCGCCCCCAAAAAAGTCAGGTGACGCTGTGAAAGCCGTTTACAGATAACAGCGAACTTATCAGCGAAATCAATCTTTTTTTAGTAGGTATTTTCCGTTACTTATTATACTTAAATGTTTCTCACCGTTTAAACCTTCCCTGAACTTCCACAAATAGTTTAAAATCAAAATTAGCCAAATCGGTCCAGCCATTCTCGAGTTTTAGCGAGACTAACGAACAGCAATTGATTTTTATATATATAGATAAAGCAAAGTAAATTCTCAGAGAGATATTACCTTTCACATCACTATTTGTCTGATTTATAAGACTTTGGCGTATGCTTGCCACACAAGCCTTTTAGTTTTAGTGAGGTGACTGCTTCCGGTGATAACATCGATACTTTTGTAAAAATATTTGAAATCCAATTTCAACTAAATATTTAGTTAATTTTTAACCGCCATGATATACCGCAAAAGAATGTGTCTCAAGCGCCAACAGGTATATTTCATGCTGAAACTGTAGTGTTATGACACATCACTACGATAAAACTTATGAGGTTGAAATAAAGACTTTTATGAAAAAAGAATGGTTTGCTGACTAAATTTCAATCGAAGGTTATCCAAGGTTCGTGAGTTCGATTCCCACTCGAGCTTCCTGGGACTGGTTGATATTTTTTAGAAAAATGTTATCTTGTAACCTAATTTAAATAAACTATATCAAATACATGACAAACTATAGGCCTACCGCTTAACTGAGACGGCGTCATCTGATACTCGCACTGATATCGCTCTGATATAGCACAAGGGAAACTTTTGAGTGAGACTAGGTGATTGGTGTGAATTGTCTGACGCATTTGTTATAAAATAAAGATGAACATAATTATCGCACTTATTTGTAAGTAAAAATCTCATAAACTCATAATAATAACACACCTGTTGAACGTTTAAATTTAATTCGTCACTTTCAAAGATATACTCGTCTTCTCTTTTCAGCGAATAGTAATCGCTTCTCTCGATGTTGCTTGGTAAGAAGCGGTACCTTTTGAGAAACCCTCCCAAACAATTTTGCTTCTACTAATCTACGGCGTACCAGTCTTGACGAGACGTTTCTAGGGTCATCAGGCGAAAAAACTTCATTTTTAATCTAGTTGCAGCCTTTAAATGGGTCTTGTTTAGCAATACGTACGATTAGCATATCTTCTCTGGTCGAAGTTTTCCTCGGTCGAGCCTTTCTAAGAACATTTTTAATAGTTCCGTGTCTTTTATAATGTCAATAGCAACTTTCTTTACGGAACATTTTAAATGATCAGCTATTCTTCTGTACGTTCATTTTTGGTCGATTTGCAAATTAACAATTATTTGCCTAGTTGACGCGTCACAACTTTTATTTTTGTCCATTTTGAACAAAAAATCGTAAACTAAATTCCAATTTGCTGTTCAATTGCCGCCAAAACGATAGAAATAGCTAAGAAAGAAGTTTTATTTTTTCAATTTCAAAAATGGAATGTGCCATGCTTGCTTTTTTAAAGTGTTTCTAATTAGGCGTCCAAGGGGCCAGTAACAGAAAATAAGCTATGTATGCTTTAAACTCTATTTATGATTGAAAATTGTATAGTTTTGTTTTTTTAATGTATTTTATGAGTATTCTAATTAGTGGCTATATTGTTGCATGATTATTAAATATTGAAATTTTTCACGAATAATGTATGTGGACTTCAAACTTTCATAATTCATATGAAGTGTTTCTAATTACAATGTATGTATGAAGCAAAACTTAATAATTTCACATAAAAGATTTGTATCTTAAAATATGCCGGTAATAAGGCTATTACTAAATTTCAAATGAATTTGAAACTACTTAGAAATCGAGGAAACACGACTAAAATAGTTACGATAATTGTGTATTGGTAACATCACTGTTGGTTTCATATATCAGACTTTGGCGCTGGATATCGAAGTAAAAATCACTTAAATTTAGGCCAAAAAGAGTGGTTTGAATTTATTACAAATTAAAATGAAAAGACGTAAGAATATTCTGCAATTGTAACTTTATTTTATGCTTTAGATATTAAATGTTTGGAAATACCGACAAAAACTTTAATAAATTCTTTCATGCATGTAAAAATAAAAGATTGGTTTCTACTACTTTATTTGTCTGGTATATCAGTCGCTGGCGTGGTGGGCACGGAAATGGTTTGTCTGATATATCAGTCATTGGCGTTGAAAGGGTCAATGAAACCAGATTGATATAAGGTAGCTGTCACACCGCCGGCAACTAAGCGACGAACTACCAACTATTTTATCGCTCAAGAAACGTACAATAGATCCTGTGTCAATATAAGAGATTCATATATCAACAGTTGATCGTTGACTGTTCACACTGCCGGCGAGTACTCGCTTTACAAGTTTGCCTGCCGCTGGCGAGTACTCGCTTTACTAGTTTGCCGCTGAGCGATACTCGCTTGGCGGTCAGATCACTCGCCGAGCGACCAACCAGTGGTCATTCCTACCTAGAGTGCGGTGCTGAGTGCTAGGGATAGCTAACATACATAATTAATTCAGAACAATTATTTGAACTATCATTGTTGTCTAGTTTAGACGACGACGATGATGTATGTTCTAATAGCATTTGTGTAGTAGCAACGGCAGTTCTGAAAAAACGGAAGAAAAAAGGAATTTTTTGAAAAGAAGAATTTGTATGCAAAATATTAATGATTTCAGAAGAGAATACAGTCAGTTTAAAATATTCAACGAGTTGTCAAATGAAGATTTTCGTACATATTTAAGAATGACAAGACAACATAAAATAATAACGAGATGTAGGTACGTTTTTCTTAAATATACCGAAGCTATATTTCTTAAATGTACGATATCGACGTGATCGACGTGACAAAGTCACGATGATTTTCTTGTGTAACTGGAACGACAGTCACGGTCATTGAAAAATAACGACTTTGCTCATGTGTACAGGTCTAGCCCCCGAGCGAGTAGTGCGAGTAATCGCCCATCGCACAAGAACACTCGCTTATAGCCCAGCGACAAAACTATCGAAACTACAACTCGCTTGTCGCTGCTCACCAACTCGCTTCTAGTTTCTAGCTCTACTCGCTACTCGCTCATCGCCGGCGGTGGGACACCTGCCTAAACCAGGTTAAATGTATGCAATTAAAAAACATTTTTTACTAAGCCCAGACTTTCGAGACTGTTTCAAATGAGAAGTTTGCTAAAGGGCCATAATTTTTTTCAACTGCAACCTGTATGTTTTTATTAACTTTATAAGACAGAACAGTTTAAATATTTCATTGGTTTTCAATCTTATCTCAATCACATAAAATTTTAAATGTGGTGGGAATATACATCTCTCTAACTGTGAAAGGGTATAAAGTTAAATTGTCTTTGTAGCCATACCTATATCGTCGGGATGCACCATCGGCAGGAGCTGTGACATCGGCACGTACACATCGTCACCCTTCTCGTCGATGCCAAGCCGGACGGTGCTCGCTTGTGTTATGGACCCAAACCTGGACCATAACAAGAAAACTACTGTTAATATGAAGACCATTATAATCAGTTTTTTATGCCCCCACAGCTTGGGGCTGCTGCCAGCCATCCCTGGATGGTATTACCACAGTGAGAACGGGCTATAAACCACCATGTGGACCTAGTGTGGATTGGCAGATGGGACTAACTGCTTTGCGTGCCATTGCAATGATAATATGTAGATGCATACATGTTTACATATATATATACGTTTTGGAGAAGTACTGGCTTTTCATAAATGCTGCAAAAAATAATTTTGTCCCTCGGCCTGCAGAAATCTGTGCCCAAAGAGATCTAACATAAAGAAGTGAAATTGTTTTTGTGTATAATTATGTTTTGGTTCCAATACACAGTTTATTTTATATTTTTATTTTTATTTTTTATTTTTATTTTAAGGTACACCAACAGCAATACACATAAACAATTAAAATAAATTTTACAAGGGTAGTGTCTTAGATATGTTTGCCAATTATAGGTATACACAACATTCGTTGTACAGTTGTCTTCCAATAGATTAACTTAAATTAAAATATACAGAACATATTATGCCAATTACAATTGGACTAACTTATTGCATTATTTTACGAGACTTGTGTGCTTGTAGACTGAAGGTAATAATCAGTTAATTTCTTTTTGAAAATTTCAGAAAAGTCGTTGAAAATTTCAGAAAAGTCGTTGAAAATTTCAGAAAAGTCGTTAAAAATGTCAATTGTAGGGATTCTATGGGAAATCTCGTTGTACTCCTTAAATACTCTAGCAAGAGGGTAGTGTGCGCCTAAATTGGTTTTATGGTCCGGAAGGTAAAATATTTTTTTAATTGGAAATCTGGGATACATATCTGTAAGGAACGTTTATTTTAATTTGGTTTAGGAGATTTATATTTTTGATTTTGTTGTTTATTAATTTGTAAAGAAACATTAAATCTGCAATCGAACGGCGGTTTCGCAGGGTTGTCATTTAAAAAAATGCTAGTCGTAGACTGTAGGGATGTCTGTGGGATATGCCTGGAGATGAAAAGGCAAGATAGAGTCGTGTGAATGCTCACTGTATAGATTCTATACGTTGTGACGCTGCACTATAGACAGGGTTTCGAAAACCTTTGGTGCTTCTTTTCAAGAATCCCAACATACCTACTGGCCGCACGTTTTATTATTTTTTCAATATTTGGGGCTAGTTTCAGCTTGCTGTCCAGTATGACGCCTAAGTCCTTAATCTCACTAACCTTCGTAAGTAAGTAAGAAAAAAGTAAGTTTAGATCAAAGAGATTATGTTTCACAAATTATATATACAAATATATTTATTGCAAAAGTGTTTGCATAAAGATCTTAGACTTGGTAAAATGTATCTAGCTTAATTGCCCTTTTCAGGTATTGCAATTTACTATGAGACTTCATATTGTGTATTTACTTTTAATATTACATAGGAAAATTACTGACCAACAGGCTATTGGCTTGGCTAATAACTTATTGTTAAAATAGAATATTTCATTTAAGCTGTAAATGTGTGAGAAAAATAAATAAATTTAATATTATCTCCTTTATTTATTTTCTTTCTTAAAACTAGATTTTTACAATATTTTAATATAAAAACAATTAAACATAATAAAAACCTAATCCTTGAGTTATTATATGTCCCAAAGCACGGTAGAGCTTAGGAAAGAATATTGCCAAGTGCATCATCAACCACATTATTTATCATGATTTCTTTCTAACATTAATGTTTTTATTTCTCATGGACATGTTATACTGCATTTTAAAGACTAATAATTTCAAAGTGGGTGTAAGTAAATTTTACTAGGCACTTACTACACTCTTACACTCACTTGTAATTAATTTATACCATTTAATGGTTAATAATGTATAGAGTCAAATATCTATGTAATACAATACTGACCAGTTGGAATCTTGCACTCCATCCTTGGTATTCCACGAAAGTTGGTGGCGGTTGGCCAGAACTGCTGCAGTGAAGGTAGAGCCATTATTGCCACCCCATCCCACCAGCATCACACCCACTTTCCCAATTTTTCGCCCAGTACGGATGCTCAGGAATTTCTTGTAGGGTTTTGCCTGTGAAAAAGTTGAATAGTTTTAGCCTATATGAAGGCAATGGGAGATGTATACCAGCAAGTGACCAACTAAATATTGTACCTTTTCCTAAACTCTAGACTGGTTAGGAATCAATGATTAAAATGTTTGGAACATCATTATTGATATCAACAAACTTGCGAGTGAACATTTGGGCACTATATTGAACAACTGTAAATACAAATTTCTGAAGTATTGTCTCCTTGTTTTTTATGTCCTATAATTTGAATTAGGTACTTAATTAATATAACAACAATTTAATTTGGCATTATTCTGACAGACAGCTTTCCAGCATAGGCCCTTCCTAAAGTCCTCTTCCTGTTTCTGTTCTTTGCTGTTTGGGTCCATGTAGCACCTTCTATCTATTTATAGTCATCAGCCTCTCTCTTTCTAGGTCTACCCCCTTTCTCCCACCATCTCGATTGAGATATTCATAAGCATACAGTTAATCAAACTAACTGTGGAATGACAACTGGTTTAAAAAAATAATTACCAAGGGTGCCACCGGGTTCCTTACTATACATTGTTTGGTTGTTGGTGTTAAACATCCCATAGGTTGTTTATCGTTATTTGTAATTTAAATAAGCAAAAGAAAAGTTGTAAAGCATTGAAGTTAATATATTTTACAATAATATTTTACAGTGGGTAGACTCCAATACAAATACTTGCACAGATACACCCACTCACAAAATAAAGATATTTTTCATTCCAAGTAAATTTTTACTTGTAAAAACTAACAATATCGTCACAAATATATTATTTTGCAGTTTGTTACCGGCAAACGCAGAGCAGTCGCGATAAAACTACATGACAAAAAGTATTGACTGACTTATTAACTTACCACCAAATCGTTGCCATTCTTAGTAACCAAAGTTTCTTCATACACATAGTCCGAGTAGATATAATCGTCGGTATATTTAACGTTAGGGCTAGAAACAGTCAAACTTGGGCTTTTCTCCATTTTAACAAAAATAACAATTTGTTATTATTTTTGTAATTAACTGAATTTATATTAAATTCAGAGGGATACAAGAAGGTTTTAATGAAAAATGTTCGACGTAGCGCGAAATGAAAATACTTTAAAGCTATTTCAGAGAATCACTTGCTTCTGCTAGAAAAAACCTTGATCAACTGACTGACTGAATGACTAAAGAAGAAGTGCGAACGAAATGAATGAAAGTTCTTTCAACTATTATTTTTCTCACTTCAAGGACAGCAAAAGAATATAGTATATACAGCTTCCTCTTCTGTAAGATATTCTTTGTTTGATTATACCCGTAATAGTAAAAAATATACTAATCATTTTATTCATATGATCACAAGTATATTATGGGATATTCTTCTAATCCCTAATAAGTTTTCAAAATAAAAACCATACTGCTACATTTCTTTATTCGCTTTTCCCGCCAAGAGTCAAACGAACGAATGATTATGAATTGTTGCCACTCAAATTAAATTAAACGCCATTACGCCATATTTTGTTTCAGTCACAGATTTTCAGATGAACAGGGTTTTTTTTTATTTTATCCGTCCTAATAATTAAAATAAATTACGTAGATAAATATTATTACTAGTAATTTGTAAACCTTGATTAAACTTAAATGTTTTAATTTAAAACTAACTAGTATTTTATAACAAAAGAGCAGATACTTGTATTAGTGAATACTAAATACTAAAGTAAAGTTTTTCTTTAGCAAAATATCCTTCAAGTAAATCACGCTAACGCTTCAAACGATACCGGTACTATAATCTGCCTTGGACTGCATCACCAAATTATGTTTTATCAGAATGCATTCATTCTTTTTTGCGAAGTGCACTTGAGAATGAATTGAGTTGAATTGAATTGAGATTTACCAAAAACCGATGTTGGATGGAATGTAGCACCTTTGTATTATACCTACTTTACTATCTACAGCTTTAAATTTTAACAGAGTATATAGAAAATTACAATTAATAAGTACAACTTATTAATGTGATACCAAGTATTAGATCAGATAATGACTGAACTATCAACCAGTAGGTTAATAGTTCATATAATATAATATTCTTATAATAGAAAACATGGTGAATTACTATTCACCATGTTTTCTATTCCATTTCTATGCATTCATCAAACTTATTCAGCTTATTTATTTACGCTTCGTAGACAAGCTTCTAAAATCGATAAATGATATCCTAACATGAACCCTACCTATCTACTTTACGCATTTGCTACATATACCTATGCCTATGTATGTCGTCTAGACTCACCTTCCCTATCCCTACACAGCATCTACTAGGTATACCTACTAAAACTTCATCATATTGCTATCTCACGTCGAGAAATCAATAACGTGTAACAATATATACTAAACACTAGATGTACATGTACGTTTTCATAATTTAATATGCACGTTTCATGAACCGCTCATGCGCCCTTCTCTTTCCAGTCGCAGTCGTAATAAATAAAATAATACAACATAGTAGAGGTAGACATACTATTCATTGGGTTGTGTAGCTAATGTACTGTATAGGAAGGAATATTGAAAGAAAAAAAACAATGAACGTTTGCGTGTGTGTGTGCGTCTGCTCGAGTATGCTGTGCAAGGAAGAGATTGATGTTGTAGTCGGTTAATGCACTCTAGGAAGATATTTTGTCTCTTTCTATAAAAATATTTTAAAATCTTGAAAGAAGCATATTGAGAGGAAAAGACATCAATAAAAAAAAATAAGATTAACTTATTTTATCGAAGTCGCAGAACGCAGATACTAAAAATGCAAAACTGAATCGTACGTAAACAAGTGATCAAGAATTTATTAGCTTCAAAACAAACTGAAACTTACTATAAATCATTATTACACCTTTAAATAAAAATAATATAGAAACATTCTTGCTCGGAATGTGTGTGCGCTGTCTATAATACAATAAAGTTGTATATTAATTACGGTATAATAAAGCATGCGGGGGACGAGGGGGCGCGCCGCGCTCTCATATTCCGTATATTGATTGTGTGCGAGGGGGCCGGGGCAAGGAGGGGGCCACAGCGTGCCCCACTCTGTTTTTTACGACACGGCTTTCTGTGTAACATAATTATTGTATTTAATTTTGTGAAATGTTTCGGTGTTATTTGTGAAAAATCGGGAAGTCGGAAAAGTGAATTCGAGGTAAGGAAGATAAACTGGTGCGATAAAATTTTAAAATGCCGTGCTGCCGAATAAATTAATATATAAATTTTTTATAGTTCTTAATTCCGTCGGCGGTACGTACCTATAGTTATATTACACTGTCATACCGCGTACGTATAGTGTTTTTTACGGGCATCGTTCTAAAAATAAGTTGTAATAATTATAATTTTATGTAGCGGTCGCAGTTGTGTCAGCAGATGTGATTTAGT
The DNA here is from genome assembly GCA_963082485.1 of Eudonia mercurella. Taxonomy (NCBI): domain Eukaryota; kingdom Metazoa; phylum Arthropoda; class Insecta; order Lepidoptera; family Crambidae; genus Eudonia; species Eudonia mercurella. The sequence continues at coordinate 15,583,723 of OY720038.1, forward strand.
GATATTTGTGTGTTGATAAAAGTGTTTGTGGCGGTCCAGATGCAGGGCTTGGTGAGCGACAAGACGTTCCACTTGAAGTGGAACAACCACCTGCAGAACCTGAGCCAGCTGTTCTCGACCATCTACTCCTCGTCCGCGCTCGCCGACGTGACGCTCTCCTGCCGCGACGGGACCCTCAAGGCCCACAAGCTGGTGCTCTCAGCATGCAGTCCATACTTCGAACAAATATTCAAGTCAGTATCACTATTATTTATTCAAAGTTCATTCATTAATGACTGTGCTTAATGAGTTTTCTGATCATTAATAAATGTTTTTTAGTTTTGAATGACATCACTAATATTTGTTGTAAAGTGATTTTTAAAGATGTTATTTATGTACCTACCTATTGACTACAAAATGCATCAAGGTGTTAAAGTATACCTGAATGAATAATTTAAGGTTACAAAAACTAAAGAATTTAACAGTACTTTAAGGTAGGTAGGATTAGAATTTTTAACTTGCAGCAATTTTAAAGTTATAAGCATTTACATTTGTAATTTTATCTTTTGATAACAAATAAATGCTTAATAATGAAGATATAAATTATTATTCAAATGACTGTTGATAAAATGTAAATTTAGAAATTATCAGAGGTTATTTCTCGTAGGGACAACCCATGTCAACACCCGATAGTCATCTTGAAGGGGATACCGTTCTCGGAGATCAATCTCCTTGTGGAATTTATGTACAAGGGCTCAGTGGACGTACAAGAACTGGACCTGCAGTCATTGATGCATACAGCATCGGAACTGGAGATAAGAGGCTTGGCATATGAGGCCCGGGACAATGCAGCCCAGATGCTAAATGTGAACTTGGAGTACCCAACAACATACCCACAGACACAGGTTACAGCGCAACCGTCATTTCCTCAATCCAGAACTGATGTTGAGAGATTGAAGCAGGTATGTGATGGTTACTTTTTATTACTTTAGTTTTAACCCTTTCACGGACAATACAGGTTCAGATTCATTGGTTTTCAATTCTATTCCAAGTGCACAAAGTTCAATAATAGCTGCTATTGCCTTTAAAAGGGTTAAACGGTATTTTAGTTTTTCTGATCTTTAAAAATGTTTTTTTTTTCTAGGAGTGCCTCTGACCCATATCTTAATATACTCATATTACTTATGCCTACTGTACACCCTCAGGTGAGGCAAGGAGAGGCCTATACATTGCCCATTGCTAAAATTTGTACATCTAGTTATTCATGTATGTACTACAGTGTTTCTTTTATCATCTGGGAGTGGATAAGCAACATTAGTTTAACTTAATTACAAAAATAAACTATACTATATTGGAGCAGATAATCCTTAAAATAAGTGGCACCTATTACATTATATAACAAATATTTGTATATAACTAATAATGAAGATAGAAACAAGATCGATAATAAATTACACTCAGGTATCATTAGCAGGAAAAAGACTTTGCTGAGAAACAGCTTAGCATGTTAACCCTTTTTCTGGTAGTGGCAATATAGTTGCCACCATAATTTGAACCTTATGTGGTTGCAATAGTGTTGAAAACCAATACCCCGTTACCCGATACCACGTTTCGGATGATAGGTGACATAATGTAAAAGTTTTTTTCAAGCTATTCCATGCTTTGTATTTTCTGGATGTTGTTGTAAGCTGGCAGATGTCGGCATCTACTAACCATTTTTGAACCAGCTTGTTCGGTTATCTCCTTCTAATCTTAATTTTATGTGCTATGGCTTATTTTGTAAGGCATAATAACTGTGGGTCCTTTTAATTATATGATGATGAACACTAGCTATGTTTATGTACTATAATAAATTCTCAGTAGACAGATTAACACTATCACATAATTGATGGTAAAAATAATATACCTATAGTTTTTAAATGGCTATGTGTTATATATGGTTTTTTGTATTTTTTAATACATAACCCGGGGATTTGTGATCAACAACCTACATTTGCCAGTATGGTGATTAAGCCACCATCAGTGATGATTTCATTTCACTGATGGTGGACTTTGCCCAGGAGTGGGACAATTTAATGTATATAAGAGTCTGGTTAGATTGTTTGTCATGTATCAGAAAATTATGAGACCCACCGTAAACATTGCAATTAACATATTAGTTTTACACATCTACGTCATTGTATTTTCAATATTATGAAAACAGGAAAATATTCTCTGCTAAGATTTTAGTTTGTCATCACAGTGCAGGTAAAACTTCATGGTATTACACACATTATTAAAAAAATTACACTGATCTTAAGTTAGGTAGCAGGTAGCAGAAAGTAAAACTAAGTAGCCCAAGGTTATGGGAAATATCAACAGCATGACTACAGCGATCACAACGCCTAAACACAAGACAATTTAGGAAAGTTTGTTATGTTATAATATATTACTTGTATTGAAGCTAAAGTTGAAAAATAGCTCGATGGCGCAGTCATTAACGCGCCCGGTCTGCGATTACTGCAGATAAGTTAAGCAACCTGCGCAAAGGCTGGACATTGTCATTATCATTTCGAGCATTTCTGTGCTGCGGAAGGCACGTAAAGCTGTTAGCTGCATTAGCAGTTGTTAACAACTCTGCCTGGTTGTTTATGGTCCGTTTTCCCTATCCATCCATAGGGAAAGCTCGTGCCTGTGCAGTGCTGACAAAAATGAGCTGGTGATGGAGGAGCTCGATGGCGCAGTGATTATTGCGCCCGGTCTGCGAGTGCTGAGGTTAAGCAATTTTCACAAATTGCCGGTCATCGGATGGGTGACCAAAAATGTATCATCTCGAGCTCCTCCGTGCTTCGGAATGTAAAGCCGTTGGTCCCGGCTGCATTAGCGGTGGTTAATAACCACCAATTCGCACTGGGCCCGCGTGGTGGTTTATGGCCTGTTCTCCGTATCCATCCATAGGGAAGGCTCCTGCCCCAGCAGTGGGGACATAAAAATGAGCTGATGATAATGATGGTGATGGTGATGAAGCTGAAATAGCACTTGAAAAATTGAAAGACTTTCGAGCTACAACAGGTCATCGGTTCGAGTCTCACCTGAGGCAAAGCGTCTTTTATTAAGTTTTACTATCAATTTCGGTATAAATATGGCATTGTTATTGCCAAATAACTATGAACATATTTTTTAGTAAAAACAATAACGTAAAATTGTAGTTAATTAAACAAACCTGGAACTACAAAATTAACATTACTGATTTCATTGTAAGGTGTTTTTTCAAGAATATTTAATAAGAATAATATATAGAATATTAAAGCTAAAAAATATTAATGGCAAGAAAATAATAAGTAAGTACCTATTTATTTTTGTGTTTCTCTTGGAAAAGTTTTAATCTGGTTAAGTTAATGAGTCATATTATATTATCATTAAACAAACATGACTTTATTATAAGTAACAATACATATTGAGTCACAAAATAGTTTAGGCAAAATTATTTTTCATTTATTTTTTGTCAAAGGAAGCCCCTTGTTTGTGACGTCAAAAATCAAATATAAGATTCAAAGAAAACTAATCAATTACCTGTTGTTTTGTGTCTGCGGTTATGTGAAAGGAAATAAATCGAGGACCAAGGTTTTGAAAAAACTTGTACCTGATTTTGTTTTGTAATTTCCTTATCTGTATAAATTAATGAATTAATCGAAATTGTTTACATACAAGTAAAATTTACTTTGTTTGATTACAAAAAAAAGTAGGTAAGTAAATGAAATGTTTTTGTACAATTATCTATATTTTTTTATATTCGAGAAAATAGTTTATGCCTTCCTGTGGTCAAAACTGGGTTTATGGGGGCTAGGAACTTTAATGGCATTGTTGTGTTCAATGTGTTAACATTATGTATCGACAAATTCAGATAAGATGGTGGTAGCTAGCCAGGCGGACAAACAAGCCCTACCACCAACTAAACCGAGCCCCGCTGGCAATCGAACACGGAACCTCTGGGTACGAGACCGTTGGTTTTAACCCCTAGACCATATAGGCTGTTCACGGTTCACACTCCGAAAAATCTCCAGGACGGACGACCGACTCGTATTTACCTTCACGACCCGAGCCGAGGTCCTAATTCTAAGAGGCGCCCTGCCCTCGTGTTGTTTCCTAATCAATTCCTTTTTCCGGACTTTTTGAAGTATCTACACGGGAATATGCTTGCGTGATGCTATAACCTTCAGAAACCCTCTGATGCGATCACCATGGCTTGAACCTTTAGTTTCTCGCCGTCCGGTTCGGTGACACACGCTTAAAGTGCTTGATCGCTAACGTCTTGGTTGGGGATTCACACCATATAAACTCCTTCCTTAAAGCCGTTCAAACGAAGTTCCGACCAACCCTATTAACATAAGTTTATCGTTCCTAAATCGTTTCACATTGGAAACGATTTTTTTTTTAAAGTGGTTGATTGACCGTCAATTTCATATTCACATCCGTCAATCATTGACGGATGCGAATATGAAATTGTTTCAACAACTAAGTCGCTTCCACAGATTAAGTAATATCGCTACGATATCGTTACTGTTTTCATTATGGGGATCGGGCTACAGGAGCAACGGCTACACGTGCCTACCGAAACACGACGACGCTCGAAATATTTTAATTTTGTCACCCATCCGATTACCAGCATTGCAAATGTTGCTTAGCTTTCAAGATCGCAACTCGAATTTGCTAGTCGTCGCCATCGAGCTCCTGTTAATGTGTACACGATTATTATAATTGTAAAAATATATTGAAGTACTTATGTTTTACAAAGTTACTAAAATATAAATAACTAAAATAATGATAATAATAATACTTTTTATTCAAAGTCAACAAATGGACCAATTACAACCTCACGCTCAAGCTCACCCGTAGAGTATAAAAAACATTAAAAAAAAAAACAAATTATTATACTTAAATTAATTAAAATTAAAATAATAAATCAAATCAAAATTAAAATAATATTACATTATTAGCCCATACATGTACCATGTCACAGTGCTACACGTACTGGCAGTCAAAACGCTCGGCGAAAGCGCGCAGGATACTATTCGGGCTGGCCCGCACCCTGCCCACCAGGGATGTGCACCGCTTGCGCATGGTTGTAGAAAAACAATCCACGCACGCTTCAGCGAACATCCCTGATGGGCTACAGAAGCGGGGCAGCCCCAACAGAACCCTGAATGCATTATTGAATTGGATTTGAATTGTCCACTGCTAGACAAAGCCTCCCCCAAGGGACTCCACAACAACCGGTTTTGTGCTGCTCGCATCCAGCGGCTACCCGCGACCTGACTAGATCGTCGTCAACAGTTATTTACTTGTCTTGAAATAATTTCACTGTAATCATCAAACATTATCTATGTGAAATAGGTATTACTTTAAATAATATTAAATTACAAGATAAATTTCGAAACAAGATAACTTTGGTTATAAAAATAAAAATAATAATATATGCGCGATAATACTCATATTTGTGGCGCCGATACAAATATATGTTTGTGTTAAATTATTATTATCGATGTTTATCATTATTACTTGTAAACGTGGCATAGCACAAATAGTAGTTAGTATTTAATAATATTTTTATCTTGAAGACTCACCATTACTATTGAAATATATTTGAAATACTATATCTAAATATAAAAATAAAAGGGTTGAGTCACTGACTGACTTATCTTCGTACCTAGGAAATCAGCCTACACCCTCGGGTCTAGTTAGCCGAAATTGTGCTCACATGTCCCCTTCTTTACATACGCAAGTAATAAGAGGGAATTTTGGGAAATTCTATCGGGTTTACAGAATTTCAGTGTGTTTACTCTGTCGAAGTTACTGGCGCTCGCTGTATATGGGCTTTGAGGCTGCACTAGCTGTCTTCACATCTAGACTCCGCTTCTGCTTAACATCAGGCAGAGAAGAGTCAGTTTGCAAATACTCAAATATATAAAAAAGATTGCGAAAGTGTTCACTGCAATATTTAGAGAGAGATTATGGTATGCTTCGATTGTTGCTGACTGTTCCTTCTTGCTTCATACGTACGAGTACATACGGTACTTAATCTCTTAATCTAGTATCGGTAGCCAAATAGATAGATTCTCGGGTTCATCATCATCATCATCTCGGGCAAAAGATGTCCACTGCTGGACAAGGGCTCCCCCAAAGATCTCTACTACGACCGGCTTGAATGCGAGAGATCGTGACAAAAGATCATACTTATCAAGCGAATAAGCTCTTCTGCATTAGTACTATTTAAAAGAACACTCCTTTTCTTAACATCGTCGTTCATTAAATCCAGATTCACATGTACCAGCAATCCATGATGCGTGCCGAGGAGATGCGACGTCGCCGCCGCGACGACAACCCCGGCACCCATACCGCCGTCAACAACATCCTGGCTGCTGCTGCAAGGGAGATGGAGGAGGCCCGGCACGCTGCGAGGAGCAGCGACAGAGTCGTCGCCAGCATACAGACTGAGCAAGAAGGTCAGTTTTATACAATACATACATTCATATTATCACTTCATTTTCCCAAAAGGTAGACAGGGCTTCGGGATCACCAAGATCCTGGCTGCCGCTATTAGAAAGATGGAGGAGGCTAGGCATGTCGCAAGGAGCAACGACAGAGTCGTCGTGAGCAAGAAGGTTAGTTTAATGCATACACATTCACGTCCTTCTACCAAGAAAGAGTAGACAGCACTAAAATCATCAACCAACATCTTGGATGCCGCTGCTTGGGAGATGAAGGAGGCTCACCATGCTGCTAGGAGTAGCGATATGATCGTCGCCAGCATACAGACTGAGCAAGGTCAGTTTAATATGTAGTACATATATACTATCACATCCTTTATCCAAAAAAGAGTAGACCGCATCGAAATCATCAAGATCCTGGTTGCCGCTGCTAAAAAGATGGAGGAGGCTAGGCTTGCGACATGCCGCAAAGAGCAGCGACAGAGTCGTCGCCAGCATACAGACTGAGCAAAAAAGTCAGTTAAATACATACATACTCTCACGTCCTTCTCCCAAGACGGTAGTCAGCCTCAGAATTACTAACATCCTGGTTGCTGCTGCAAGGGAGATGGAGGAGGCTCGGTATGCTGCGAGAAGCAGCGATAGGGTGGTCGTCGCCAGCATACAGACTGAGCAAGAAGGTCAGTTTAATACATACATACATACTGACGCTGACGTCTCTGCCATGGACCTTAATGAGGATCTACTGGACAACCTACAGCGTCTATAGAATCTTTGCATAATGTTCATATATGGCCTGCGTAAGTTCGATCATGTGTCTGATTTCAGGACGACTGGGATGGCTTTCTATAAAATTGCGACGTGAAGAGCATGTTCTTACCCTCGTACCCCTACCTTAAGGAGCGTTTCCAATTCCTAGGTATGGATCATAATCACGAGCTTAGTCCGGGGCTGATAACCTGCTGAGACATCCCTTGACTCGTTCAGAGTACTTTAGAGATTCTTTTACAGTTAAGGCTACCAGCTTTTGGAATAACCTCCCGCCTGATGTTCGTCACTCCAAGTCACTAGCTACTTTTAAGATTAAACTTAATTCTTTTCACACACCAACTCTTTTTATATACCCACTGATGGGGCACGTTGCCATTGGTCCCGGCTGCATTAACAGTCGTTAACAACCACCAACCTGCACTGGGCCCGCGTGGTGATTTATGGCCCGTTCTCTCTATCCATCCATAGGGAAGGCTCGTGCCCCAGCAGTGGAGACATAAAATGAGCTGATGATGATGATAATGATGGGGCACGAGCCTAGAGGATATGGATAGAAACCACAGGGAAAACGGGCCATAATCGATCACGACCACGCGGGTCCAGTGATTGGTGGTAGTTACCGACTCCTAAATGTAGCCAGGACCAATGGCTTTAGAAGGAGCGCAAGATGATGAAATGTTGGTCACCTATCACCCACCCCAAAGTATAACGAATGAAGACAGATAATTAAAAAAAATACATTATTCTGAGGGATTCTTATGTCTGAGAGGTAGAGCCACGCTGCGTTGCAGCACGAAATGGGCCGGCTCGCACGGCGTAATACCACCCTCTCAGAATATTGGCGTGAAACAATGGCACTCGTTGCTGTTGTGTTTCGTCTGGTGAGTGAAAGTACCGGAGGCCTATCTCTCACCCCTCCCAATTCCTACATCCAACTCCTTCCTCAAGGTCGGCAACGCATCTGCGATTACTTTCCATCAGGTGACCCGCCTGCTCGTTTGCCTCCTTTTAATATAAAAAAAAAATAAAAAAAATATTATTGTTATGAACTTCCTCAATTCATTGGTAGCATGTCGGCGAGATGTCCCCCAGGTTTTACCGGTTTTTGTCTACCTTTACGTTATGTGCTTACTTCCTGCTGTGTTCTCGAGATTAGAGAGTTGGAAATTAATTGTTAATAACCACACGTACTTTACTTATCAAATTAAACTAATCCTTGTATAATTATGTAGTATTAAACATATAATTTAAAAATGTATACAACATAATGTAACACATTTAATATTCACTACCCCTTTGCCCGCGGCTTCGTCCATGTGGATTTCGTATTGTACATACCAAATAGGTACTTTGTTACTCAAATAACAAAAAATATGATTTCTTTTTTCAAAAAAAATATAGCTTATTTTACAACAAATAAATTATGTAAAATTTTATCAGTGAAATAATTTTCGGAATAGGACCAGTAGTTCCAGATTAGCCCCGACAAACAAACGAACATTATCATAAACGTTACCTCTTTATTAATAGTATAGATAAGACTAACACTTTCCTCCGCGACTTCGTCGACGTTGATTTCGTATTTCTAAAAAAACTATATTTGTTTTTAAAAATAAAATATAGCTTTTATTACTTGCAATGAACAACATTTCTTGCAGATAATTAAGGCTATATGATTCTATCAGTTAAAGATTTTCTAGAATTGGACCAGTTGTTTAAGAGATTACCCTTCACCAACAAACAAAGTCACAAACTTTAATCAGCTAGTACTATAATAGTACTAGCTGATTAAAGTTTGTGATCCGGCGGACTTCGTACCGCATTTTTTTTTCTTTTTTTTAAATATAGCCTATGTTACTCAGCGCTAGTGTAGCATTCTAATGGTGAAAGAATTTTTTAAATCCGTCCAGTAGTTTTTGAGTTTATTCGTTGCAAACATACATACATACAAAAATACAAAGGTTTCCTCTTTATAATATTAGTATAGATAGATATAGATAAATTTTAACTTTCCTTCTCCATATGAACTATACTCCGTGCGCACAATGTTTTTAAAAGAGGCACGAAGTATTCTCTTCACGTATTAATGTATGTATAGATGATCCGTTGATTCTACAATCAATTAGGTGTTAAAAAGAAAAAAATAGGAAACGCTTTTTGGATAAGTTCTACATATACCAACGTAAGTTTTCTTAGTTACTTTGCGTTCTGTTCGTCACTTTCTGACTTGAATTTAGTGCTAAATTGTATTTCTTTAGGTAAGTAAATAATGTATTCTTTTAAAGAAATAAATTTCTTAACTGTAAATGGTCCAGTCCAGGCAATATAAATAAAATATTTTTTTTTTACATAATCTACGTCGACGGTGGTCATTAACTTAATATAAAACATGAGGTAGGCTGGTTCAGTTTAGATTTCATCGTAAAAATTAGTAAATATTTTCTTCTCCTAAATTTTATGTCGGTTAATTTTAGAAATTCTTTTGTTGGAACACCGCTCAAAGAAAACTGTACTCTTTGTATTTGCAATATATTCAGAATTGTTATTTTCCAGTTCAATAGAAAATGTTTGAGAACATTCTAGACAAAAGGTTACGTCACCAATACTAAAATAAAACTGGTACATATTTACAGCATTAAACATAAAATTGGCACCGGGTTCTGAGAAATATTTGAAATATAACACAGTTATGTTTATTATTCTAAAACAAGCTTATTGCTAGTTCGGCTATATCGAATTTTATTTTATGGTTCATTTTTTAATGTAACTATACCGTTTTCTAAATATTAGTTTAACAAATACAGCTATAAATTTGGTCTGAGGTGTCCAATTGCAAAATTAGTTTTGTTTCTTTTTACAAAGTGTTCGTATCCTACGGGAATCGGAACGACGCGAGGTTTTCATATTCATGATTGTTATGCATTAAATTTCAGTTAATTTATTGCTACTAACGCAAACTATTACCCTGATTATGATATTCTAATGTGATATGCCCTATTATTTTCTTAAGTACATTATATGCGAACATCACACATTGAAATGAACAAACCAACACCATACTGTTAGCAAAAGATACGATAAGCTTTTTTTTGCATAAAACGGAACGCACCCGATTAAAATAAAATGAGGGTACCTATGCAAGTTACTAATTATATGAGACGACAAAACACTTACTATCCCAAATCTCACTCTCCTCTATATAGATATCGATTAAAACTATATAAACTATTTTATGTATGTCCTCACTAGCACGAGCCTTCCCTATGGATGGATAGGAAGAACGGGCCATAACCACCACACCGCTCCAGTGCAGATTGGTAGTAGTTAACGACTGCTAATGCAGCCGGAATCAACGGCTTTACGTGCCTTCCGAAGCACGGAGGAACTCGATATAATACATTTTTGAGTTTGTGCCTATTTATCTAAACTAGTGGTCGCCCAGTGGTCGAAATTCGACCGTAATTTTATTAAGGCTGTACGGATTGTTTCCTGAGCAATGAAAAATTAAAAAAGATAGAATGTGAGTTTGGATGGGCATTGAGAGATCTTTGCCGCTCCTCTTCCATTTTTGTAATTTCTGAAAAGAGTATATATACGTGTGTGTCAAATACATGGTAGTGTGTGTAATGTTTGTTTTATTGATTTAATGTATTTTTTATGCATAACTTAAAAAAAATTAACATTCTGCAATCCATTTCTATATAAGTGTGCGAAATTTCATCCTCCTCCCTCCGCGCAATTTTCGTAAAAAGGGATACAAAGTTTTTGCTTCACGTATTAATATATAGATGCTTTAATATTTGTAACAGCTGCGGCAGCGGCCGCGTCTGCTGCCGCCGCGTCCGCCGCCGCGGCGTCCACTGCCGGCACTGCCGCTGAAATGAAGAGGGATAATGAGGAAGAGCGTCCGAAGAAACGCACTTCCATCATGTCCCCGGACGATGACAAGCTGCGCGCCAAGAAGAAGATGAGCGTCCGCTTCCAAGATGACAATAAGACTGATGAGCGCCCTAACAAGATAACTTCTCCGGGTAAGTTTAAACTCTAGACTATTACACCAGAAGTCTTGAAACTAAGGCTCGCTTAAACTAGACTCTACAATACCAGGGGTCTTCAAACTAAGGCTCGCTCGTCCTGGAAAGTTCAAGCTCTTCAACTAGGCACTACAACACTAGAGCTATTTAAACTACGGCTCACTACTCCTGGAAAGTTTAAGCTCTTAAAGTTGGCTCTACTTGTACATCAGGAGTCTTCAAACTAAGACTCGCTTCTCCTGGAAAGTTCAAGCTTTTAAACAAGGCTCTATTACATTAGGATTCTTCAAATTACGGCTCGCTACTCCTGGAAAGTTCAAACTCTTTAACTAGGCACTACAACACTAGAGGTCTTCAAACTAAGGCTCGCTTCTCCTGGAAAGTTCAAGCTTTCAAATTACGGCTAGCTACTCTTGGAAAGTTCAAGCTCTTAAACTAGACTCTACTACACCAGGGTTTTCAAACTAAGGCTCGTTACTCCTGAAAAGTTAAAGCTCTTAAACTAGGCCTATACCAGAGTTTTCAAACTAAGGCTTGCTACTCCTGGAAAGTTCAAGCTTTTAAACTAGGCAACAACTACAACACAACACTAGAGGTTTTTAAACTAAGACTCCTGAAAAGTTCAAGCTCTTAAACTAGGATCTACTACACCAGGGTCTTCAAACTAAGGCTTGCTACTCCTGGTAAGGCAGTATTGTAGCAGTGCTGTTGCGGTTGTGAAAGCGAAACGCGTGTAGCGGCTTATCTACACGCGACTAGTTATCACAACTGTTATAATGTTGCAGTAATACTGCTTTAAGCGCTTATGGTGAAGCTCCAGGTGCGTTTATACTACGGTCCGCTTCGCCTGAGTTCAAGTTCTTTCATTATGGCCTCAGGCAGGATCTTATCTGATTGAACAAAATACCTAAAATAAAATAAATAATGATATAATTTTCACGGCTTTATGGCACCAATATAGCTAATATATAAATATGTATATATAAAATAAATCCCTGACATGAGTATAATTATTATTTAATGATTAAATTATACTCATGTCAGGGATGCATGCTTTTAGGTGTTAGTTTAGTGTATAAGTTTTTCATAAAAAATGTGCTACTTTTTTAACTGTTGCCTGTAATGTGTCCTTATATATTAATTAAAATTAGGCCTTAGACGAGAGTTTCTAAACTATCATCACCATCATGCCATCATGTGTCATCACCAGCCTGCAAGTATTCGGCCCGCCAAAGTTTATTTTTATCATTTGACATTTACAATGCTAGTAAATCATACAGTTCTACAAACATAACTTAAAACAAAATTAAAGACCAATTATGAAACAATTTTGTTAAAGGTGATCAACGTGACGTGCATAATGAATTTGATAATTTTCCGAATATCAAATAGAGCATATTTTATAAGTACACTCACAAGCATTAACATGTAAACATTGTAACTAATAACTACAATGGAATAAAAGTCAAAGTTAGTAAAAAGTGTAGATGTTATGGACCAAGTAATCAATTGGGGCATTTTTCATAATGCCCGGGCATTATGAAAAATGACAAGTTACTTAGGGCAAAGTAAATAATTATAATTTGAACTTCTTTATTTATCACATTGCCTAGACATTATGAATATTGCCATGTGGTTTTCGGGTAATCTGATAATACCCTGTGTATTTTACATTGCACGGAGTGCCCCCGCACCGCAGGAGATCAAGGGGTTATATAATGTTTTACACACAATTCATTCCTCAAGCAACATTTTGTCAACTTTTCATTTAACAAACTATTGCTTTAACAATGGAATCAAAACATAAACATTCAGATGGCAAGCTGTTATTTTATAAATCGTCATTTTATTTTATTTTAAAAGATAAACTGACGTGACGTCTCAACATTTTCAGAAAACACTTTTGTTTTCTGAAAATTTTGCTGAAAACGTACTTATCAATTTGACCAAAATACAACGTATATTTTTAAAATAATACAATAATAATCTTCAAAATTGTGTATTCTGGCGCTTTGCCGGCCGCTCCCGCGGCACGTTCGCGTTGCCCGCTCGGCTTGCGCTTTGTTTTGGTCACTGATCTAACCTAACCTAACCACTCCAAACCTCACAAATCCTCACCTTCCTATTCTTTGTGGCGGGGGACTTCGCCCCGCGAACTCCTCTAATGTCCTGTTCGTCCCCCTGCTCTTCGTTCTTCTTGGCCGGAAAATTGCCTAATGTCTTATTGGCCAGTAAATGTCTTACTGGCCAAGTAACTATTATATTAAATTAAAATTGATTAGAAGATCTTTGTCCATTTGACGTATATGAGATAAACTTAACGTTAATGTGTAAAAAAACAGTAATAAAACCTAGTTGTAATTACTCTGCCCCATAGGTGATAAACATTAATGCCCGGACAATTTGATTATTTCAATCGTTGTAATCACAATGCTCTTTCATATTGGGCATTTTTCAAACTGCTCGGGCATTTTTTATATTGCCCTATTAATCACTTGGTCTATAACATATACATGTTAATGCTTGTGACTGTACAGTATGTTGGTATGAGCTAGTTAGCTCTCTTGACTGTAGGCCTTAGTGGAGGACTAAGCTCTTGGACTAAAAAGGTATCCTGTTGCCTGTCTGTAGGATATGTAGAAGAAGATTGTTTGGTGAAGATAAGCGTCATATTCTTTCAAAATCATATCGCTTGGAAATCTTATTATAGCCATTAGAACATAAGGAGATTAAGGCGTTTCGTCATTGTAGAATATTACAAATAGAATATAATACTTTATTGTACACAAAAAATAAAATACAGATACGTATAAATACAATAAACAGGAACAAAAAGTTCTTTGTTCCACTTTAATAACAATATTTAAGTATAGTGCAAGTCATATTTGTCTAGATAAAATCATGTTATAATAGCAGTTTTGCTTTTTTTTAATAAGTTGTACAGACGCCTGCAAACAGATTATCCAAACTGTTAAACTTCTTCAATAAATGAACCATATTCCTAAGACATAAAAGTTCAAAGTCTATTAAGGAAATTTGACAGTTTATGGTAGTCTGATGTGCGGGCGTGTGTACAGGTTTTGTACAGTCAGCTTCAAAATAATCTGAGCGTTCAAACCTACTAAAAATATCTGAACGTTTGACAAAAATCACTTTTAGCCCAATACGTGAAAGATGTACTTTCATTCAATGTCATTTGTTCTCAAACAACAAATAAAAATGAATTTCTACGTCTTGAGATAAGGTTGATTTTTGTCAAATGTTCAGATATTTTTGGTGTGTTTGAACGCTCAGATAATTTTGAAGCTGACTGTACAAAACCGTAGCATTTGATTTGAGTGTTTCCTTTTAACTATCAAAGATTCTTTGGTATCTAAAATGATGAAATATCATGCAATATTACATCCCATATTCTGATCATATATTTTTTATTATAACCGGTAATTATTATTTACTAGATGACCCGGTGAACTTCGTATCACCTACATATATATATTTGTGAAAAAGACAAATTTCTGAACGCAAATAATATATATTTTTCTTTTAATTTTCTTCTGTACAAGCCTTGTCTTGACTATATACAAACACAAAAAAAAAGAAGAATTATCCAATTTTGTGCAGTCGATCGGAAGTTATGCGCGTACATACATTTAAGTGATTAATTTTTTTTGATTGCACATTAGATATAACCAACCCATCTAAGGAAAATGTTCTTTAATAAAGACGCGAACATTATTACTCATCTAGTTTCAAATTGAGTTTGCAGAAAAATATGAATTATTTATATCAATATTTCTGCCTATTTTGTTTATGATATTAGAGGGGGTATTTTTTAACTAATGGCAGTGATAAAATTCTCTTACTCATACCTGGGGAGTTCGATGGCGCAGTGTTTAACGCGCGATATCTGCGATTGCTGAAGTTGAGCAACTTTTGCAAAGACCAATCACCGGATGGGTGATTAAAAAAAGTTTTATCTCGAGCTCTTCTTTGCTTCGGAAGGCAGGTAAAGCCGTTGGTCCCGCCTGCATTACCAGTCGTTAACAACCACCAATCCGCACTGGGCCCGCGTGGTGGTTTATGGCCTGTTCTCCCTGTGGTATTCAAAATTCAAAATCATTTATTCAGTTTAGGCTACAAATAGCTCTTATGAACGTCATTATGCCATCTGGTATTTCCATCCATAGGGAAGGCTCGAGTCCCAAAAATCACGTGATATAAAAATGAGCTGGAAATAATGACTCGTACGTGCAGTCATTTTGTTACAAGACTTAGTAAACTTCATTACTTGGAAGCTTTGCCTATCTTATCTGATGGTAGGTGAAGACTCCAACCAAAAGTCTGGTGACTATTTGATGATTTTAGTGTGTACGAAAAAAAAAATTATTGCAATTTGTAGTGATATTTTGTTATTTTTAATTTCAAGATCTACGATGATGTTAAAGATATTGCACGCAGATAAATAGGTTCTTCACATAATGAGGCAAGATGGCATGCAAATACTTGACTATTTGTTATATATATAAAAAGTGTTGACTTTCATAATATTTCACGTTTTTATAATCTTTTGTTCACTTTAGTTATTGTTACGTAATTAAACTATGACGTCATTAGTGACCTTACTAAATATGACGCAACATAGTACTTTGCAAACAAATCGAATGTGTGAAAAAATATTTTGTAATATTCATTCCAGCGTGTGTAGATTTCTGTTTTAGTTAAGAGTAAGTAATAAAAATAAAATGAGACTTTTTATTGTCGTTTTTATGTTGCGTTAATTATACTTAATTTTATGTACCTACTTTGGGGTTTTCCATATTATAAACGCGCCGACGACATCGGGAGTGGATCGCAATAAACATCATAAAATAATATGTTTGATATTGTCAGATTTAAGCAATCTATTTGAAAACCAACCGAACTTTAAATCTTGTTCAGAAGAACTAAAGGTTTGTTTACGGAAATATTTACTTTTATCAATTATTGTCTGTATAATGAATGACAATAAAAATACCTATAGGTATACTAGATAGTATTAAAAATGATTGCTGAAATAATTCTGACAGTACATTTAAAGAGAATTATTGAAATGTGTTCTAAAAACAAGTTTATTTATTGTTTCACTGCTGTTTTTAATTTATCAAAAGTACCATCACATTATAATTGTAAATACTATTGTTATCTATACACAATGTTTGGTAATGTTCAACGTTCGTGTTCAAATGTATAGATGAAATCGCGTAATGTATTATGCCGTGATATTTTTTTTTTTAAAAGCCTTTAAAATGAGTGTGACGACCGATGAGCAATGTCATTAACATTGGAACAGGTAAAGTTCTTACGTTTTGTTAATTAAGTAATTATTATTCTAAGTAAAATAGTGCAAGGGTTGAAGTATAATAAGCTATATAAGTAATGTTATTTCGCGTGACGACACTATTAATTTTAATTTGGCAAAGTTTTTTTTACTAACCTATTTCGTCCCACTGCTGGGCAAAGGTCTCCCCCATATCTCCCCATACGACTCTTTGGCGGTCTTATAGAATCGAGAATAGTCCCTCCAACCGCATCCTCAACCTTAGTTGTACACCGTTTAAGCAATAACTTATAATAACTTAATTTAAGCAATAATTATTCTATTCTATTCTATAACGCTTTCTCGGCCGACCTTACACCGCAGCCGCTGTGCTTATGTAGTTAAACTAATAAATTTTGTCTCTCGTTAATTGGTCTTGCTCTTACAAATAACTGCCAGAAGCTGACCTTTAGCAACAAAAAATCTTTTTAAAACTAAAAACAGATTTTTTGAGTGTTGTGTAAAACTTTGAAATTTTACGAGCATATTGTATATCCAGGCACATGAGCCACATTAAGAAAATATTTTCACAAATTTATTAACGATACAATAGCGAGATGAATAAGGTATTGTGAAATTATAAATTTATAAATTACAAAACGAAACGATGAATATTAAACAGGCGATGCTGTTTCTGTGTTAAATACTCATTCTTTAAATTGTAAATTATTAATGTTTACATAAGACGTTTGTTTTGACGATATACGTTTAAATGTTATAATTCTTTGCACAAAGCGTTGACTCACTACCTGTATAAATGTATAATATGTATTCATAGTAAAGAAACATTGCTTATCTTACGATGACTATTAACAATGTAATTCTTTGATAATATAACATTATATTTTTTGTTATTATTAGTAATTGAACCTATGAAAATATAGTAAGGCGTTTGAAAGGTGAGGTCAACGTAGTGCGAAGTAACTATTACCTAATCTGTGGTAGTGCCCTTTAAATATTCTGTTGTGCGACGACGGTCTATTTTATTTATTATTTGATATTGCTGTTTGTTGACTGACCAAGACACGAGTGCTACATCAGTGAAATGTTAGTGTAGAATATATCAAGACGTGTGTACGTGGGTGTGATGATGTAGAACAGTAGTTTAATAGATAGATATTGCGTAATTTTAATGTTCTCGTAAACTGGGATGATGAACACTAATAAATGTTGAACCGAAACCTCAACCTTTTTTAAAAATCTAATAAAATATTAACTCTATAGTAAGTTTAGATTTCTTGTTTCATCATATTCAGCCCACATCAGTCCACTACTGGACATAGGCCTCTCCCAATGCACGCCATTTCTTCTTTATTTTTATCAATACATTTTTTACCATGGTTATATTAACAACATAGCAAATGTTTTGTCGGTACGCATGGGGATCTCAAAATAACTACAAATGTTTATAGTAAGTCTGCTAAGTACGAGGTTTCGGATTATTAACCTCCTTCAATATGTTTACTATGCTGTTTTTGTTGTCCGTTTGTATATACAATGGGATCTATTCCTGTGTGGGGTCCTGCCGCGCTATGAATATTATGATTTCCTTCGCGAGTGCGTCTTTAAATGGTGTTCAACTTCCGTTGTTTAGGTCTTAAACAATGTGTGAAATGGAACACTGCATTTTGTTAATGTTTATTCGATTACAATAACATATTGTTCGTTTGTGAATGGTTATGCTAAAGTTTGTTGTAGAACTATGAAATATTATGCATATACAGGTGATTTTTTTTAAAATTAAGCGTGAATGTCCAAATATGAAAGTATAAGAAATAAGGAAAAATACTAATAGGAGTATCGGGTTTCGTTATTATTAAAATGTATGTATTTATCAAACTTTTTTTTCTTGCCCGTTATTTAAAAAAAGTTTTTTACTTTTACAACTATCAGATAGTATTGCCAATAAAAATCTAATTCTGGGAAGTAATGAGTAATGACAGGCGGCATCGGCAAATGTTGATTTTTTGTACACTGATTCATGTTTCAAGTACTTACCTATTTATACATAGCCCGCACCATATCAAATTTATCATAATTTTTAAACTAAGAATAAGCTTGACCAAACCGCAAAAGGTACAAGGTACAAAATCCATTGGTAATAAAACCCAGGACTGTGACGTTTTAAAAAGTCGTAACCGCCTTAGGCCTTAATACAGCAGGAAAAGCTGTTACCTTTCGTATTTTTTATCATGCTAAAAACACAACACGGTACCCAGAAGGTGAGATAAAGACCTTAGTTTTCTATTGTGGAATAAAAAAAATAACAAATCTCCACATAAATAAAGCAAATTGAAAATAGTATCTAAATCTATGATTATATAGTTTAGTTTAGACTTGTACAGTTCAGATTTCATTTCCAAGCATACAATTAAAGTATTACAATGCAGTTTGCGTGGCAAGAGAGCAACAATAGGCCGCCGCAAGATGATAATTTACTATAATTTCCTTTCGCGGCAATTTCGCACAATCACCGTTATCGTGGCAGTCGCAATAAAACTTATGAAAATAATGTTGATCCAAACTGCGGATCATTGTTTTAACGCACGATATTTTTATATTCGTACCGTTGTATTCATCATCAACCTATATTTGTCCACTGCTGCACATATGACCCCCCAAGTGCACGCCACTCAGGATGTTCCGCGGCTATTCTCATCCAGCTCTTGCTAGCCACCGTGCGAAGATCGTTGCTCCACCTAGTCTGATGGCGTCTTAAACTACGTTCGCCGATACGCGATCTCCACTCGAGAACTCGTTTACCCCAAACGGTTATCGGTCTTGCGATTATCGACCATCGAGCGTCGCAATCGCAATAAACGTTTTGAAAATAATGTTGATCCAAACCGCGGATCATTTTTATATCCGTACTATTTTATTTTTATATCCATACTTTTATATCCGCTTTATTACAATTTTGTATATTCGATTTTTTTTTCAATTTACGCATATATTTGATGCCGAGCGAATTAATGCTTATTTCAATTTATGCATAAACATTCACGAATCTCATTAACATCACTGATGTGTTTAATGGTTTGTGTTAATCTGATTAAAGGTCGGTATTAATAAAATACAATTTTCTTTCTTGCTAGTGGCCAGCTCGCGACTCCCTTTTTTAATACAAACCTTGTCCTCACAATTATTACGAACACAACATAAAATAAATCAATCTAGTTAAGTTTTTTAATTTTATTTATATATTCAACTTAGCTTAAATATATATAACTAAGTGTTTTTTATCGTAGATATTAATACCAAGTTTTAAATACTTAGGTGGAGCATAGACCATACCATTTGTCAATTTTTTATTTTAATTTCACTTTTTGTCTTTGCTTTATTAAAATTTCACATACCTGTAGTTAAGACAAATTGGAAGAGCGGTGACTCCCTTATACAGGTATTTTATACTTAACAGGAAAGTCACCTCACCATTGTAAACACCTGGTTTGTTAATGAAATAAAACATTTTTAATTTTTTTTTTTTTAATAGACGACAGACTATTTGAGAGGCACTTTTTAGTCTGAGAAAATAAAACCTATGTAATTATATGCAGTTTTTTGTGCGCTGCAGACTCGGTCGCACAAAAAGTGTGTCATCTGCGCTGCACCTTAAAGTGGCATGTTAAAAGTTTTCTCAAGTTATTACCTATTTACTATCACGCAGCTTGGCGAAAACCTTCATCATTTAAATTACATCGAAAAATACGAACCACACTTGACCGCACGCCTTGCCACATAACCAACGAAGCAACCGATTTTGTTCTGTCTATGAGGTAGACAAATTATTAAAAAGGAAAAAGACGCGTCATTGTCTATTTATTTGAAACACATGCGTGGCATATTTAGATATCTGACTTACTTTCCATAGAACTTTTTATGACTTTACGAAGGTCTCTCATTTTTAGTTAATACATACGAACAATAACAACAAAGAGATTGTATTCTTTTGTTGGTGCCTGTTGTTACTAAATTTTACTATTTATTTTAAGTGCTAATTGCTACACTTAATAATCATACAATTTAGCTAGTGGTTACCTTACAGCATCTGTCTTGCTTGACGGTCACCGCCCGCGTACCTTTCTCACGACAAGCAGCATTATGCTGCATTTCTATGGTCCGGTTTGATAGGTATCAAATATGACTGGAGATAACAACTAAAGCCCAGGGTCGGGGCTTTTGCCGAAATGGTGGAACTTAGTGCTTGCCGTCATGGTATTTTATTAGAATTGCACGGAATTACACCACAAAGTTAACAACTCCTGCATTTGTAGGGAGGAAGAAAGAGAACAAACAATCACTCTAGAGCTCGCATACACGGCATTGGTCTAGTTAGCGTAGTGTGGTATGACGATTCGTCCAAGAGCATTACCCAATATCTCAATCTTAAAGTTCGATGATAGAACTATCATCACATCAACATCGTTCAATAGACTGTCATTCCATCCACATCACCTTAATGGATGGCGGTCTAATACTGTGCGTTTTTCCCGAAACTTCTTGCCTCGAACAGTGTTGTGGAACCAGCTCTCGGCGGCGGTATTTCCGGACCGTTACGATCTCGGAATCTTCAAGAAACGAGCCTATTCCTTCCTTAAAGGCCGGCAACGCGTCTTCGATTCCTCTGGTTTTGCGGGGTGTCCATGGGCGGCGGTGATTACTTTCCATCAGGTGACTCGTGCTCGTTTGCCTCCTTCTTTTATATAAAAAAAATCAAGATAATATTTTACTAGAAAAAAATCAACCAGTCTTGGAGGAAGGAAGCTCGAATGGGTATTGAGTTACAAACCCCAGAATGTTTCTAGTACTTTGTGATTAAAACAGCGATATTACGTCACTGTGAAGTTACCCTCACATTCGAAAGAATACGTTTGCAAGTATTTAACAAGACATAAAATATTTTTAATGTATAGCTATCGTTACAGGCGCACCTAACAACGTTAGTAGCAGAAGCGAGGAGGTGACCAAGACCGGTGGCATCAAGGTGGTGCAGCTGGCTGTGCTGCAGAAGCCCACTAACAACGAGCATGACGACTCAGACGGTGAGGGTAATGACAAAACATTCATTATCTTATGGACTCTACTGGTTCAGCCGGGAACGAATGGAGGAGGGAGAAAGCAGTGTTGCCAACCACTTTACAAGACTCAATCGAGTCGCTGAGAAAGCGTATTAAGTAAGTATATTTTGTTACACCAGCCTTAGCAGAAAATAGGAGATCAGCAAGGATAGGGAGCCGAAGCTAGAAGATAGAAGGTGAGGGTCGGGATGAGTAATTACAACAATTAATGTATTTCTCTTTTGAATATAGGCGACTGAACTACTGAAATTGAGTGTTAAATATTAATCTATTATCTTTTTTTTAAATTTTTTGTTACACGTTTATTAGTTTCTCTGCGTATTTTTTTTTGTCTTATTGTATTTAATAAGTCAAATATTCTCCCACTTTAGATCTGCCAGCGTCATACGGTGTGGTGGTGGTGGTTTTAAGTGATGATAAAAGCCAGTGGTGGAAGTGCACTTCACCCGGGATCCTCAACTACTGAGGCACTGGCTATCTTTTCTCTAGCTGCCGGAACACAACAATGCTGCAAACATTGATATTATGGCGACATATTTAGATAAGATGGTGGTAGCTAGCAAAGGCTAGGGGTCAAAATATGGTGTAGGTAAGCCGGACCAAAAAAAACACTCAACTCGTGATGCAAGGTCCAAGCGTTTCTGCAGATGTTAACGCCCCACTTTCACCATACAAAAAAGCACTGATAAGATAGTGACAAGTGTCTTTGAAGTATGATAAAAGTGGCTTTGAAAAAAGGCCTTTCAAGACGTGCGCAAAATCCTTACATGCGTGCTTATTAGTAACATACTAAGTCAAAAAGTAAGTAAACAAAAATCTTTGAAATATCAACACAAAAGCAAATGAAAATTATAAATTGGTGATAAGTCAGCAAACCATGAATATATATGACACCGACACCGATCCAAAACCAAGGAAATACACCAAAAAATATTAAGCCAAGTAATGTAAAGTTTTATTTATATTCTAATGCAATGCGTCTGTTTTTTACGAAATGAGCCAATTTGTATCAAAAGTTCGGATTACTTTTAATTTTATTAAGCAAATGCTTTTCAATAGAAATTAAAGATAAATCGGACAATCTTTGCTTTTTTTGGCTAAACACAGTAAAATAAACAAAAACCGGCAAAAAGTATAGATTCACAATTTTGCAAAAAACTTATCACTTCCCAAAGGCGCCCGAGATAATAGCGGACACGTACTAAAAATAATTTCGGATCGCTTCGCTTACGACATAATGCTTTCCGAAACAAGCCGAACATAATTGAACAACTAAGTAAAAAACGTCTAAGTCGCGATGCGAAAGAGACAGAGTAATAACATTGTTACGATTACCATGGCAACCATGCCAGACGCAATGGGAATGACGCAAAACATTAAGGTGAAGGGTAAGGCACACTAGCGCTGCTAATGGATTTAATTTAATAACTGCTAAACTGGATTTTTTTTCAAACATTGCGGACCTTCCGACACTAGGCAAACATCTATTATTTAATAATTGTGCACTACTTTTAGGTTTGTTTTTGTATTCATTCGCTAACACCAACAGTGGCCATTGTTTGTGAATAAATGCGATAGCCTGTTTTGTGAATAAACCACGCAACAAAAAGTAGTGCACAATTATTAAATAAATACTACGGATGCTTTCCTGTTGTCGGACGGTACGCAATGTTTAAAAAAAGGTCCGGTAAGTTAGTAATTGTCAAATTATCAATTGGTGGCGCTAGTGTGCCTTACCCTTCGCCTTAAGCTGACGATACATAGCTTACCTCGACGAGGTTTGCTATGGAAATAATTGTAGACGCTTTGAAATAATGAAACAATAATACTGTCCATGTATTTCTCCTCACAATCTTGTGACAATATTTAATGACATATTATGATCTGCATGGTGGATCGGTGGGGTGGTATTTCAGGGATTTCTCACAGGGAAGCCGATGGGAATCGGCTTTTATGGACCCTTCGCCATTGGTAAATAGCTAGGCGGAAAAACAAGTCCTTCCACCAACCAAATCGAGGTCCTTTGAACCGGATCAAAGTGTTGTAACCTTTCTGTTACTAATGAATGATTGAATAAACAAATGTATAATAACATATAATGTACGTTACAGAGAGACCCGTCAACAAGCATCACCTTGAGGACGACGAGGAGACTGACTCTAGCGGCTCAGTGTCCGACTCTAACGCCAACGACTCGCAGGAGGGCCGGCCTCACGTTTGCGACGTCTGCGACCTGAGGTCAGTTTTAGACGGTCACTCACAGGTTTTTTTATTTATATATTGTTTAAGCTTTTTCCCCTTTATTATTGTCATCATCTTAGCCAAAAGAGGTCGACTGCTGGACCAAGGCCTCCCCCAAGGATCTCCACAAATACCGGTTTTGTGCTGCTCGCATCCAGCGGTTACCCGCGACCTTCACCAGATCGTCGATCAAACTTTCCTTAGTAGATCCTTGTGGAAAGCCTTTGTGATGATGATGGTGATGATTTGATGATGATGTATATTGCAGATTCCAACGCTCGTCGCACCTGTCCCGCCACAAGTTGACGCACACGGGCGAGCGGCCTTTCACCTGCGGCGGCTGCGGACGCTCGTTCGCGCGCTCCGACAAGTTGCGCGTGCACACCAAGATCTGCGAGCGCGTACGTACTAAAACCGACTTTATTGCTATGTTTGTAGGACTTGTATTTCTCTAGCAGTATTGTAGAACTTATGTTTTGTTAACGGTTTGTGAAATAGAAGAATGACAGGTTTCTTTGGTATGGAACTTATGCCTCCAATCTCTATTAGGAATGAGAAAAAAAAATGCGAATGTTTGTTTCCTACCTAATATTATTTGCACGACATATTATTATTTTGACATAGAACATTTAAAATTTTAGGTTTTTGTCAACGCATAATTTGGAAGCGCAAGCAAATTTCATGATTAAACACGATGAGTCGGATAAGTAAATGCAATAACGGAAAGATGGAGCTAAACATGAGTAAATAAATAAGAATAATCATCAAATCGGTGTAAAAATCTCAATAATAAGCGCGAACATACATAAAAAAAAATCTTATACAGACAATTTTGAACCTCCTCTTGTTCTTAAAGTCAGTCAGTCAGTTTCAGTTAAGTAAAAAAAAACATCACCCACCGTCCACAGGAGGACCCAACCGTCGACATGGCGAGCAGCGAGCCCCCCAAACGCGAGTCCAGCTCCGAGGTGATGTCCGGAATGGTGCGCAGTACCCACCGCGAGTCCGGCCACCTGGTGTTCACGGCCAGCGGTGACGTCATGCTGCCCCCCCGAGCGCCAGTACTCCTCAATACGGCCCTGGAACCCGTCCGGAATGAACTGCAACCCACCGACCTGCTTGAGCCCCCCCGCCGTGGACGCGGCCGCCCCCGCAAAACCCCCCTGCCATTGACCCCGAAGATTAAGAAGAAGCGTGGACGCCCGCCAAAGACTTCGCTCGGTGAGTGTGTTCGTACCGCAAAATTGACACCATGTATATTATTAAGCTTTATACACGCCTGCACGTATCGGACTACTGCGAACTGTCAGATTTCCTTAATAGACTTGCAACTTTATGTCGATCACCTAAGTAATGTAGGCCAGCTAACCCGTTTAGGGTATCTGTCGCTGGTTCTCAAATTGGAGTTATTGCTAAGAGACGAAGGGTAAGGTACACTAGCGCCACCAATTGATAATTTGACAATTACTAAAAGACC
This sequence comes from Eudonia mercurella, assembly GCA_963082485.1. Lineage (NCBI taxonomy): Eukaryota > Metazoa > Arthropoda > Insecta > Lepidoptera > Crambidae > Eudonia > Eudonia mercurella. The sequence goes on from OY720038.1 coordinate 15,609,126, forward strand.
GGATCTTTTTTTAAACATTGCGTACCGTCCGACAACAGGAAAGCATCCATAGTATTTATTTAATAATTGTGCACTAATTTTTGTTGCGTGGTTTATTCACAAAACGGGCTATCGCATTTATTCACAAACAATGGCCACTGTTGATGTTAGCGAATGAATACAAAAACAAACCTAAAAGTAGCGTACAATTATTAAATAATAGATGTTTGCCTAGTGTCGGAAGGTCCGCAATGTTTGAAAAAAAATCCAGTTTAGCAGCTATCAAATTTAATCTATTAGCGGCGCTAGTGTGCCTTACCCTTCGCCTTAAGAAATTTGACAGATTTAGATAGTCTTATGTGCAGGCGTTTGTACCTTTAGCTGTTAGGTAAGTCCGCTGAAATCCAAGATCAAAAAGAAAAAATAAGGTCTCCGAAAAATTAGCTTGGTAAGTATGTTTGGACAGCAAAAAAACCATAAAGAACTTTTTAACACTAGCTTTGGGCAAGTAAGTACAAGCTTTGTACCTTAAGAAATTGCCCTGCAGTCCGACTTAGCTCGGTGAGTCTGTCCTTACCCCAAACAAGTATGTAACGTTGGTTTGTAGCATTAGCTGTTTGTGCGTAACGCATGATCACTTTGAAACTGCTGATTTACGTGATGAAAAAGTGTCTTGATCGGTATGTAAGCAATATGGTTTTATGAAAGCCTTTTATATGTGCCATAGATTTCTATTAGTAATATAAAACACCTCCGTTTATACTGAATCTATTAATTTAAGAATAAATTATTAACGGAATTTATTAATTATTTTAATAGCTAAGCTAACGTTTACTTTTAAGATATAATACTGAATTTGAATGTCATAATTTCAGTTTTATTTTCATCTCTTTTAAATAATTGGAATACAGCTGCTGTTTATCAGGGAAAATAGCAAATACAAATACAATAATAAAATGGGACTTAACTTATTTAGCCATATTACATAGCATACAAATATTTAGGACACCTACTAAATTCAACATTAAATTTCGCTAAGCTAAACGCTCTTAATACCACCTAAACGACTTCCATAAGTAAACGAACTAAAATAACTTAGATAACGCTTAGAAAGACACGTAAATACCTGCTTAGGGCCCTGCGATGACTTATGTCTTTATTCTCCCCATTTGCAGTAGGAAGTATAATAGGCTGATGATGAAATGAATTGAAAATCCTTTATTTAATTTAGGCATGTAAGTTGCACTTATGAACGTCAAGTAGTTACATAAAAAAAATATATAAAAATTATATAAGTAAGTACACACAATAATACATAAAATATATAATTTAATAAACAATACATATAGTTAGTAGTTCCAGAGATTAGCCCCGCAATACAAACAAACAAACAAAGTCAAAAACGTTACCTCTTTATTAATAGTATAGATTAAATACTAGATTTTTAGTCGCACTTAACTCCCAACAGTCTTCTCTACCAGCGATCAAGGGTAGCGTCTCACCAGGTTCTTATTTAGTTAGTTGTTTGGACCGTTCCTCTCCAGCTGATTCAGTCACCAACCGTTCTACAGAGAAAATACCTAAAGTAAGTATGCTGTATATTGTTTGGTTACCAACCGACGGTCTAGGAGACAGAAAAGGAGCCCAAAAAGAACGCCATATCTGATTTTGGTACGTGTAAGTCTGATATCATTTGCGCCCAAACATAATTTTGTAAGAACTTTACGGGTCAGGAAGAAAGTCGTCTGCTGGTACCATGTTCCGGGTTACTAGCTTATGGCCTCCACGGTGCCAACACCAAAACATTTACAGAACTCTTTAAACACAAGAGTGTGAACGATGCATGACTTCCTGTTTATTTTGCCGCCGCCAGAACCCGTTTAACCCAGGGGAGTGAACGATGGATCAGTCCCTGGTACCCTTGCCGCCGCCACATCCGCTTTTGTTGGCCGCATCTGTTACTTTTGTTATCTCACTGTATCCTGATTTCACCAAGAAATACCGTGAGTATTTCACTCGTAGCCGTGCTCGATTGAGTGAGTGCTCCGTTTCGTGGGCAAGGAGCACCTCCGGAGAGCCAGACCCATTGCATTACACCCCGAGAGACCAAGAACTGCCGTCCGCTGATTCTTCGCTAGGTGATACTAGCTAATGGTCTCCACAGCCAGTGTCGCCCCGCTGCCGACTCCAGAGCAATTCAAAGCAGAACCGGAATCAGAACCGGAACCAGAACCGGAACCAGAACCGGAACCAGAACCCAACGCGTCGTTTGAATACGAGGAGAAAGTGGACCCGCTGGGGGACCTCCTGGTCCCTATGCTCCCGCGCAGGGGTCGTGGAAGACCCAGGAAGTACCCGCGACCGATCAGCCCGTTGGTAAAGAGGAAACGGGGCCGCCCACCCAAGATACGACTTGGTGAGTTGGCAGTTTGTACGTCTTTAAGTTTGAATTAAATTGTTTGTGTTTCGGGTTTGAAACGACCCATTCTTTGGGTGAGGAAGCCTAAACGGTTTGTGTTAAACGACGCTCTAGTTTTAAGTTAATAGATCGTTGATTAATCATTCAGAGCACACGTTTTAATGCATGAATCACAAGATGCAACATTTTCGATAGATGTTGTCGTTATTGTTATACAACATTAAAAAAATAAAGCATTTCTATTTATCTTAATGTTAGGTTGATTTCGCACTGTCCAATCTGTGTTTTTCATGTTTTATTGGTGTACAATCTCGATTTCGATGTTTTGTTAAAAACTCGTCGGTATTTTTTGCGAAAATTTATAATCTGGTTCTCTTCTTCTTCTGCAACTATGTTTCATTTTCACATACTAGTTAGTTTTAAGGTCGGTTTTGCAGCTAGGTCATCTTTCTTATGTGGACTTCGACCAAATATAATATTCGTAAATAAAAGTGTAAAACGATACGGCTGCTCCAAAGACTTTCAGCATCATATACATCCCACTGCTGGGCTAAATGCTTCCCACACGTACAAATCAGGCTTCTCCAATTGAACACTAGCACATGGGGAGATCGGATTATGAACCACCACTCCGGCCCTAAGCGGATTGTTAGGTTTAAAGATGGCCCGAAGCAACTAGTAATGTCGCCTTTCTGTGCAACAAAGTCACAAAAGCTAACTTTGTAATTATACAGGAGAGGTAGGTCCCTACCCTTTAGAGGCATCCTCGGGTCGTTCCGCCCCCGATCCGATCCGTACCTTTCGGATAATCTAGTAGGGAACGGGGACAAGCAATAGTGTGTGATGCCATTTCCTCTAGAAACTCTATGACGGTGTTACGTTTCACACGGCCTGAGGAACCCGTTAAGTTCCTCTAAATGTAGTAAATTAGGTCGAGCTAGCTTTCGACAGGTGTTATGTCGCATATCTGCAGGATTCTCTAATATTAGTCAAAACGCATACCACTGTTTGTCATTAAGTTCATCATCATCATCAGCTCATTTATGTCCCCACTGCTGGGGCACGAGCCTTCCCTATGGATGGATAGGGAGAACGGGCCATGAACCACCACGCGGGCCCAGTGCGGATTGGTGGATGTTAAGGACTGCTAATGCAGCCGGGACCAACGGCTTAACGTGCCTTCCGAAGCACGGAGGAGCTCGAGATGATAAATTTTTGGTCACCCATCCGATGACCGGCCTTTGCGAAAGTTGCTTAACCTCAGCGATCGCAGACCGGGCGCGTTAACCACTGCGCCATCGAGCTCCCGAGTCATTAAGTTACCGAATAGTATTGATGTCATAATCATAGTTTTCCATGACTGTCGCAAGGCGTAATTTATTTTTTCGTATTATAATAGATCAAAGTTTAGTAAGAATTAATATCAAAACACAATTCCGAACGAGGTGTAAGTCAAAAGATCAAAAATACCAGTCACACCAAATAGCAGTACTGTATATCTTTAACTATGTATAAAAAATTTGATGTCAGTGATCCAGGGAATGTCCAACAAGCACCAATAGTGACTCATAGTTTGCTATTCCAATACATTTTCTATAATTAATTATAATAACTTTCTTATTTTTGTATTAGTCTACAGTCAAGCTCTTATGGATGTCACAACGCCATTCGGTTCATAAGTCTACGGCGCGGCGGGAGAAAACTTGGATATTATTGTATTTTTTACATAATGTTCTTTGCCTTTATATTTTGTGTTTATTTGTAATAGAATGTGTCCTTCTATGATGTAAAAGAAAGACAATAAATGCCCATGCGTACGTACAATATCGTATGTTTACGTATGAGTAAAATTCGTACGAAAAAGCATCCAAAGTGCGGCTGAACTAAATCGGTGACACCGAAGACCAGCATGCGTGGTCATTGCTTAATACCGTTACCAAATTCCCACTATAAATATTTATGATTATTTACAATAATTTTACGCAAATACTGTTGCGAACAAATTACATTTTGAAAAAAGACAAAGTGTTGAAAAAATTCCACGAGCGGGATTCGAACCCGCACCCCATGACATGCCGGGTCAGGTGCACTGCTGACTATGCTATCGTGGCTAAATCCAATTGGTCGAAATTAATCAACGCTATCTACTTTTAGTTTATAAGCCAAAGGAGCTCGTGGAACTTTTTCAACACTTTGTCTTTTTTCAAAACTATAAATATTGTTAAATTGTAGCGTTAGAGGTAACGTTATCTAGAAAACTATCGTTACTTTTATCGTTACCTAATGCGCCTAAATCAATCCGCATAAAGAGGCTAGTTAATTTACCGGTAAAAATACCACTTAAGTAACGATACCAAGTCAAAGTCAAAGTATTTTTTTTTATTCGACAAATATTATTAAAGCACAACGCTACCTTTGCTTTTAATGGTATCTTCGTTTGTCAGTGGTATCGTTACCTAATATTTGACGGTACTGAGAGCTTTTTTTTACGCCGGATAACTCGTCGCTCGAGTAGGAGCGGATGGTTATGTGGGGTTTTACCCAGCTCCCGCTTTCCCGCCCAGACCCGAGGGTCTCGACAAGGGTTCGGAAGGAGGGGCCTACCCGCTAAAAACCAGTGTACTGTAACAACCCGCTGGGTCGTTACTTAAGGTACCGGGGGGTTTTATAGAATAACAATGCTTTAGAGCTTCAAATATTTATATTAGTTTTATGTGATAATAATAATAATAATCTATTCGTCGTCGCGGCCCGTCAAAGAGTCCGCGATGTTCTTCTTTTTCTCTTTTTATTCTACTACGTTTGAATGCAGGCCACGGCGGCTGCCAGTAAGCATGCCCGAGCAAGGAGTCTCGGTTGCTACAGTACACGTCAACACATCAATCTACCACAAATTGTCAAATTTCCTCAATAGACTTGAACTTTATGCCTTAAATATATGGTTGAAAATCTATTGAAGAAATTTGACAGTAGCGGATAGGTCTATATGCAGGCGTCTGAGGACCTAGTGTGAGTTATTTATGTCATTCGATCACGTAAAGGTGAAGGGCTAGCGCCACCAATTGATAATTTGACAATTACTAACGGACCGGATCTTTTTTTAACATTGCGTATCGTCCGATAACAGGAAAGCATCCATAGTATTTTTTTAATAATTGTGCACTACTTTTTGTTGCGTGGTTTATTCACAAACAATGGCCACTTTTGGTGTTAGCGAATGAATACTAAAACCTAAAAGTAGTGCACAATTATTAAATAATAGATGTTTGCTTAGTGTTGGAAGGTCCGCAATGTTTGAAAAAATATTCAGTTTAGCAGTTATCAAATTAAATCCATTAGCGGCGCTAGTGCGTCTTACCCTTCGCCTTAACGAAAACGACAATTTGTATGGCAAAATTTTAACTCTTCCCGTTTGACGCCAGGAGGCGCTGCTAAAAAGCCATACTAATTTTTGTTTTCGTAAACGTAATCGAATGAATACGGATAGTAAACAAAACTCACATCAGGCACTTTGTACATCCCCTGCACGTGCCGCTAGGGCGACTGGGATCACCGGGTCGGAAGAAGGTCGTCCCATTCGCAATTCGTCACACATTCAAAACTCGTCCCATTCTCAGCTCGTCCCGTTCGCGGCTCGTCCCTTTCGTGACTCGTCCCGTTCGCAACTCGTCCTATTTATATTCTTTTACAACTCGTAACATCTGCTTCTGACCCACATCAAACGGCTTAATACTTTTTATGAATAAAAGAATTTAAATATTCTTTTTTTTTGTAAATGTTAGTGAAACCACTTACTTGATTTTTGATTAGACATGTTTGTGGATGACATTATTATAGTACATAATTTAGATTTATATACATTTTAAAAAGAATGCGACTAAGTCAAAGGTAACATCTGCATCCGACCCACATCAAACGGTTTAATACTTTTTATATGAATAAAAGAATTTGAATATTCTTTTTTTGTAAAATCTTGTGTAAGCACGGGGACCTATTGAGAATTTTGTTGTATTTTAATAAATGATTTGCAGCATTTTTTATTATTATTCAATTAGTTTTATACCCAATGGCGAGCCAAGAACGGTACAAGTAGCGAATGGGACGAGTTGCGAAAAAAATTAGAGGATAGGACGAGTTGCGAACGGGACGAGCTGCGAGTGGGACGGGCTACGAGTGGGACGGTTTGCGATTTGGACGAGTTGCGAATGAGACGACCTGCTTCCGACCCGGATCACCGGTTCGGTGTTCCCCTAGCGGCGGGGTACCGATGGCCATGGCTGGTGCCGGTGGTGCCGCTCGTGGGCTAACGAGCCGCCTGTCCGCAGACATGGAGGGCTGCGTGCTGACGGGCGGCACGGTGCACGGCGCGCCGCCGCCGCACGCCACGCCGGCCGGCCAGCAGCTGATACTGAAGAGGAAGCGCGGCCGCCCGCCCAAGAACTACTTCATGCCCAAACCTGGTGAGTCGCCTTTGACAACTTTAACTGTTACTAATATGCGTCGCCGAGCCCTGTACGCGAGCATTAAATGTTGAGTAAAAACTTGCAATGAACTCCGAAATTTCCAAATATCTCTAATTTGTGTTTTTGTAAACTATAGGTATTGTCGATCATTGCCGTCGTTGGCATACGGGGCATGCTATCGCTTGTCGATCACCGCCGACTGTGGCGGTACAAGGTTACATATGTCGCCTTAAACATCAATGTTAGTTTCGTCAGTTTTTGAGCATTCCGGGTGGAGTACGCTTCCATCTTCAGCCTTATCGTCACTTAGCATCGGGTGAGATGAAGGCCGAGTGCTTACTTAACATTAAATAAAGATCTGTGCCCTAAACGATTAAAATGAAAGACTACAGTGAGACCCTTTGCGTGGACACTGAGCTCGGACGGCTCGGAACGGTCCGAGCGTAAATTTTTCTTTTTGTACTTAGCACGGCAAATGACTACATTTCATCTGATGTTAAGTGAATATGGAATCCAGATGCGACGACAACTGGTGCAGCGTGAAAACAACGCAGCATCAGTTACCCTCACTCTGCCGGCCCACAAGGTGCCTCTTCACGCCTCGTTTGAAGGACCCTATGTCATAGGAAGGAGGGAAAACGTGTGCTGGCAAACTATTCCATGCTGTTGCGAGATTCCGTGTCTGCAGTATGAAGCTTCTGGTTCCTCCTTGTTTTGTGCCTATACATATTAGTTTGAGGCAGCCTATTTTCTTTCAGCACATATCGGTTTTACACTGGCCCCAGGCACACACGTACACGATCCTGCCCGATGCGTGCTACTGTGTTTGCTGCCCTAATTAATTATATTTTCTTTTGTTTTCATATATGTGTAGGAGGCATATCGTTTTTTTTTAAAGTAGGTTACTGGCCTTAAGATAAGCATAACGTATTAACAAAATTTATAAAAATCTTTCGATTCCATTTTTTATTAACAAAAAAATAAAAAATACCGTACGCAATAAAAGCAGTCCTTCCAACGAACTGCCACTTTGATGCGCCGTTGATTGTATGGAGTAATTAATTACTTGGATGGTGTAACGACAATCGTTTTATTTAATGAATCTTGTGTCCTCAATATCAGGGGCCTGCAATTTGTTCCTTTTTTGTATGTAAATGTATTTATTTGTATTTATTTTTATTCCACAATAGGGGAAGCGCTTAGCCTTCGTCTTACCTCACGGTAGCTATAAGGCCAAATGCTGAAACGCACTTCACCAGAAATATTAGGTCATACATATAATAACGGATTATCGAATCTGGTTAAAATCTACCCCACTAGCTTAAAACGGCCATTTCTTATTTCGACTTGACTAGACCATCGATGTCAAATACAAAGGTGGGTTCGAATCCCAGCAAGGGAATTATTGTAAACTACTTGGTTGGTAGAAGAGCTTGCTATTGTTGTATTCCGACATTTAAAGATAAAAGAGCTAGAGTTCTTCAGTGGATGAAAGTTCTGGGTGATACGCGTTCCAGCCTTTGGTCCTATCATCATATATCAAATCTATATCATATATATCAAAGGCCAAAAGTATTGTGTGGAATTTTTAAAAAACAATGCAAACAACGTCAATGATTACTTTTTACAATACACTTAAGTCACATAGCTTTCTTGCTACAGGGTGGGTACCTAGTGTGAGTTTCATTAGCCATTTGATCAAGTTAACGAAACCGAGCATTTGTATATCAACATTTTAACTCTCCTCGTTTTTACCATTGAAAGTGGTTATCAGATGCAAATCGCCTGAGACGTATTTTTGGCCATAGCCCCGAGGATTTTGGGAAAATCGAGATGGAAATAGTACCAAGAGTTGAGGAATTTATCGAGACATGTGTGAGCGTTTTAATTTTGAAAATCCGCTGAAAACTTTTTTTGGAATTTTGAAAATCGTTAAATCGGGTTTTTGGGGGGGGGGGGCGGCTTAATGTTACTAAATTGTAAATATTTAAAAAAAAACAGACTTAAGAAAAAATGAAAAAAAGGGTCCTAGAGTTACAAAATTTAGCTACAAAATGGCGACAAATTTTTGAAAATCGGTTAATAATTGTGACTTGTAGGTGGTCCCTTTAGATTTGGTATTGTAGAAAAACGGTTATTTCCGTATATATAAAAAGTGATGTAAATTCTTTGATTATTGACCGATCGTCATGGTGTTAAAAGATGCGGATGCAGGCTAGAAGTGCATTCAAGTTGTAATTGTGTTATTTAAAATAAAATGTTTTTTTTCGTAAATTGTTGTTTTCATTTTCAATGCTCCGATTTGCGGGGACTGCGAAATCTGTGAATTTATTTCACTAGGAGACGCTGCTTCAATGCCATACAAATTTTCGTTTTTGTTAACTTTGTCGAATGGTGAATGTAACTCGCACTAGGCACCCTGGATAATATATACATTTATCCGCTTACGAATACATTAAGTCATTATTATTATTATTTTATTATTTAACCCTTTATAAGGCAGTGGCATATACAGGGTGGCTCATTCAAATCGGTCAGTATGGGAATGTCTGAAACTATAAGACATACGAAGATTTGTTCTTAGGAACCATGTCACCGATTTTGTTAACAAGAAAAACTGCATTCATACATTTGAAAAAAAAAACTGTACCCAGCTCGGGAATCGAACCCGGTTCTTTTGAAAAAATAAACTTACACTTTTTCTATTTAAATATCGATTGTGTAGGTCTTAAGCTGTAAATGTCTCTAAGAAACATGATGTCTAAAATGAATAAAATGCATTGTTTTGACATACTTTAATTTATCATAGTAGGTGTTCGAAGTGACCACCGTTTTTTTCAATACAATATTTTAATAATTATTTTTTATTATTTTAATATTTTAAAGATTTAATGCAATGCTAATGCCACATGATAAGGTGTATGTAACAAGTAGAGAGGTACATACAAACAGTCATAGAGACAATTTTACATGCCTTAACTTGTTGAATATTGTAACGGTGGTCACTTCGAACACCTACTATGATAAATTAAAGTATGTCAAAACAATGCATTTTATTCATTTTAGACATCATGTTTCTTAGAGACATTTACAGCTTAAGACCTACACAATCGATATTTAAATAGAAAAAGTGTAAGTTTATTTTTTCAAAACAACCGGGTTTGATTCCCGAGCTGGGTACAGTTTTTTTTCAAATGTATGAATGCAGTTTTTCTTTTTATCAAAATCGGTGACATGGTTCCTAAGAACAAATCTTCGTATGTCTTATAGTTTCAGACATTCCCATACTGACCGATTTGAATGAGCCACCCTGTATATTGCCACCATATTTTGAACTTAATACAATTGAGATAAGGTCGAAAACCAATAAAAAATTTGAACATGCTGTGCCCGTTAAAGGGTTAAAGGTTTTTTTTCACCACTGTGTGCGTTTGTATTTTTTGTTTGCTTTAATGCCTTGGTGGACTTATTCTCTTTTTCATTTAAAAAATAAATGAAATATTTATGTATGCGCTATTGATTTTTAATGTATTTTTATCATATTTTTTTTTTGTTATTTCAAATCTCCTTATTTTATGCTATTTTTGTTGATTTTTTTAAATTAAATACGTTTATTAAACAGTTTTAAAAATAGTAAGTAACTGCTTAATCATTAAAACGAATTAATTAAACTTGATTATTATAAACACAACATACTTGTTATTTTGAACAAAACGATTAATGAATACCTTTGGCTATTCATTTTAGATTAATTCAATTTAATACAATCAACATAGAGTTAAGAAGACATAGACATTGACTTCTCTTTTCAATAAATAAGGTTTGCAATACATACAAAAATAATCATTAAAATGAAGAGAATAAGGTCCTTCAGAGTCTAACCTCCCTCTGCTCCTAGGTATGGACATGACAATACCGCTGCAGTTTGGCCTACCGGACCTAAACCACTATTGTTAGTATTCCTCCACTTGATTGGCATGAACGGTCCAAATTGGGGTATCTGTCACCACTAATGGGTTAACAATAATATTGTAGTTAGACAGCACAAACATATTTGGATTGAGCACGAATAATAAATGGGTCACATATAATTTGGAAATGAATGTGCCTCTCAAATATTTATATGACTTATCGACGTTTGAATTGCGATTATACATTTTACTAACACGTTTTAACACGCTGACTTGCCTGCTTTGCCGTTACTAATAATTTATTAATATTAACCTTCGATCAACAATACACTAGATACCGCCTCACGAACTAAAACAAATCTCAAATATGGCACTGGCTGACTTTACTATAAATGGAGAAAAACTATCCTAAGTTTTGATAATTTCAACCTAATTTATACTTTTTTTGCAAGGAATAAAGCACAGTTTTGATTATTAAGACATTCACTTACGATCTTACGTCGAAAACGACAGAAAGAGATAAGAAATTTAAATAAACACTTGTGTATTTAAAAATATATACAAAGACCCTTTACATCCAAATTCGACCTTATAACATAAAAATAAAACAGCAAATGGCAGACACGAAATGTTACTTACTTCATTTCGAATTTTTGCATTATTGACTTTACTTGCTCCGAACAGAGTATTAGGGAGTCGCACTTAGTAATTTCGTTGGCCAAACATTAGCAAATGTTGGCGCGTGGGTTGGTTTTAAAAATTAAAGATTGTTATTTCATAAAAACAGTTAGGTATTTTATTATTTATGTTATGAAAAAGCATTTACTTACCGAAAGTATGATATTCCTTCCGATATATTTTTATTTCGATAGTTATTTTTACAGTTTTTGAATACACTGATGCATTGTGGTACGTCATCATGTTGGCGCAGTCAACAGCGAACTAAATAGAAATAAGACCCCACTTTGAATGTGAGGCGTTATTCGCTCGGCCGTTTTTGACACCCTGACCGGTTATCTAGTGTATTGTTGATCGAAGATATTAACATAATATGTTGTTTATATAACTACTAAGCAATAACAGTAATTAAAAACTTAATTTCGAAAAATTGAGATTTATTTTGGGTAGTAGAGATAATGTTGCCATTCAACACAAATTGATTTTGATTAAACATGGTTACTAGAGTTAACTAGGGTGGTCGTAAGTACAGCTGCATTGCCATATTAGGAATGTCGACTATTGTAATGTATGTTCCTCTCACATAGATTCTTCTAAAATTTTTTGAAACAAAAAGAAATATTTACCAATTACCCTATTTGACTATAGACAAAAAACAACAGTCCTAAACTTTTGAAACTTGTACACCAATGGTTACTTGAACTCGAATGAACTATTGTTAACATATTAACAACATTATCACCAGTGATCGGAATAAGTAGGGCTAATTCACCTAAAGTTCGAAGAACATAGACAAAAATTATTGGAGATTTTTTTATGACAATTTTTTTTTCGGAACAACTGTCTGTGTTTCTCAAGTGGGTTCTCAAGTGAGGAACATTAAAAATTAATATTATTAATACAGTAATTGATTTTATTACTTATTTTGTATCTCGGAATTGCCGAAAATAAGTAGACACGTTTTTTATTGTTTTCCAAAACGAAAGACAATCTCGTCGTTATATATTGGATTAAACTTATTTTTTGAGCGTGTCTAAATCTATTCTTGTCTCGCTCATGTCTCGCAAGACTTGGGCAGCCTCGAATTTCTCGGAAGTGGAACAATGCCGTTCGTTTACCAGTAATCTATAATAGCGAGATTGTCTTTCATTTTTGAAAACAATAAAAAACGCGTCTACTGATTTTCGGCAATTCCAGGATACAAAATAAATAATATAATCAATTACTGTATTAATAATATTATTTTTTAATGTTCTTATGCTATGCCCGGAAACCCGGACAGTTGTTCCGAAAAAAAATATTGTCATAAGGAAGTCTCCATTATTTTTTTCCGTTCTTCAAACTTTAGGTGAGTTAGCCCTACCTATTTCGATCACTGATCATCACTTACACCAATAAATAAATATGATACTAAATTACCACTCGCTAATCACACAGACGGCCGCCCCAACGAGAACTACAACGCCACCAACCTGCCATTCGGAGACTTCTCCTACCTGACCGAGATGATCTACAACCCGTTGTCGTACAACTACGGCGTCACCAGCGTCGACCCGGACCGCAACGTTGACCCGGACCAGACGCTCACCTCCGAGGCCTCCCACGAGCGGACCATCGACGTTTCAGACTCCTCCTCCGACGACGACGACAGCACCAAGGTAGAGCCCGAGGAGAACGTCCCCCCCGTTGCCATGGAGACGCAGATCATGACCGTCGGCGACTGCCAGATCGTCAAACTACCGCCCGCCAACGATGATAAGGAGGAGAAGGAACAGCCGCTGGAGATCGCCGCCCCCACTCCGAACCCCAGCTCGGTGACCATCACCCCCATCACCACGGTGGGGGATTGCACCATCAGGCCCGTCGAGAACACCTAATACGATTGGGTCATTGTCTACCCCGTGCTGATTCAGGATCAGATGAACCCCTAACTTTAGGGGCTATGTACAGGTAATTATCTCTCGCGCGATTCTTTTGAGGCGTCAGTTACTTAAATAATTACGTTTTTACGAAATTACAGTTTCAGAAATTAAAATTGACTGGTGAGGTAGGCGGTTGATGTAAATGCTGCTGTAAGCTGCTAAATTGACATATCTTAAAAGAATTTTAGAAGTTTAAAGGCAATTTTTGTCCAGTGTTTTAATTAAAGTTAATTTATAAAACTGGTCTAAGGCGAAAGTTTAATATCTTTATTATCGAAGCATAATATAATCATTTCTTGATAACTATTCAAAGATTTTAAACTTTCAACTTGGATCGTATGGGAGTGCGCGGGAGATAGTGGGCATGTTTATTGGGGTAGACACATGGCAGGCGTTAGCCACAAACCTGAACATATTATTGTGGTAGCATTCACTGCGCTTTTGCATCTCGTTCACGATAGATGCGGCAGCGAATCACATATATACATTCGCTGCGGTTTCTTAGAAAACCAACGGAAATCTAAGTGTTTTCATTAAGAAAAATGTCTCTATGATAATGGCCTTGTATGTCTTTAATCTTGAGTGTTAGAAGTCTTCCTAATTGACGTGAAGTTACGAAATGTTTGCTACTACAATGATCGTAATCACACCGCTTTAACATTTGAATATAATCAAATGAAATATATGCATTTAGATTGGTGGTGAAATGTAATTTATTCTTACTGGATACTTGTGTATCGATCGTATGCCATAAGCTTTACATGTTTAATCGAGATACTCATTGGTAACAATTATATGTCAGAACAAATTGATGTCACAATATACGGCAATGTTCTATGTGTTAATAGTAAAAGTTGAAACCGGGGCGATATACCTGCCAAATGATCTCAACACATTACATTAATACACTTAATAATATCTATACTGAATAATATTTAAATTATTTAATAGCAGTTTAAGACCATTTCATCACAAAAAATTAAACTTAAAAAATACTCTTTTTGACTATATTAAAATTAAATATAATATTCGTACACTCAGGACATATTTTTTCCATTTCTCCACTCGGATAATGCTGTCGTATTAAGGGGCACATAGTATTTAAAGTAATCCTCTCTTGAGGTTTTCCAACAATTATCGGTGTTGATAAATAATATATAATATAATAACCATTTGATTTACATGTAGAACATTGTATGCCATAGTCGTAAAATAGAATATAAATCTAATAGAGGCAGCAAGTGACGGCGTATCACGTCGTAATATAAGCCGTGCGGTCCGAGACACGCTCAACACGCTTACAAAATTTATTTCGGTGTCAAGACAAGTAACTTTAATTCAATTCAAAAATTATTCAAAATTAACTTTTTGAAGGTCACTTCTAAGTATCCACGTGTTCAGGAGTACACAATCTCGACACTTAAAAGTAACCTTATGCCTCAGACATAAAGTTCAAAGTCCATTGAGGGTATTTGACAACTGTCACAGACTTGTCAGACTGAACTTTATGTCTGAGGCATATGGTTGAACATTTATTGACGAAATTAAACAGTTTTGGATGATGTTCCGGCGTCTGTACCTACGTTCACTCGCGACAATTAGATTAACCGATTCTCATGAGCGCTCACGTGCGCGTCTCGGACCGAACGGTAGGTGTACAATAATTGTAATTGAATTGTGCACTGTAAAACAATTGCCTTTAGTGTATCGTCTTGTTTTATTTGGCGCGCTATTCGGTCGCGCCTCCGCACGAGGCCGGTGTTAATTGGATCTGATTGTGCGTGTGGGGCTTCCGTAGGGGCGCGCGCGGGTGGCGCCCGGTCGGTGTTGACTTAGCATCTGATTGGCTGTCTACTATGTTAAGTTCAAACTAATTTCTTTTAGTATATACGTACGTACGACAATCGTTGTGTAGTTTAAGCTCCCGCTATTTCGCCTTTTCCATGTTCTTACCTGAATCAATCTCTGTGAATACTAGGTCGTAGATTGTAGTGTCTTAGATAAAAACTTAATATTCTAAATATTATAACTCTGCAACACCACACGAACAAGTGATAAGACGTAAGCTACTTATTTATAGCAGGACATAATTATTGTATGGTAATAATATATTAATGCGTATACTTGTACTAACATATATTTCTCTAATCGTTTTTGCCTGTAAAAGCAATGATTAACGGATCGTAGTTTAATGTCTTATATATTATGATATACATATATTATGCAATATATAATGTAAACCCCAAAAGGTCTGACAGCTATCGCCGCGCGACGGGACTGTAAGACAGCCCAGAGCGGCAAATAATTTTAATTCTATTTTTATAGATGAAGCCATTTAGTTCCTCATTGTTTGTTTACTGTAATCACAAGTTTCGTTAGATCGATTCATTCGTGTCAAATACTACGCGGACGTTTAATTGTACGAATGATGCACATCTCTGAAGTATTATACGAGCTACTAAGATTCATGAGTTAATTTCCTTATTATCTGTACAGTAGAATAGTTCCTAACATATAATCGATACAACATATAACCCATTACATACTAGTAGTAGAGATGACGTTAATTAATTTCTCTTTTAATCATTTAGATTGTAAGGTATATTATTTTTTAATTCGATCAAATTTTGTAAGTTTTAATGTTTCACTATTAGTGATATAATTTCGAATCGTTTTTAAGTATCATTTACGTTTATAGTTTTTCATATTTTAATTGAAGACTGCTCGGCTCCGTTTTACTATGTTGTTCTGTTCAATCGCTTATAGTTGTGTCGTTAAGATAGCCCGTAGAGGCATTCGGTATGAGTCTCAGATGGCAAGCTAAGCTTCTTGAGAATTATTTAATATAGGAATCTGTATTTTTATAATGATAGTAAGCTAAGTTGACTTTACACGATAACATTTACTCTCAATATATAACGTAGTGAACATGTATGCCGGTAGGTTAGTTGTACGCATTCGCGTTACGTTTCGGACGTGTTTTTGGCTCGGTTCTCGTAGATTTTTACTGTTTTATTGTGTCGCTCGACGCGCCCACATTAGCGCTTTTGTATTTACGTACTCATCGAGACCAAGTACCGCCTATGAGTATGGTATTTGCGTTTAGATGTGAATGACGTAAATTGTTTTTATTTTTCTTAAAATTTAACACTCGTAATGTAACTCGAGCTTGTAATTATTTATGTCGCTTCTCATACGTTGACATCACAATATTTTATTATTTACTCTGCGGTTGTTTGTTTACAAGTTGTTTTTGAAACGTTAATGTCGACGCGTCGCCCGCCTGTTCTTATTTGGAAATAAATATTTATTTATTCATTATGTTAGATGAATGATTACGGTTGGTAAATGCATTTATATTTAATTTTCTATTGGTTTACTTTGAATGGTGAAATAAAAGATTTGTTTTATACTGCCCTCTGAACATCGCAATACATTTATTTTATTCGTTTTTTTGCCAATACATTTACGGAATCATAAATTCTTTTATTTTGCCAATGCTGTTTATGTTCGTATATAATCTATCTATTATCAAGTATTGGCATGAACTGTTAAAATGAAACGAAAATCTGGAAAAACTTGTGCTATACCCAATACTTAGGTAGAAGATAGTTTCTCTATGAAAATATTTTAGGTATGGAAACGTACATTTTTAAATAATGTTTACTTTTATGAGAATATTGTCTTCGGTTGGATAGTTAAGTCTAATATTTTTGGCGATAAAATTTTAGTTTTTATGTCGAATGATTATTCCTGAATTGTGAAATGTTTATTCATTTTACGTTGTGATCATGTGAGTGCAAAATTTTTAATTATTTTATCCAGTTTCATTGACGGATTGTCAATTTAAGGGCAGCAGAAATAATTATAGTGTTTCGTTCTGCATAGTCCTTGGACTATGCAGATGCAGATGCAGATGACTATGAGCAGTATTTTTTAGATGTAAATCTTTATAATTATGAACTTTTTTATTATTTTAACATTTGAAATTCGATGGTTAGTTAATTTCTAACAATGAAATATTTAATAAAGAAATCACAAAATTACTATTGGTCTTTTATTTTCAGTAGCATACATCCTTACCATATTATTAATGAATTAATCAAGTATAATATCTGTGATTACTGCAAGCTATATAATAGCTCTATCGTTATCGCAGCAAGGTCTGTATAGGAAATGGTTCATCAGATCCAGGTCGTCGACGATAGATAGTGTAAGTACTTAATTAACCAAAGAATATAATAACTAGATTTACCACAAGTATTATTTATTTCATATAAATATATATTTATTTTTGGATGACAACACTTTAGTATTGTTAGAATATTTAGGACTAACTACTGACTAAACATTATGAGATAAATCTTATCGACACTCCGCGTGTGCGTTTAAGTCCCTGGCGGGGGAGGGGTCCCGTTGTTGACCCACTGGGGCTGGGGGCCGGCGATGTTGCAGAAGTTGGCGCCGAACACGGGGCCGTTGAGGAAGGGCGGGACCATGGGCATGGGCGCCAGCATCCCGGGCATGTCCCCAAACTGGAATGGCGGGTTCCCCATGAACGGGGGCGGCGTGTGCGGGTTGAAGGGCGGCGGGAACATGGGCGGCCCCGTGAACACCGGCGGCGCATTGAACGGGCCCGGCCGGAAGCCCGGGGGACATCTCTGCTCCCCGGTGTGCGCACTTCTCATATCCATGTTGCCCGGCCAAGGCCTCGTGCAACGGGGAAACGCGTTCGGATTGTTCCTCCTAGAGCCAGCTGAGAAAGGATTGCGACCCCGGCTCGGCCCGCTGCCGAATCTGCTGCTCGACTCTGAGGGTCTTTGGTTTCTCCTAGCCTCCGGTGCCTTGCGGTTCTTCGAGGTCTCGCCGTTAGCTTCGTCTTCTCGCCTGTTCTGTCGCTGATCCTTTACCGCTCTTTTGGCTCTGGTCTCCTCCTCGTCATCTGAATATTCAATGCGACTCGATGGAGGCTCTATATCATTTAGCCATGATGCGTCAGATCCTCTGACTCTGTGAAATATAATGCAAAATCAATGATATTAAACTTTTTTGTCTTTGTAAGGTTTATAGCAACCAAAAAAGCCTTTTTAATTAATTTTCTTTATGCATTTTAATCTATCCTTATTGTAACTATTTATATGATCCCATGGATGGACAGGTAAAGACACGACATGGTAAATGATTACAAAACAATCAAAGTTTCGTACTTCATGAGTTCACTTAGAAACACATAGTTTGTGTGCTGCTGATTTCTTGGAGCTATGAACACTTCCATGCCTGGCTGAATCCCTCGTTCTTTCACATGGTCTTGTGAGTTGAATCTTACACAGTAATGGGGTTCTGTAACCTGGAAAATGTAAATAAATCAAATAAAGGATGTATAAACATCCTTCTCTTTTCTTTATAAATTTATAACAACAATTTATAGGAAACTATGGAAGTCACTCAAGAAATAACTGAATTTAGAGTATTCCTTAGTCTGATTATTAAACATTGTAAGCTTTAAATGTGTGGAAATAACAATAATGCCCCAACTAATTATCTTTTTATTAAAGTGAACACTAGATATTAACAGATAATAAAGAGGAATCTGAAATGTTTTTGATAATGCACAATATTCTAGTCAGTATATTACCCTCTAAACCAATAAATAAATGTATGTTAACTTTTATTGTATATTTCTCAAATATATGTTGATTTTTTTTTAAGATATCAAATTAGAGAATTTATATTATATTCAGCACAAAAACATACTAATTTTTGTTAACATTCGATGTCATCTACCTTTACTGTGTGTTTAAATTAACTTAAGTTATTCAAATAGTTTAAGTAAGAAAATATAAAATGTTATCAACTTACAGGGCCAAATACATCAAAGACTTTTCCTAGTGCTTGTGCTCCATTCTCGAGAAATAAGATACTATCCAAATCTACAGCAGGCATATCAGGTAATGCTCGAACTATAACTGTAATGAAATAATATATAGAACATAATATTATATAAAGGACAACATTTTACAAGAAAGCTTTATTATTTATTTTTACTAACTTATTTCATCCCACTGCTGGGCAAAGGTCTCCCCAAATTCTCCCCATATATCTCTTACTTTGGCCATCTCCCACCAATCACTCAAATCCCATTTGAGATTGTCTCTCTAGCACTTTTTAAGCATTATGAATGTTCAATATTTTATGACAGTCGGTGTTGGTACACATTCACAAAGAATTGCAGATTAACCTAAATCAGTCATTATGACACAGCATAATTGCAGATTGTTATTTCATTTGATATAAAAATGTAAAGAAAACGTAATTATTCTTTATGATTTCCTCTTTTTTACATGACTGCCAAAAAAAGGTGTGTTATGTTTCCAGGGTTCATGTATGTATGTATGTATGTATGTATGTATGTATGTCATGTTTCTTTTTATCCACTCAAATCACGAATTAAACAAATGACAGCACCTGCGCCGATGATGTAATTCGTAAAATGGCAAAAAAAAAATTAGAAATTGAAATGCGCAGAGAATAAAGTTGTTGGGAGTTGAGAGTGTAGCAAATTTATTCTAGTTAAACTTCTTCATACAAAAGTAGGCTCTAAATAGACGATATTTAAGTTTTAAGTGGCATGGTCGCTCCAGGCGTTAACTCCCAATTGGAGTTTGACGGAATTTCCGCTCCAGGCGTTAACACCCAGTTAGAATCTGAGGGTTTGTAATTATAAATAATAAACATACCTAGCCTATCAACAATACTGGCAATTGTTCCTATTCTGGTGGTCTCCTGTGCAGGTAGACTGATGGCAAGGTCCTCTATGGGTGGCAAGTCATCCAGCGCTAGTTCCCCATGGACTCTGGGGGTCTCTAATTTTTCTTCTGTGACATTCTCTTCATCACTAAAAAGAAAATTAATACACTTGAATACATGGACAAGTACAAATTACTGAACAAAAGACTTTTAATTTACAATCAGTCAAATTAAAGAGCTTGGAGGTGAACAAAGAAAACAAAGATATATCAGTCACTTGATTGTAATCAAGGCAAAGTTAATTAAAAGATTGAAATCTCATTTTGCTTTACTCAATTAAAAATAATTGACTCTGTTTAACAATTATTTTATGACCACACACCCTGCCATGGTGTGAAACATCAGGATTTAATATTTAGTATAACAAATTCATCCAAAATGTTTATTTTCAATGTGTTCAGTTCATATGAACTTAAGAAAACAACAAAAGTTTATTCCCAACAAATTAAATTTGATTAGCAACACGCTGTACTGACCCACTGGAGATCTCCTCGATATCCTTGACCGAGTCGACGTCGCTGTCGCTCGAATCGCTCGAGTCGGAGTCGCTGTCCGCGTCCCTGTACTCCGTCACCTCGTATTCCACCACACCACTCTCACAGCTGTCTATTATCATATGCCTCGTGGTGACATCCTCTCGGTCGCTCGGCCGCGACAAAGGCCCGTGTGCACACGCATTTATTATATTATTCTTCAACACCATTTCACTAAGCTCCGCAGCATCAGAGTCCTCATTGCCAGTGTTTGATTGCGTTTCTGTATCATCCGAATCAGAATCTGAAGCACCGTACTGCGATATTATATTCAACGACACGTTTTTATTATTGCTTTGGTCCAAGTTTTCCATTGTGGCGAGCGATGCGTGAATCCGCGTGTACAAATTTGTACTATTTGCTTACCCTACATGAGCTAAGTAAATATCTAGCGTTCTATCTAAACTTAGGACACAATGAAATTGAAACAAAGTTTGCTTGAGACAATAAAATATAAAGGTATTCAATGAAAAATGTGAAATATCACCAAAGCTTTCTATTGCACTGCAATAGAAAATGACAAAATTGACAAATGACAATATGAAATCGTAAACACTTGTCATACAGACATTTCGAAAAATTGTTAATTGGTCAAAATTTGAAACGTTGATTCTCTTTTAACCAATACGGTCTACACGTCTTGAGTCCTTGGTTTCCTATTGGCTGAAACAAAAAATGACATTTTACAACACCTTCGCTCGAGGTCAAGGCTGCAACAATCATAGACAAGAGCTTAGTGTTCCAGTATTAAATATTTTTGACCACACGAACATAAAAGCTTTTCAGTAGAGTATTTTATCAATGTTGATATTGTTATATTTTAACCGACTTTTAAAGAAATAGAATAATGATAAATCTTTACTTCACATTAACGTTACTGGCAATTATACAATATTTTGTATTTTTATTATCATAGTTAGTGAGCATGCGAGATCTCCGCGTATTGGCTTTTTATACACAATTTTACTGAAAGACGTGAATATCACAGACATAACCTGTTAGTTACTTCTTTAGGGCCAACAACTTCAGACGGAAAAATAAATTTGGAATTTTCAACAAACTTTACTTTGTACTTTACCGTGTAGGTAGGTCGGTCTCGCTTGCACACTTGTTTACTAACTTAAAAATACCACTTACTTACAGAAAATTAAAATTGCCCGCAATTTAGTTATTACGGAAACTTATTTATTATTAAAATACCGAATTAAAACCCATTTGTTAGCTTTCATTTTAATTATAAAACGTTAGCTACGTTGATGATGACAGTCATTCTGAATTATTTATATAACTGATGCAGTTTCTATCTGCCTTATAAGTCAGCAAGTTTTAAAAGTCGCTATTACAGTAACATCCAACCCGCATCCCAACTAAGCCATAGTTCTATCACTATCGTCTCAGACGACGTCGGTCATTGTACCCTCTCACGCCTGCGCAGATGGGGTATTATTCAATCCCCCATCTGTGTATATGGCCTTGAGGAAGGCACTGCAGACCACATTCTTTTTAATTGCCTAAACAGAACAGTGTCCCTGTATAACTTTCCCCCTCCCTGTGTGGCCAAACCCATAAATCTTAAATCTCTTCTGTTTCTTTTACCCACCAACAAAAAGTTCTAAATTCTTTAATTATCAAACGCGCTCGAGCAACGCACACGTAGAGAATCTCTCACGGATACGGAATCTCGCAACAGCATCACTCGGACTGTTCCGAGCAGGTAGATACCGGTATTTTTCATTCCGACACCTCGGTATGGGTATCTTAACGAATACCGGTATTTGACCTTTAAATAACGATATCGATTTACCGGTATTGTTGGTACCGGTATCAAGCCCTGGCGCCACCCTGGACTCGATTACTATGGTCTTTCGCTCGCACTTATGTAAACGCCTATTTGCTCTCAGTATTAGAACACCCACATTATACCGATCAAATGGTCAGTATAATCGATACCGGTATACCAACTCGAGTATCGGTACTGTATCAAGTTAATTGGAACCGGTATCTGTAAAGTACCGGTATATTAATACCGGTACCAACTAAAGTACTATGTCAAGGTCTGTATTACCGGTATTCCAAGCCCTGGTTCCGAGCTGTTCTGTTTCGAGATTCGTATCCGTGAGAGCCATAAGGGTGTGTTGAGAGCTCGGTATGTATTGAGCTTACCATCTGTGGGTCTCTTTATTTCTCGGTTTCGATCAAAGATAACGAATCAAAGGAAAGGCCAAGATACTGTCAAATATTTTATTTTTAGTCTGTAGTAGTAGAAGGTTGCTTCCTTGCGCGTGGTTTGCGCGGCGGCGGCGGCAGGCGGCGGTGTACACTGCGTATGTGCAGGGCGAGGCTGGTGGAATACTTCAGCCTTTTGTGGCAGATGCTGCACTCGTATGGGGCTTCGCCGGTGTGCACCTGCGAAGAGACATATAGAGAAGACATACAGATTAACATTTAACAATAGTAAAAAATACATAAGGATAAGTGCATAAGGTTTCATCAAGTTTTATACAAATAATTTTAGTAAGCTAAACATTTTTTTTCTGAAACAAGGTTTGGGAATATTTATACTAATATTATATAGATTAAACCTTTGTATTTTTGTATATATGTATGTTTGCAACGAATAAACTCAAAAACTACTGGACCGATTTAAAAAATTCTTTCGTTTCTTCTTTCTTTCTAAAAAATATCGAGCAAAAACCAGCAAAAAAAAACAGGTTTGTTGTATGGGAGCCCCCTTAAACATTCATTTTATTCAATTTTTTAGCATTTGATGTTATAGCGGCAACAGAAATGCATTATCTGTGAAAATTTCAACTAACTAACTGTCATGGTTCATGAGATACAGCTTGGTGACAGACGGACAGATAGACAGACAGACGGATGGACGGCGGAGTCTTAGTAATAGGGTCCCTGTTACCATTTGGGTACGTAACCCTAAAACCCTAAAAAGAAAAGAAAAGAAAGAAATCAGTTGCTGACCCTATAAGCGCACCCTATTTTTAATGATTAAAAGAAAAAATGTCGATCATTAGAGTCTTTCGAACACTGGTAACACTAATTTAATTATGTGTGCGGTGCCGGATTAACCTATAGGCAAAAAACACGTGCCTATGGGCCCTGCGTCGCTTAAGGGCCCCTCGGTCTGAGAAAAAAGTATGTTTTGCTAAGACTAGAATAGCTCGATGGCGCAGTGGTTAATGCGCCCGGTCTGCGCGTGCTGAGGTTAAACAACTTTCGCAAAGGCCGATCATCGAATGGGTAACCAAAAACTTATCATCTCGAGCTCCTCCGTGCTTCGGAAGGCACGTAAAGCTGTTGGTCCCGGCTGCATTAGCAATCGTTAATAACCACCAATCGACACTGGGCCCGCGTGGTGGTTTATGGCCCGTTCTCCCTATCCATCCATAGGGAAGGCTCGTGCCCCAGCAGTGGTGATGATGAAGATTAGAATATAGGGACCGCGAAACATGCAGTGCCTAGGGGCCTAACATGGTTTAATCCGGCTCTGTATGTTTGTCTCACCCTAGCGTGCCTCGCGAGGTTCCCCTTGAGTTTGAACGCGCGCTGGCACACGAGGCAGCGGTGCCGCGCCGGGTAGTGCGTCGCCGAATGCTTCGCGAGCGCGTACTTGTCATGGAACATTCGCGAACATTGCGCGCACGCGAGCGTCGGGCTGCTGTGCCGTAGTTCGTGCATGCGCAGCTTTGTTATGTTCTGAATTAAATCAATAAAGTTAAGGTTGTTTAATGGCTAATATTATGGTGGATGTGCAGTAGATAAGTAATAGCATGATTTACATATAATTTTACGCAAATATTGTTGCGAACAAATTACAATTTGAAAAAAACAAAGTGTTGAAAAAATTCCACGAGCGGGATTCGAACCCGCACCCCACGACATGCCGGGTCAGGTGCACTGCCAACTATGCTATGGTGGCTCAATCCAACTCGCCGAAATTAATCAACACTATCTTTTTCACTTTTACTTTATAAGCCAAAGGAGCCCTTTTCAATGTCGACAACTACGTCTACGAATCCCGCTCGTGGAATTTTTTCAACAGTGTCTTTTTTCAAAAGTTATAACATATTTAACTGTCCCAATGCTGAGCAAAGGCCTCCATTCACGGCATCGCTACAATTAATGGATATCGGCTTAATCACCTTACTTGCCACACTTGCATTAGCTATAAGCGAGTTGGTGATTACAAATCCGGAGTATGCATAGGAAAATTTGAAAGACACTTTGCCCGCTGGCGCTGGTAAGTAATTGAACTAATGATTTCCAAATATCGAGTCGAGTCCAGCAGTGGACGTGTATAGGCTGCTGTGATGAAGATGATGAGTCAAGTCATGGGTTAATATTGTTGCCATCCCGCAACCTACCATCACCACCAGACAGCACCACTCGCTCGCTCGCTACATCCGTGGATGCATATTTGCGACATACTATTTTATTTGTTTCATACATTAAAAAACATCCGATGCTATCGAAAAATTTCAACCAGCAAGGCTGTTCTACAAACAGAAGTTAGAAATACTGCACTTAAGTAAGTAAGTAAGTAAGTAAGTAAGTAATAATTTATTTTTCATATAAAATCACACATTTAAACAGAAACAGATAAATTCTTATAGATAAACATATTGAATTTTTGCCTGAACTAGGAAAATCCTGTGATTCAGGCGACCATAGTGCTAGTATATTGATAGAAAAAGAAAAAAAGAAAAATTAAATTAAATAAAAACACAATTCATCACTAACAATTAAATCCACAAAGTATATGTATAATTATAGTTTTAACAATTTAAAAGGATTTACAAGAGAAACAAAACTATAATAGTACCTAATTCTAGCCCAACATGTTATAAAAAATAATTATAAATTAGACAACTTATTTTGATACTACAAGTAACTTCTCTGTATCTTCATAGGATATGGGTTGCAAAATATTTTTTACTTTGTTCTTACAGTTGGTATAACTAAGGGGAAATATGTCACCGATTTTATTTAATCGGTTGTAGAGAAAAGGACCTAGGAAAAAATAGAACCTTTCTGTGAAAGAGTATTTAATGCATGTTTTTTGAGTACATACGATATCTTTCCGTCTTTTCATTATTAATTCAGTGCTAAATGGAAGGGCTGCGTGCTGTTTTAGAACAATGTGCATTATAAATAATTGTCGAACTGATAATACGTTGCATGACTTATATAAGAGGTTAGTAGGTAAGAGATAGGGACGGCAAGTCGACACCTTGAGGATCGCTCGCTGAGCTCTTTCTGTGGTTAGTAGTAAGGTTTTATTTAACAATATATTAAGTGCAGTTTATCTATACTAATATTATAAAGAGGAAACCTTTGTATTTTAGTATGTATGTATGTATGTTTGCAACGAATAAACTCAAAAACTACTAGACCGATTTAAAAAATTCTTTCACCATTAGAATTAGCGCTGAGTAACATAGGTCATATTAAAAAAAATAATTAAATAAGAGAAATAATAAATTGATCCACAAAAAAATAGTAGGCTAGCACCTAAAATGCTAAGTTAGCATCTAAATAGTAGTTTAGGTGCTAACTTTGTATTTTTAGGTGTTAACTTAGTATTTTTGTGGGTTAGGTTAGATAGATAGATTTTCCCTTCGCAGCCGACTGGGGACAATGGCAGTCTCCATGATAGTTGGTGGGTTGTGGAAAGGCGGACGGGTGAGTCTCACATAACCTGGGGCCTCCTCAAGGCCCCGGTATGCGTAATGCATTTCTCTGGGGAAAAAAAAGGTGAGATAGATAGATAAATTCTTTATTGCTCACACACAAATGAATTTAAATTAATTAAACAAAAACTCAAAGCTAGGGCAAGGGCAAAGGCGGTCTTATCGCTACAAGCGATCTCCTCCAGACAACCTTGGGTTAGAAAATCTAAAATCTAAATAAATAAGTACAAATAATACCCTTCGCAGTGTGGGCAGGCCTCCAACAAGGTGGACCGACGATCTGGTGAAGGTCGCGGGAAGCCGCTGGATGCGAGCAGCACAAAACCGATCGTTGTGGAGATCCTTGGGGGAGGCCTTTGTCTAGCAGTGGACGTCTTTTGGCTGAGATGATGATGATGATGATGATGAATACCCTTCACACACATACATACATACATACATACATACATACATACCTACTTAAATAAAAAATATATACTTAAAAAAAAACTATAACAATATGTTACTAGCAGATGACTGGAGTAGTTAGTTTGGTGTTCCATTGATATATATTTAACTCAATGATGGAAACTGTCAAATCGGTACGAAGTCCGCCGGGTCAGCTAGTCTATACATAAAAATTAAACGCTGTTCGTTGTAAAACGCGCACTTGAAAACGGCAGAATGGATTTGGTTAAAATTTTGCACACAAGACCATGACCCGGACTAGCCTATGTCCTAGTCCGGGTCATGGTCTTGTGTGCAAAATTTTAACCAAATCCATTCTGCCGTTTTCAAGTGCGCGTTTTACAACGAACAGCGTTTAATTTTATGTACTTTTTATCCTGGTGACAGGTTCCTGTGGGATCTCACGAACGAAGTCGTAGGCAACATCTAGTATAGTTTATAAAGATCGTAGTGGCAGTGTGTATCACCTACGGGTTGCTCACCTGGAATCCCTTCCCGCATGTATGGCAAAGACCAGAGACGCGCGCGGAGTTTTCAGCGCCGCGGTGAACGCGTCTCGCGTGCTGCCACTGCTGAGAGCTGCTGCTCAGCGACACGGGGCACTGGCAGACACAATCGTATTTTCCTATTACCACAGAGTAGGACCTCGAGGAGCTCGATGGCGATGTCTGCGATCGCTAAGGTTAAGCAACTTTCACAAAGGTCAGTCATCGGATGGGTGACCAAAAATTTAACATCGGCTTCGTGCTTCGGAAGGCTCGTGAATGAAACCGTTGGTCCCGGCTACATTAGCAGTCGTTAACAACCATCAATCCACTGGGCCCACGTTTTGGTTTATAGCCCGCTATATCCCATCCATAGGGAAGGCTCGTGACTTAAAAATACAGCTTATTTTAAGTCACGAGCCTTCCCTATGATGATGATGATGACAGAGTGAGTTATTTCGCAAAGACATTTAAATAAATAGTGATTCTAGACGTGACAAAATGAGACTACCAAACATTAGGTTAGCGTGTACATCATACATGTGAATGGAGCGACTTCTTTATATATATAAGTATGCAAATGATTCCACCTTATTTTAAGCAGAAGCGGACTCCAGGTGCAGAGACAGCTAGTGAAGCTGTCTCCAGTTCGGGAGAACACAGTATCAACAACTGAATAAATACACAAACGCTTTCGGGCCCAGACACAATAGAATTCAATTGTTCTGTGGTAACCAGAGCACATGAGTGGAGAACCACATATTGTTTTCTAAAGTTTACGCGAACACTACACATTTAAATGAAACAACTTTTACGGATCTACTCGCGTTTATTTTATTTTACACATTGTTTAATGTTTATCTTGACGTTTCGAATCCTTTGCAGGGTCCGTGGTCACAGGGAGACTCACACTCAGGGGGTGGTCAGGGGGATTCGAAACGTCAGGATAAACATTAAACAACGTGTAAAATAAAATAAACGCGAGTAGACCCGTAAAAGTTGTTTCATTTAAATGAGTGGAGAAGCTTAACAAGACCGACACAGAGACGGAAACAATGCGGCAATGTGTAAAGTTTAATGGCACAAGGTCCTGGCAATCGACAGTTGGGAGACAAAATGAACTATGTACCATTAAATAATTTACGAACATTGTGTTATGGCGACCGACTTGAGAAATATGGCGGTAGCCGGTAATTAGACAGGCGGATTTAAAGTAAGCCAATATGTATCCTTAGAAAACTCCCTAGAAATGTACTTTGGTTTAATATATTTAAAAAAAACATAAAATAAAAATAACTAAACCACAGAAACGATATTATATTAAACAACCAAGCACAGAAAATACAATATTTTAAATTACGTACATGGTCACACTGCCTCGGGTAGCTCTGCGTTTGGCGCGGACGTACGCGACGTGTTCGCGCGTGCGTAGAACGAACGTGCGCGCGCATTTCGCTTAAACTGGGAAACGTCACGCCGCACCAACGACAGGCTGTGGCCGCTGACGGGTCCGGCAGAACAGCGATACTGAAACAAACACATCTTCATTGTAGCTTCCTTAGCGACCTATAGTTAAGAGTTGATAAATTAGGGAAACTAATAAATAAATAAATAAATAAATAAATTCTTTATTAAATCATTAAAATATAGTACAGAAAAAATGTGTACGACAGAAGCTGCAGAAGCTTAGAACTGTGTTGCAGCCGCTAGCGCCCACCTCCGAAAAAACATATTTTACAATAGCCAATAACCTAAAAAAAATCACACTAATTAGGGTTTAATATATTTTTACAAATGTCTGCCAAGACTGTTGCTTTTTGTGCGTGTGCCTGCTTAACCCTACGCCGTGAATCTAAGAACATTGGCAGGCCTCCAAGAAAGTAAATTGACGATCTAGTGAAGGTCGCGTAGCCACTGGATGCGAGCAGCGCAAAACCGCTCGTTGTGGAGATTCTTGGGGGAGGCCTTGTCCAACAGTGGACTTCTTTTGACTGAAATGATGATAATGATGATTAAGAACATAGGAGCTCGACGGCGCAGTGGTTCACGCGCCCGGTCGGTATAAGACTTTCGCACATCATCATCGTCATCGGACCATAAATTTATTGTCTCGAGCTCCTCCGTGCTTCGAAAGGCACGTAAAGCCGTTAGCCCCGGTTGCACTAGCAGTGGTTACCAACCACCAATTTACTCTGGGCCCGCGTAGTGATTTATGATCCATTGTCCTTGTGGTGATTCCATCCATAAGGAAGGTGAGTGCCCATGAAGTGGGGACATAATATGAATGATGTCTCGTACAATCATCAGCCTATAAATTTATTTATTTACTTATTACTACACATAACAGATTACAGTCGTCAGTAAGTACAATAATAATGGGGATCAGACTATAACCCAATAAATGTAGGACTAACCCAAACTAGATTTGATTTTTACCTATTTTTGTTTGTGTGTAATCGGGACGTGAGGATGTGGACGCGCTTGGCGCCCTCCGACTTGAAGTTGATGCCGCACTCTTCGCAGCGGTATGTCTCGTCAGCTTCATTGTCCTGGAAAGAAACAGCGTTTGATTTGAAACCTTTAACGGGCACATCTCGTGTTCAATATAACGACAGAGCTCTTTAAAAGGTAAAAGGTTAGGTGAGGAAATTTCCACGAGCAGGATTTGAACCTGCACCCTTCTGACATTTCGGGTCAGGTGCTCTTCCAATTGAGCTATCGTGGTTCTAACCAGCCCGCCGAAATTATTCAACACTATTTACTTTTTACTTTAAAAGCTAAAGGCGCCCATTCAATGTCAACAAATACCGTCATTAACATCCGATCATAATATTTTTACAAATACTAAAGATCAGTTAAGAAGTAGGCAAGCTATTATAAAATGTTTAAATAATTTTTAACGCAAATTTTGTTGCGAACAAAATACAAAAACACAAATGTTGAAAAAATTTCCACGAGCAGGATTTAAACCTGCACCCTTCTGACATTCCGGGTCAGGTGCTCTTCCAATTGAGCTATCGTGGTGGCTAATCAATGTCATTCGATGTTAATGACGGTAGTTGTTGACATTGAATGGGCGCCTTTAGCTTTTAAAGTAAAAAGTAAATAGTGTTGAATAATTTCGGCGAGCTGGTTAGAACCACGATAACTCAATTGGAAGAGCACCTGACCCGGAATGTCAGAAGGGTGCAGGTTCAAATCCTGCTCGTGGAAATTTTTTCAACATTTGTGTTTTTGTAATTTGTTCGCAACAAAATTTGCGTTAAAAATTATTTAAACAGGTTAGGTGAAGTGAGAGGTTAGGTTACGGTAAGAACATTAAGAAACATTTTCAACAGTGCTTTGCCACTCAAGCACCGAGGTGTTTAATGAAATCCCGACCCACTCGAAGAATCTAGTAGGAACGAGGAAAAGCTTGCGTGCTGCCATTTCCTCTAGAAACCTGACGGTGTTTCGACCACGGCTTGAGGAACCCTTTAAGTTTCTTGCCGCCCCAAAAAATTCGGTGACGCTGTAAAGGCCGACTGAGGCCAACAGAAAACTCTATCATAAAAAAAGCCGGTACCATTTGCGATTCATAACAGACACTTATCGAATCACCAGCCTCTCGATGCGCTGAATTTCTATGCAGCTTTAATCCCTTCTGGCTGAGAAAAACGTGCACGCCCAGCGCGGACGCGTGCAAGCTCGATAACGGGCACACAAGATCAGTACCTCGAGTGCCCAGTTACCAGTGTAACGTTGTTCTATGTTGCGCGAGAGGTGGGTTCTAACTAGCGCCAGCCCTAGCGTTTGATCATGGTACAGCGAGATTGTATTTTAGCGCCCTTTGATCGATGCTTTTATATTACCTATCTGAACTGTGTTGTGGTGTTTCGCATTCGGCATTTTGACGCCTCTTGGCACCAAGTACCTAGAGCGACCGCTCTGTTCGCTCTACGCTATGGCCGGTGGAGTCTGTGTGCCTCAAGTGGGTTTTGGCGACGCTGCTGTTGGGATTAACGCATTCATAGCAAACACTTACCGAATCACCAGCCCCTCGATGCGCCGAAGCTCTATGCAGCTTAAGCCCTTTTTGGCTAAGAAAAACGTGCACGCCCAGCGCGGACGCGTGCAAGCTCGAGAATCCCGAACCACTCGAAGAAGTAGAAGTAGAAGAATAGTAGGGAACGGGGACACGCTGGCGTGATGCCATTTTCTCTAGAAACCTGACGGTGCTTTAATCATACGGCTTGATGAAACCTTTCTGTTTTTTTGCCGCCCGGCCCCCAAGAAAGTCCGGTGGCTATCTGAGGCTTACAGAAAACTCTACCAAAAAGCTCGTATCATTTAAACACACATAAAACACTCACCGAATCACCGGCCTCCCGATGCGCCGAAGCTCGATGCAGCTTTAATCCCTTCTGGCTGAGGAAGGCGTGCCCGCAGCGCGCGCAGGCGTGCGGCGTGGCGTGCTGCGTGCGCGCGTGCACGCCCAGCGCGGACGCGTGCAAGCTCGAGAACGGGCACGAGGGGCATTGGTAGCGGTGGCCGGAGTGGCGCAAGTGGTGGGTCTTTGCGACGCTGCTGTTAAGATAAATACTTTATTTATGTAGCCAGAAATGCTTGAAAGTTAACATGATGCCTAATCATCCTTATCATCATCATCATCTCAGCCAAAAGACGTCTACGACTGGACAAAGGATCAACACAACGACCGGTTTTGTGCTGCTCAAATCCAGTGGCTACCCGTGACCTTCACCGGATCGTAGTCTGCCTAGTGGCACAGAAGAAATATTATCAGAGAGGTCGTTTCGCAAAACATTACACTAAATAGAGAAATAAAGATTCTAGCACCGACAAAACAAAGTTCAATTCTGATCAGTTTGCAGATTTAGACGGTTGCGACAGAGACGAATGTCTCTTTCTATCGCGTAGCTCTCATAGCATGTCAACCTGTTTAAACAGGCACGCCGATGTACCAGCGCGTATGCTGTTATAATTAGACATAATATGTATTGGTATTATCACTAGCAAAATATACACAGTAATAACGACCGCTATATTCTGTCAACCAGCTAATACCGTAACATACTACGAACTCACACGTCGTCGTTCATGTAAATTGCGACGTTATGTACGCTAACAAAAGGCTGCTAATCAATTGTAGTAGGCATGGCTGCATACGAAATTATTTTATTAGTGTCAGACAAGTAGTACCTATTATTGTTTTGTAATGGGCAGAACATTTCGAGAGCAATAATATCTAACCCTATGAACTTGAATAAAGACTGAATCAATAAAAAACTAACTGTTATAACTGTTAAAGTGTTAACTTACACACGGTGGAAGGATTTGGGGCAAAACTTGCATATGAACTTCTTCCCATGCAAACGTTGAGCGTGTGACGTCATCTCCACTTTATGTTTGAATCGTTTCTTGCAAACAGGACATTCGAACGGGCCGCGACTCTTAAAACATTTCTTTTACTGTAATGGTCAATTTTAAACACTTCCTGATTTTCCGAGTGACGCAACGACAGGTAAACAGTGCTATACAGTTGTCTAGACGGGGATGTCACAAGGATCTACTTTAGGACTTGTCTTGTATAACGTCTTTACATTCAGCTTTATGAATTCAAATGTCGTCAATGTAAATAGTTTCAAAATTTTGTATAACATGATTAATATATTAAAGTATAGCTTAATTTCGAAGAATTTCTAAAGAAGTTACAATGGTCACACTAAGAAATGTTAGCCAGTACTCAGTATATAAAAATAATTAGTTAGCTTCTCACCGGATCATGTGACATGATGTGACACTCGTACGCATTCAAACTGGAAAATGTTATGCTGCAAACTTCACACTTAAACACTGTATCACTAGATCGTTTCCGATTTGAAATTGTCTTTTCAAATTCTTCTATTTGCTCCTGTAACTAAAACAGAAGCTTTAAAGTTATAAGCCTAAAGTGTGCCTATTCTTGAGCAAGATCTTGTTTTTTGTTATCACTTTAATCTACTTACTGATAACTTCACTATAGTGTAGTATTCTTGCATTTTAAACTCCGAAGAAGTTAGTTCACCATTGCGTTTCCTTTTTGAAGTCTTTTTTATGATTTCCTCATCAACATTAGCTTTTATCTGAAAGCATTATAATATTCTATAACAAACAATTACGGTAACAGAGTTTTTTGATCTGAAAGATGCTCATTTAACTCATTTTACTAGCTTACATGGGCATGCTTGGTATGGGTTAACGTCGGTAGTATAGACACTCACCTATCCATAACGTATAACAACGGTAAAATAAATTGTTATGTACCATAATATGGCGTTTCGACAGACTAACGGAGCTAACGGAGTTATGGGTATTTTTGGGAACTATGATTTCATCTATCTGTTTGGCTACGGATGACACTTCAAATATATTTATTATAAAATTGTTAAAATAGTGACTTACATTGATAACATTAATAAAAGTTTCTTTCGGATTCTCCAGATCTTTAAGTATTGGAGAACTTCTGTCACTGAAGTCTCCATCAATATTATATTCATCTTCATTATATTTGTAATGTTCTATTATAGCTTCAGTCCTTTCTTTACAGTTTATATTTTCGTTGAGTAAATAGTTTTCATTGGATGTTTGTTCATTTTTAATTTCATTGTCAACAGTTGGCACTTCGTCTTCTTTCAGAAACGGTTTGTCTACAGAAAAGTATTTTCTACATAATTTCGAAACATTTTCTAGTTCATTGTATGTGTATTCGAATATGTGTGATGGAGTATCATAGTGTGATGACAACGATGATGTCAGATTCAACATTTTTCTGTCTCTCTTTCTCACTAGTGGTTTTGTTATCTGTAATTAGCAACCAATTGTGAATACTTACAAGATTTACAAACTGACTTACAAGCATTTACAAAGTTATTAAGAGGCCCTAAAAGAAGAAGCAATTTGCAATCTCGATCCGATCTAAACCCCTCGGAGAATCTAGTAGAAATGGGACACGCTTGCGTGATGCCATTTCCTCTAAAAAACCCTCTGAAGGTGTTGCGCACGGCTTGAGCAACCCTTTAAGTTTCTCGCCACCCCCAAAAAAGTCCGGTGACACTATAAAGACCATAAAAACAACTCTCAAAAAAAAAAATTATTGCATGTTCTGATTTCGATCTTACAAGTTATGCAACTTTCGCATTTATCGGGCTGGATGAGCAAATTAAAATAACTAAGCTTCACAGTTGATGTGGGTAGGCTTGTTCTAATGCTCCAGCATTGGGAACATAAAACGAGATGGTTAGATGGTGTGAACAAACTAAATGTGCTACACATAAACAAAACTAATGAACTTCAGAACTTTAAAAAAAGGTTCTAACATTATTTGTCCTTGATGTTTTACGTACAAATCGTCTGGTTACTGGTAAAACATGATAAATACATATTTTATCAAAAATGTCATTTTCATATTCATATTACATATAATCAATTATATGTAATTTTCGACGCTCTATCTACTGGTAAAATGAAATAAACGCTAAGACAGTTCAACGCAAAGATACGTAAGATAAAAATACCTATGGTAAATGGGAAGAAACACCAATAATCATTCTGTTAAACAGAAGTAAATCGACTTATCACTGAATTCGAGCAATGCGTCTGCATTATGTCTACAAGTGAGAGGTGTTAAGTCACTTTAAGTTTAGAATTTCCTTAACAATGAAGTTTATGGTAAGGTAAAATAATTTAAGGGGGTGCAGCGCGGAATTTAGAAAATTTACGTGTTTTTAAGTCACTGGTGCTAGGAGCTGAATAGGTCATATACATTAAAAGGACTAGTGTAACCTACACTAGTCCTTTTAATGCTTGATCCTTTCACAAGGTCATGGTTGTCTTGGAATTTGAAACAAATACCCAGAAACTGCATAAACAATATGTAAAAGTAATGATATCTAAAAACTTATTTCTTCAGAAACTTTGTAAATATAGCACAAATGAAACAATGATCCGACATCAAAATGTTTGTATTGATATTCCGCAGGTCACTGTTGTCTTAGTTTTCAATAAAAAATATGAATATAAAAATATTAAGGCTTTTATTATTTTTTACCCAAACGCCTATGATGTTACGAAAGTAAACATTGCTCTAATTAAATCACCAGCCTACTCTGTACAGATATTAGTGTGCGTGCGTATTCGTAGTCGTGCCCCGTTGTCACACCACTACCACGCGCCGCGCCGCTTAAATTTTTTTATTAACCTTTATCATTCATTACCTTGTCCTTTTTATTCAAACTACTAAGACCTTGTGGTCAATATAGGTTTAATTTATCTTCTTTTCAATTACAGCTAAAACCAGATAAGTGGTTGGTCAATAATATTAATTTATTGATAAATTCTCCGCAAGTGATGTTGCATAAAATTAACACAGATAAAGTAGAATATTTTATCTATTATTAAGCATGTAAAATTTCGCAAAAATTCAATTTAACAATAGTCAAAGATCTACTTGAACTATCAAACCTTATTATCTCAATTCAACGAAATATAATCTTATTATACTTTACCAGTAAGCAGACGAAATGTAGTTTCAAAATTCACATTTAGGTAATCCTACCTACTTACTTGTTCGTTTTTTGCAAATATATCTAGTAAAGTGGCCTGGCTTATTCTACTTTTCTCGATTAGGCTATAGCATTTGTGTAAGTTTGCTTTACATTCATAGCAAGTATATTGTGGTAGACCATCTATGTTACATTTGTCCTGCAAACAAACAATCATTACTATTAAAAAAAGGTTCAATTAAAGTTTTGCTAATGTTTTAATTACATTTATTTCACAATAGGAAGCACATCGCCTTTATCTCATTTGATGGTGAAGAAGGCATACATAACCCAGAATCCTTAAGGACGAACTGCTATATTTTGGAATCCTTAACCACTGATGAACTTGCTATCCAATCTCGAAATGTCGGAATACAACAATACTACTAACATGAGTTGTTATGGCGACAGATAGATAAGAAAAGGTGGTAGTAACTAGCCAGCAGACTAGAAACAAGCCCTGCCCAGACACCTTTCCACCAACATAGATAGATATGACATTTAATTATATCAAAAACCACAGACACACACATAAGAAAATAAGTTATATGATAAATAAATGCAAAAAAAATAATCTAATAATAAATAAATATATGTGTGTGCTAAAGCAGTGTAAAAAGGTTGTATCAATGAATTTGGATACAATAATAGCATGTACCACCAATTAATCGAACCCAGGCAGTAAATATTGTACATACATACATCAAATCCAGCAACAGCGTCAACACACATCTTCAAGGCCTCTTCTTGCAGACTGTACATTTTCACCTCGGTCGCTAAACAAAAACGGCACACTTCCAGATCGGAAGCTTCAAAATATGCATTGGGCTGAAACAATAAAATATTAACAATATTCTAGTATATACAAATTAGAAACTTAAATTAATACATATTATCTATAACCCCACCCCCACAACCTGGTCAAGCCAAGTCCAATGGTTCTACTATCTTGCTTAAGTCCGCCATGTATTATTTTGTTGCAAAAGTTTAAAATAAATAAATAAATCCAAGTCGTCCTGACCTCTAGAGGCGCCCTCGGGTTATTCCGCTCCTGATTCGGTTCGAACCCCTCGGAGAACCTAGTAGGGAACAGGGACACGCTTGCGTGATGCCCTTTAGAAACTCTTTGACGGTGTTCCTATCACGCGGCTTCTTGCCGCCCCTAAAAAAAGTCCGGTGTCGCTGTAAAAGCCGTTTGAGGCCAACGGCAAACACTCTTCTAAAAATAAATTATTTATTTATTATTACTTTTAGA
Organism: Eudonia mercurella; assembly: GCA_963082485.1. Taxonomy (NCBI): domain Eukaryota; kingdom Metazoa; phylum Arthropoda; class Insecta; order Lepidoptera; family Crambidae; genus Eudonia; species Eudonia mercurella. The sequence continues at coordinate 15,646,309 of OY720038.1, forward strand.
CTGATTACGAACTTGATGGCGCAGCGGCTTGCACATTTCGATCAGATTTACCAAACTCTACAATGTTGCATTTTTTTTATATACATGACCATAGACACTTTACGGTTAATAATCCACCATTATTTCACATTAATATATCGACATAACACAAATTTTAGAAAATAAAACATAACCGCAGACATGACTCTTCACTTTCCCGCCAAGAAATCTCTACAATGTTGCATTATTGAATGGGTGTTATATATTAAAGCGTATGGTTGGATAATTTAGTGAATATCTTTATGCAAATTTTGTTACAAATAAATAACAATTTGGAAAAATGGCAAACTTACTGGCAACGCTTTCACTGGGTAAGCATCATCAGTAATGCGAACCCTGTGACCGTCCAGGTTGATGTTTTCATGATCAAAGTGGACACTACAGATCCGTACATGGCTGGAAGGATCCCAGTGTGGTCTTCCGATTGCTCGCAGCCATTTCTGTCTAAGAGTTGGTTTGGACGGCAATCTATAAAATTCGAAATTCAAAATCATATATTCAGTTTAGCTCTTATGAATGTTACTCTATGCCAAGTGTACGTCCTGGTGTAAGAACACAAACAAATTAATCTTTAACATCTTAAGCGCCATTTGGGTCATCAACAAATAATTTTATTGGTAAGGAGTCGACAAATGTAAAATTAAAGTAAAACAATAATAAGAAACAGAGGCAAACAAAATATAGGATAGGATGGGATGATGAGAGGCCCCCTGAGACCAACAGCAAGCTATCTCTAAAAAAAGGAACAAATTGGACAGTGCCAGAATAGTGCACAAGCTTGAAATAAGACAGAATAAAAAGGTAGAACAGGGTCTTTTCGAAAGTAAATATTTGAACATAAAAAAATAAAATCATCAATAATGGTTAATACTTTAAAAATTAAGTAAAAAAGGCATAAAATAATTTTTACTTACACATGAAACGATACACACTGTGCATCCTTTTTTGACCTTTTACTATTGTTTGTACAGCCTTTGACACAGCAATAATACACCATCCTTTAAAATTGAAACCTTTTCTTTAAACTATGACCAATAACAAACCTTAAATAAAAATATAAATTAATAAAAGTTTTGGTTATAGTGTCACATTATATTATTTCTTCTATCATATTAATACCCACAGCAATATATTATTGGGTTATTGCTTTTACTGCTCAGTCTATTTTATAATAGTTAACTAAGTATCTAGCATCCTTTATGAACTAAGTCTGTAATACAACTTTAACAATAAATTGTTTACATTTGGTTGGGCTGCTATTTTTGAAGAAAGAAACATTTTCTAATTATTTACATTTCTACTTTTATTGTTAGGTAGGAATAAGGCAAAGATATCTAGCACATACAGCCTAATCTTCAAAAAACATTTTAGTTAGCCCTTTTTTGTTAAGAGAGCTGTTGTACTTTACACATACTTAAATGTTTTTGGCGTTTAGTCGCATAATGCCTAATTCGCAAAATGCCTACCAAGTCTCGAAAGGACTACTTCGCAAAATGACTACTTAGCTAAAGGACAACTTCGCGTAATACCTAATTCGCTAAAGGACCAATTCGCAGAATGGCTACTAAGCCAAAGGACTAATTCGAGAAAAGACTACTTCGCAAAATGGCCAATATTTACCATATAGGAAATAAAGGCCAATATTAACCATATTACATCAAATATAACTAACAGACCGTTATAATAGGTAGGTAATTTATGAGATATTTTTGTTATTCTTATAATACAGAACCCAAAATTATGTATTTTTATGGTTAAAATATAAAATACCTGGTTTTCTTCTCTAATAAAAACAGTACATACATAATATTTTTGAGTAGACTTACGTTGGTTGACTCAATACTCATTAAAGTACCGCCCCATCTAGTTGATTGACTCGTTACTAAATTATGAGTTTACTTATTATGAAGTTATGACGACCAACGAGCAGAATAAAGGAAACTGAAATAGCTTATTATTTTCTTTATTTTTAACTAGGTAAACTAGGTAATATAAATAAATTATCTAGAATGTGAAGCGTTCGTCACATTCGACCTTTTTTATTTCCGCGTAATGAGATCTTTTTCATTATATAATTAAAAAATTAATTAATAATTGTATAATGTGTTCTTCCATAAAGTTGATTATATTTTTGTAAGTTAATATAACGATTTCTTAATTTCCTTACATAATTGTATCGTGCGATTCGATTTTTTTTAAACAAAAAAAACAAGTAGTTTTGGTTTCTGTTCAAGAACAAAAAATATCAATAAGTATTACCAAAGAATATAAATGGAGTTATTTTATTTAATTTAAAGTCATTTGGTAAATATTGACCATTTTGCGAAGTAGTCTTTTCGCGAATTAGTCCTTTGGCTTAGTAGCCATTCTGCGAATTGGTCCTTTAGCGAATTAGGCATTACGCGAAGTAGTCCTTTAGCTAAGCAGTCATTTTGCGAAGTAGTCCTTTCGAGACTTGGTAGGCGTTTTGCGAATTAGGCATTATGCGACTAAACGGTTTTTGGGTAAAGGAAAATAACTAAAACAAGTTATAACATCAATTTATTGGATTTATCATGAAAAATATAATAACTGTAACTGTAAACAGTAGTTATCTTATCTTCAACGATAGGCTATTTTTATTCAAATACTTCCAGCCTTTCAAAAAATGTGAAATATTACTTTTTTCCCAACCATAGCCTATATCCAGTGGGTTACCACATATGTAACTACACACACAATCGTAAGATAAATTAGGCACATGATTCGAGTTTCATTTTTTACTGACTTAGATTAAACCTATTGGACTTTTCGGTAGGTTTTTGTATCGTACATGTCCACACGTCTGCACATCAGAGACACTACAAACTGTCAAATTCCTTAATAGACTTTTAACTTTATGTCTAAGGCATATGGTTGAACTTTTTTTTTTATATTTGCGTCTGTACATTCATAAAACTTAATTATATCTAAAAAAAACACAAATATTGAAAAAATTTCCACAAGCAGGATTTTTAACAAAATTTTTTTCAATATTTGTGTTTTTGTAATTTTTTCGCAACAAAATTTGCGTTAAAAATTATTTGAACATTTTGATTATATCTGGTGTCGCATAATCAAGGTGTTATTCTTCGAACGGGATGGCCGGTAACAACGTTCCCTCGCACTTCCCAAAGCCGACTTTTACGCCTTCCTCTCCTACGAAGGTGCCACGCAAGGTGACGGTGTCACCGTCTTGGATGAACTTCCTCTCTTCGCCGTTCAGCAGGCGGATAGGCTTGGTGCCCTTCCACGCCAGCTCCAACATACTGCCGTATGAGTCGGGCGTCTGGAAATTGATTTTAGTTAATTTTTATGAAAGCAAAGGCGGGCGACTGCTTGCTGCTTAAGCTCTGCGTTATCTAATAGAAAAGGAGCTTAACACGGTTTGACAGGGAAACTGCCGTCTGCTGCCATTTCGGTGTGAGTTGACCTTTAGGCCAGGGTCGCATTCCATGAAAATTTGGCGGAACGTCCATACATTTTATTGCATTTATTTGCTGTCATCGGACACACTACGCGGAAGTTCGGTTGTCCGTTAGCGGGCCGATCTGCCGTCGGCGTCAGAGCGGCAACGTTGTAACTTTGAGGAAACTAGCAATGGGCCGAATCGCAATTTTTTCAACTCGAGTTAACCGAGTTGAAATCAATGCGACTCGGTTTGCAACTCGTCAAGTTGAATCTACAATGCGATAGATGGCGTTTTGTTTTTGATATATTTAACCGAACCGACTCGGTTGCGGTTGCAACTCGGAGTCTGCAAGTCGCAACGGCAAAGTAAAAGAGTTAAACATTAGTTTCGATTTTATTACATTCTTAAGTAAGTCAAAAATTCAAAAATTATCTTGATTTAGGTATTCCAGTAGAAATTAATATTTAAGCTTTTAAAGGGTCAGAATTTGTACTGTATAGTGAGTGACTCGGGCTCCGTCGGTTCGGTCTGTTTAACTCGGTTTGGCGATCGGTCGCAGGGCGGCGACGGCCGAAGCGAGCTGAGCGATCCACACACCACACCGAGCCGAGCCGCCGAGCCGCCGCGTCGGCGTACGCAACTCGACAGCGAAGTGAGTCAAACCGGGCTAGGAAAAAATCAACTCGAGTTGACCGGTTCGATAAACAACTCGAGTTAACCGAGTTATTTGACTCGAGTCGCCCATCGCTAAAGGAAACGCGACACATACGATAGAAAGACGTCGTCGCGGGATACGCACAATGGACTTGGAAAAGATAAAAAAAAGTTTATTTATACCCTATACCATTATAGAAGACGTTATTCCAAAATGTATAGTTCTTGTTTCACTTCGGTACGATAAGTATTTCAAAGTTATTGTACAAAATCAATTTGCTTAAAACACGCTTAGTTTGCTGGCAGATTGGATGACGACGTGATGTCACCGTATCCGACAGCTGCATAGTGATCTTTATGGAAAAACAAAACCAGGTGATAATTTTTAAAATTTTTGAAAAAATATTGTGAAGTAATTAGCAGTACTACAGAAAAAAAAATTCTGTCATATTTTAAGTAGAAACTAATAGAATAGAAAAAAAATCCGTTCCCACCCTCATTCACCGTATAAGGGTGACACTCTTTTATTAAGAAATATTGCCCTAAAGTATCTGCCTTGTAACAATAAATATTCAGCAGAAATGATCTCCTAAACACGTACCAGGAGTTACTTGCCATTATGAAGGGCTGAGCCGAGCGGAGGCGAGCTGTGTGAAATTGAACCAATACTGGAGCAGAGTCAAGAAGAGCCGTTAAAATAAAGGACTCTATTGGTTGATTTCCATACAGCTCGGCTCAGCTCAGCTCAACTTTATTGGAGTCAACATCAAAGTCATAGCATTGTGGCTGCAATGTTTACTATGACGGTTTTACGAGTAATGTGGCCCTGGCATTAGACTCACGTCGCCGCTGATGGTGCCGGAGCCGAGTAGATCGCCGGGGCGCAGGTTGCAGCCGCTGACGGTTTGCTGGGCCAGCTGCTGCGCGACCGTCCAGTACAGGAAGCGGTAGTTGGAGCGGCTGATGGTGGTCACCACGGGGGACTTCGGCGCTGGACATATGTTCACGATATTTATTAATATGGGCAAGTTTATAAAAATCTAACAAAAAAATTTTTTTTTTTTATATTTACGGGTAAGCACAGTGCCTTGATCTCACCTGATGTTAAGTGATGATAAGGCCAATGATGGAAGCGCACTTCACCCGGGACCCTCAACTAGAGAGGTACTGGCTATCTTATCTCTAGCTGCCGGAACACAACAATGCTACAAACATTGATGTTATGGCGACATATTTAGATAAGATGGTGGTAACTAGCCAGGCGGACAAATAAGTCCTACCACCAACCAAACCGAGTACACAAAGATGTACCCCCCGCTGGGAATCGAACCCGGGACCTCTGGGTCTAAACCGGTGGTCTTAACCACTAGACCACAGAGGCGATTATATGCGAATAAATGACAATTCAGAATGAATGGCCGAATTATTGAATCAATTAAATGAAAGCATTTAAGTGAATTAGGTAAAGGGCAATGGGTAATTTGTATGGAGGGTTGGTGTCTTTTCAAAATTCATGCGTGCGAACAGGATTTTTTTATGAATAGAGATCTTGTAGACGAAAAATAATTGCCGACTGATTGTACTAGGTAACCGAATTTATTAGTGAAACTGAGTATATACGTATATACGTTTGGATTGGCTAATTGCACGCGTTGCGCTTTCGTCTCGTTAGTTTGCCTGTTTGTGTTCATATCGCGCGGCCACAGTGCACTGCATATCACGTGACAAAAACAGACTGGCAACGTCGCAAGTAGGTATTATTAATATTATTATTTATTATATTATTACCGGTATTTTTGAGTTACTGTACTGGTACTCATTGGAGAATCGGTATTCAGGAACAGAAATGGAAAATACAGGTATTTACCGTTATAATACCTGTATTTTCGTTACCGGTAGCAAGCGGTTGTTTAGGAGAGGCCTGTGTCTATAACAGTGGACTGCGATAGGTTTATGATGAAATTACCATAGAGCTTTATAAAATCTAAACTCACATTTCAAATCAACTTCCAGCTTGACGTCAAAGTTGAACAGATCGTCGTGTTTCAGGTAGGGGAAGGGCGGCGGGTCTTGCGGGTAGTTTGGTATGGCGGCAGGGCGAAGCGCCGCGGCCGTCACCACCCACGCGGAGATGGTCGTGCCCAGGTTCTTGGCAGTGAACGGCCCGAGCGGAACGTACTCCCACTTCTGGATGTCCCTGGCTGGAATTGGGTTGAAAAAAGTAATGTTACGAAGATTCTTATTTTTTCTATTCTACAATAGATAAAGGCCTTCATTTTCTATAATGGCACTGATGATAGTTACGATAAAACCAATACGGATAAGTTTTAAATAATATTACCCTTCTGGTTCTTTATCACCTTTAATAATTAATTTAATTTTTAATTTTTTTATCAAATGAATAATTCTGTTCAGTTAGATATGAAATAAATGTAATAATTATTATTAATTTAATACCAGTATTAATATAATAAAGTTAAATAATCTAAAAAATAAAGATTGTTAATTATGATTGAAAAATCATAAGTGATCATAAATTAACGCTAATAATCCTAAGGTTTCAGTTACGAGCACGAGCGTATTGCGACGCGACGATGAAGATGAAAGAAGATGAAATAATTTATCGGCACTCACTAAGTACAACCTAAATTCTACTATTCTGGGATTTTTATTTCATTGCGCGCTATATACTACGGCACACGGCATTCATAGAACTAGAAATCCGCTCGCTGTGCCGCAAGGCACACGCTGTCGCGGCCAGTGAACAACAATGCTGCTTACCGCTCCAGTCGTTCATAAGCACGCATCCGAAGAGCCTGTCCCCCGCCCGCTTGGCCGGCACGCGCTCGCCCAGCGCCGTGGCCGGCCCGCCCACGAACCACCCAACTTCCAGCTCGAAGTCCATGAGGCGGCTCGGACCGAAGAAGGGTTCCGCTCCTGCACGCCGAATAATCAATATTGATGTGATAAATCATCATCATCATCGTCAGCTCATTTTGCTTGCTGCTGGGGCAGAAGACATTCCTATGGATGGATAGGGAGAATGAATGGGCCATAAACCACCACGAAGGCCCAGTGCGGATTTGTGGTATTTGAATAGTAAGAAAAAAGCACAAGCACAAGGCATCCAGAGCAGATGAGCCCAGTGCGAGTTGAAGTTCCATTCGATCATGGTAATCATCATCAGCTCATTTTATGTCCTCACTGCTAGGGCACGAGCTTTCTCTATGGATGGATAGGGAGAACGAGCCATTAGCCACCACGCGGGCCCAGTGCCGATTGGTGGTTGTTAACGGCTGCTAAGGGCTCGATGCGAGGGCTCGATGGCGCAGTGGTTAACGCGCCCGGTCTGCGAGTGCTGAGGTTAAGCAACTTTCGCAAAGGCCGGTCATCGGATGGGTGACCAAAAATGTATCATCTCGAGCTCCTCCGTGCTTCGGAAGGCACGTAAAGCCGTTGGTCCCGGCTGCATTAGCAGTCGTTAACAACCACCAATCCGCACTGGGCCCGCGTGGTGGTTTATGGCCCGTTCTCCCTATCCATCCACAGGGAAGGCTCGTGCCCCAGCAGTGGGGACATAAAAATGAGCTGATGATGATGATGATGATGATGAACGGCTGCTAAAGCAGCCGGGACCAACAGCTTTATGGGCCTTCCGAAGCACGGAGGAGCTCGAGATGATAAATTTTTGGTCAACCACCCGAAGACCAGCCTTTGTAAAAGTTACTTAACCTCAGCAATTGACGGGCGCGTAATTCCCCTGTGCCATCGAGCTCTTTACATTATATTATTCATTAGAAATACTATTAGTTATAATTATTAAATTATAACTAATAGTATTTTATTGTGTGAGAGTAAGTATTCGATGAAACTACTTTCCGGGTATGCGTTTATTGTTTAAAATGGCAGTAGTACCCATAGTAGTTGTAGTAGTAGTAATAAGCCTATGTGCTGTCCCACTGGTGGGCAAAGGCCTACATCATTGAAATCAAGTCATCGCTACAATTAATGAGTATTGCCCTGGTCACCACTCTTGCCCAATATGGGTTGGTAATCACAATCTTCGGCTATGCATCGAAAATATGCGAAACAAACTTTGTTCATCTTGCTGGGAATTAAATTCAGATCTTCGACACGACCACCGTTGGCGCTGAGGTTATTTATTTATTTTATTATTTAATATCCCAAAGCTGCACAAAGACAGCAAAAACATAATTAAAGATTCCTTTACGAATTGTTTTAAAGTTAGAGTCGAGTTTGTTTTCGGTTCAATACAGCTTGCGCCTTCGAGATAAACGTGAACTTACCTTCCACCGGCAAAGTTTGTCCGTAGGGCCGTCTGATAGGCGTTCCTGATATTACCACTGAGCTGGAGCGGCCGTGGTAGCCCACTGGTATATATTTCCTGAAACGTACAAATACATGTATACTGTATCACCATTTGTGTATCAAATTACCGCTGACATTAAAAAATCACCCTCCAGATTTATAAGTAGAATGTGTACTGAGAATAACAGATATTACTGACCAGTTGGGCATGAGCGCGTTCTCCTTGCTCCGGAACATGATGCCGACGTTGGTGGCATGGTGGATGGACGAGTAGAAGTCGGTGTAGTCGCCGATCTCGGCGGGCACGTGCATCTGCGCCGAGCTCTGCGTCACAAACGCTCTGTGACATGCCAAAGTAGACTTTATTCCGATGGCGTTTAAGTTGAAAAAGTTGTTTGTGTTGAAAATACTTTTCAGTACTTTTAAATACGAATTTGAATTTGAACCTTCCGATAGTCAATGTCATATAAAATAAGTTTTAATAAATATTTATACACTTAACACTTTTTATTTAAGTCAACTAAGACTCCTACTATAGAAACGTTATATCTGCGATGTACTCGTACATCTTTGAGAGTAAGGTAGTTGACAAGTAAATAAAAAAAACGAGCGAGCCATACAGTAGTCGCATAAGATGTGTAACTTTTGACATCTCACCTTAGGAATAAGCAATTTTAACATTATATTCTGAAAAAAATGGGTCAAGTAGTACTTTATTTTATAAATATAAAATAAATGCAGTAAATACTCATTAGAAGACATTTGACATATCAAAATGACCTTTGATAGTCAAATGACATAATATGTTACATTTAATAATAATATTTCATGTTCGATCGATTTTAAATTTACAAAATGGCGCCCGCTTTCGCTCTTCCTCGACTTCCTGTTACACTGTTACACATACTTCCATCCCATTTCACGAAATCACTACCACAAATTGCTTATATAGAAAGTGAGCGGAAAGATGTTACATATCAAAAAACATAAATGTGTCACCATTTAAACAAGTTTGCCTCGTATGATTTCACTCCAAGTTGTTACATATTTTTGACGGTAGATGTACAACCCACCTATAATCATAACGTAATTTAGCTGCAATCGTGTCGACAGAAATGATTGAATACGTCTCTGGTGCAGATATTGTTGCTAATTTGTCTATACTAATATATTTATGCTCGTGATTGTATGAACATGTAATACGATTTTATTTCCTAAATCAAACACAATAGGTACTGATGACAATCTGATGACTCTGATGAAGGTGTTTATAAAACAATAATATAGGTGACTTACTTCTGCCTTAATTCGGCGTTATTCTGTAATGTAGTGTTGGACGCATCTAGGAGACTCTGTAACGTTTTTCTCGCTTCATTCCAGTGAGGTTCAGTGAGTTCCATAAAGGCGTTGAGTTTCTCTTCCTACAAATAAAGTTTATCAAAGTCAACAGTCTAAAAAAATGTAACTATATCTAGCAATATCATTTTAATGATTTTATGACCAACAAGACTCTCCTTCATTTTCTAGGAAAAAGTTTTTAATGGTGCTTAATATGTCACTTGCACACATTATACATTTAAAACAAGATATATCATGCTTCAGATTGTGGTAGCTAGCTAGGCAAACTTAAAACAGCTTCCACAATCTAATCTAAATATGCCGCTATAACATCAATCATTGTTGCATTGTTGTATTCCGGCAGCTAGAGATAAGATAGCCAGTGCCTCAGTCGTTGATTATTTCGGGTAAAGTGCGCTTCCACCTTAGGTTTTATCATCACTTAACATCAGGTGAGATAAAAGTTAAGTGCTTACGAGTAAAGATAAAAAAACAGTACAGATATGTGATATGTACTCTATATGTAGATATGTACTCTCTGGGTAATCTGGAAATCGAAAGATAAAAAACCAAACCAAATTGAGTACAAATATGTACCCTCTGGGTAATCTGCCTCTAGACCCTCGTAAGTTTGAGACCGGTGCACGGTGGTTTGGTTTAACAGCTAGACAACTAAGCGATTAAAAACTGCCTCCACCTGCCTCCTACTGTGCCCCATTTTAGCATTCTAGGTTTTAAGAGTTACTTGAATATAATGAAAATTTATTTTGCAATGATAATCTAAGAGCGCTTTCACATATAGGCGTTTTAGTCGCGCGGCTGCAGCGCTTTTAAGTCGTGCTGCAGTAGCACTCACGACTGGGTATCCATACATATTTAAGTAGCGCGACAGCCGCGCGGCTTCCGTGCGACAGAAGCGCGAGTGCAGCGTTTCGAGCTTATGGTGGCGGATACGCCGCATAGCCGCATGCGATCAGCGTGTCTCCGTTAGAATCCATATTGGAAATGAGTTAAGGCCTACGCAGACCAGGTAGGCTACTCTTGACGCAAACTCAATCTCAATACAATTCCAATGCGATTAATATGTATCGATATTGGGATAAGTTTCGCAATTTCGGAACGCCTTATCTCGATAATAATTTGTTCACTCAATTTCCACGCAATGTAATTGCAATGTAGCGCTATTATCGCTTTTAACAGTGCCATTTGAATTTTTTAGATTTGGGATTGGAATTGTATTGAGATTGAGTTTGCGTCAAGAGTAGCCTACCAGGACGGCATGGCAAAGTATGTTGCCATGCCGTCCATCAATCAAGAAACAAACTGAGTAAGGAGCAACTTACTTCAGTAAAGACTAGTTATTGCTATTTATTGCACAATATGGGGCCATGTTTTAATCAAAAACATTTGCATACTTGTATTTGCTCGTAAACAACTAATTACCATAACTACTTGTTAACTATAAGTATTTTGTAAAACGTTGTTTTCGCTGGGAGGAGAAATAGGTCTTCATGGCGCGACGTTTGGAGCACGCAAAAACTCCATTACAAGCACAGTGTGTTGTGATTATTCATTTTAATCTTAATTCAAGCGTATAGAGTACATTATTTGGTGTCACTATACCTGTCAGCCTTCTAAAGGGTTGGTTGAATGGACGTTAAATTGATTGACCATGCATGAGACATGCTTAAAGTAATTTGGACTTTAACGCCTAAACAATAAAAGTCTAATTATATATTACCTTAAACACATGTTGTTTATCTTTCAATAGCGGCCCGTCGAACAAATGAGATACCACATTTAGATCCAAAATCAAATCTCCGATCGCCACACCGATATGCTTCTGAGCCTGTAAAACGAAAAATAAAAATATTATTACATGTACGAATGCAGAATCTTCTTGAATGCAATATACCGGGCGGTACAACGACTTATTCAATTCAATCACATAACATTATAAGACAAAATAAGATATATATGCACAATAAAGATTTTAACTTTGAAATTCAATCCTTATGTCTTTTAGCATTGAGATTAATATTGCCTGCACGACATTGTTAAGTTGACAGCTGTATTAAAAATAACAAAAGAGGTTAGGTTAACTTACATTTTTAGGTGATGTGAAGACTCCGTAGGGAAGGTTTTGAATAGGAAACTCGGTAGTATCACTGTATTCTATAAAAGATTTCATGGTGACGACTTTACGCAATGGGCTCGTCCGTAGGAGTGTTGATAATAGCGAGCGGTTTACTAGATAATATGTACCAGTTTGTTATGGAAATGTAGCCGGTTCGAATGCCGGTCGGCGGCAGTCGGCGGTCGGGCGCTTGAGTGTCAAGGTCATTGTGCCATTGACGTTTGTTATCGGCACCTTTATCAAAAACACCTTATTACGTTTAAGATTTTTTGTGGAGAAAATTATTATTATTATCTCCTTTATTTATTTTCTTTCTTAAAACTAGATTTTTACAATATTTTAATATAAAAACAATAAAACATTATAAAAACCTAATCCTAGAGTACCACCAGCAGCGGGGCAGGGCCCAAGCTACCGGTGGTCAGGGCTGCAGAGTGAGGAACCTTCTGACAATACGTGCCGTGTCTAGGAGTACTGCCTTTTGCATCTGACCCTTAACCCAACCTTTCAGCGAGAGCCTCTCTAGGTGTTGATAGAGGCTCTTCGCTATCAGACCGTTTGCCGAAACGACTATCGGTACAATAATGGTTGAATCCACATCCCCATTATTATTATTATTATTATAACTTACTTGCATTTAACTCGCGACATCGTCCGCGTGAATTTGAGACTTTAAAAATAAACTCTTTACAATAAAGTGTAGCCTTTTATCCTTAAGGGAGGCCTTTGTCCAGCAGTGGGCGTCTTTTTGGCTGAGATGAAGTAGTTAAATGTCTTTAGTGTATGTAGTATAGATCAGGCATGCAGTAGCAGCTAGTAGAACTGGAGGATAAGAAGCAAATCTAGTGGGTCAGTTTAGGGATTTATTTTTCCATGAAACCACAGTCGATTTTCCACTAATAGACAACTGGGAATCGAATCCTTTCTCAATTTTCACAAATAACCTTCTTTCAAAACTAAGGTAAGAAAAGGTTTTAAAAACCATAAAGCCATAAAGACGATTTTAACTGGGAAAGGTCTCATTTTCAACTAAACTTTTTATGGTGAGGATATAATACTAATACAGAGATCTTAATAGTTTGTAGTAGGAAACATAAAATAAAACTAAGTATTGCTCAACAAAATTTATGCGATTCGAAACTTTCCGTAGTGCATGTAATAAGCTTTTTGAACTTAGTTAAGTTAATCGTATGAATTCAGTTGGGTTAACGTTTTTTTAAAATGTTTTCTAAGAGATAAGATCCCGGGTAAAGTGCAGTTGGCGTTATCGTCGCTACTACCATCAGAAGATAAGATGATAAAATTAGAAAACCTAAGGGTCCTTAGGGGCCTAAGGGCGTCCGCTGCGTTAAGCGGGTGCACGGCGCGGCCTGCTGTTTCATGGAAATTCAAAGAGCAGCGCTTTGTGAGACGTGTAGCCTGGGTAATTTACAAGTAATTGATTTGTTACACAAATCTAATTTATTTCTATTCTACCGACTATAGTGGGAAGGGGCTCTTAATTTAAATGTCTACTTAAATTAAGAGCCCCTTCACACTGTAGTTTCTCCAGCGTAGGCGTTTGATAAACGTATACGCAACACATGTCGTGTAAATGCTCTTCGTGTCGCGCACCAGACGAATTGTACCTGCGGTCACAATATTGTATTGTATTGTTGGTCGTTTTTTTTAAATATTTTCTGAGATAAGATCCCGGGTAAAGTGCAGTTGGCGTTATCGTCGCTACTACCATCAGAAGATAAGATGATAAAATTAGAAAACCTAAGGGTCCTTAGGGGCCTAAGGGCGTCCGCTGCGTTAAGCGGGTGCACGGCGCGGCCTGCTGTTTCATGGAAATTCAAAGAGCAGCGCTGTGTGAGACGTGTAGCCTAGGTAATTTACAAGTAATTGATTTGTTACACAAATCTAATTTATTTCTATTCTACCGACTATAGTGTGAAGGGGCTCTTAATTTAAATGTCTACTTAAATTAAGAGCCCCTTCACACTATAGTTTCTCCAGCGTAGGCGTTTGATAAACGTATACGCAACACGTGTCGTGTATACGCTCTTCGTGTCGCGCACCAGACGGATTGTACCTGCGGTCACAATATTGTATCTGCGCGGAATAGTTGCATAAACTAAGGAGATCGCAAGAGGTAAGCTTCATACAAACGCCCTTGAGCATAGACAACCTCTCACGGACACGGGATCTCCCAACAGCTGTGCTTGCGACTGGTTTGAAAATCAGCGTTGCAGTTTCTTGAAGCTGCAACTTATACTGAGAGGAGTCCAGTTCATCGTAGCATTTTAACTTTATATATTAGTTTAATGTTAGAATGGGGGTTAAAGTTACTCGCGTCCGTAGGTTTACCCTTGAGACCCTACACGTGACCCCTGGGTGGTGCTAAATGAGTGATACTGTCTGGTGGTAGAGCCACGCTGCGTTGCAGCATGAAATGGGCCGGCTCGCCCGGCGTAATACCACCCTCTCACAGAATATCGGCGTGAAACAATGGCACTCGTTGCTGTTGTGTTTCGTCTGGAAAAGTGAAGTACCGGAGGTCCATCTCTTACCCCTGGGGTGAGGGGGGCCTCCCAATTCCTAATTCCTCCTCAAGATCCAACTCCTTCCTCAAGACCGGCAACGCATAGGCGATTACTTTGGTTTTGCGGGTGTCCATGGGCGGCGGCGATTACTTTTCATCAGGTGACCCGCCTGCTCGTTTGCCTCCTTTAAATAAAAAAAAAAGAACCAAAGCCCAACTGTTTCGCCGAATAAATATTCTGAATTTGAATTTTGAATTTGTGTGATTCCGTGTCCATGATTTTATTATCACAATATTAGCTTATTTCGTCATAGTTAAATGAAACGTACAACGTTGTCGCGGCGTCTGCGCTTGCGCATACGTTTATTTAACGTCTGTTAGAGAAACGCTACTCAAAGGGCTCCTACACACTCCTAAATTAAAACAGGTTCCATATAAGATAAGCGTTTATTACAAATGTATACTAAATTACAATAGTGTTCTACCGGTATTTACAGATGGAAGTTAACTTTAGAGAGGACCGACGGCTGGTGGGAAGCCGCGCGAGCTACCCTGTTCTGGTCTAGCGCTTCTTGCGACTCCGTGACTGCCTGGAACAGCGGGCGTAGTGTGAGTGTCTTCCACGCGAACAGATAAACTTACGGTTCGCTTATGATGGGAATACCTTACGCGTCGCAAACTTTGAGGTTCAGTCACCACGCACCACTCTATCAGCTGTAGGTACTAATAATATGGTTTACGACGAATACGATTACACAATCGAAAGCTGTATTCTACAATTGTTGATTTTTTTCTTGTTATCATTTATTTTGTAGTAACAATCGTATATCATTGTGTTCAGTATTGCATACCCTTTCAAACTGTAATACAGCAGCAGATGGGTGACCAAATAACAAGAGCTCCTCCGTACCTCGAGAGGCTACTTCTGACAGGCTGTTCTCATAGAACATTGCTATTTGAAATACCTAGGCGGGCGGGGTGAATTAAAGCCTTATCTCCTTAATCTATGTCTACGAGAAGGCCTGAGTTCAGCAGCTATAGCCGTTGGCCAACGATGATGATGCTGTGGCGCCTGGGCGATTGTTATTAAAGTCAAAAGAGAATATTATACAATTTAATTGTTTATTTCATTTTTTAATTAACATTGTAGGTACGTCACACATCATGACACCGTTCACATTTAATTTAATACAACATACCTGATGGACAAAGTAACAACGTGTAAAATGCTTCAGCAGCTTATCTGGAATTGTGTCAGCTATACAAAAATGGATATCTATTCACACTGCCCACACACTAGAGCGTTTGCCGAGCGTTTGCGCGCGCTGCGCGTTTGACGTCGATTATACGTTCAAACCAGAACGCTAAGAAAACGCCAGTGTGTGGTACGCCTATATGAACATAATATTCTAAATACCTTTAAATTCGATAATGTTATATGTCATTTGGACAGATACTAAGTAGGCACTTATTTGCTTTTGCACTTTGCTCAAGACCGAATGCTTTAGAAAATGCAATAAACAACAAATAACAAGAAGTAATTTAATATAATATTTTTGATAATTTGTCGATAGATAAGCCAAATGACTGTAAGATTCGAAACACTTTTAAAAGATCAACACGAGTTTGATTTGCGGTGTTGAGAAAGAAAAACTTAAAAATGCGTAAGGCATACCACTGCGCTAGAAGGGAGGGGATATGCATATGTTTATGTGGGTGTCTCCCCCCGTTACCAAGGTAACAAGGTAAACCTATAAAATATGTGTTAACTGTCACAAAGACTTCTTGGCGGGAAAGTGAAGAGTCATGTCTGCGTTTTGTTGTATTTTCTAAAATTTGTGTTATGTCGAATATTAATGTGAAATAATGGTGGATTATTAATCGTTAAATGTTCGTGAGTGTGCATGAGTGTTGGCAAATGAAACAAAACAGTGCAACGTCACTTTTCAAATTCTCTCAAGAAGTCCGCCCTAGGACTTAGTAAAGTCCCACATCTTTACTGAGATACTCGAGGGGTTGGGGGTATATCATTTCTATTATCATTCATCATCATCAATATCATCATACAGAAAAGAAATATTGTTTATTTATGTATTACTTGTAAGAAAAATTACTTTGACACTGGCTAAATGTGCTAATCGCACGAAGCCATCAATTAAGGAAAAAAAAACTGTCACAAAACTGGCCGAATATTAATCTATACCTTTCTACAAATACCAACTCAACAAATACACAAAAAAAAATCCTAATAATACCAATGAATGCCTTATAATTACATAGGACACAATATTTTATAGACACTTTAATCAGATTCAAATAAAAGCAGTTAGTATATAAATAATTCAACTAACAATTTACTAAAAACCAAATACTAAAAAATACGAAGAATATTAATTTAATGCCATAAAACGCTTGCTTAGCTACCCATAAATAAAATGCTTACTTATTTGTTTTTATACATATATGGTGGTTATAGTTCATTATCATAGTTATCAAAATCATTCTTAACTACAAACACTGTCAAATAATTTATTTAATCAATCACTCTGTACAGTCAGCTTCAAATTGATCGATGCGATTATTAAATATTTCACCCGCGTTAATTAGCGACTGTTCCACTCCTATTAGTCATAGCGTGATGTAATATAGCCTATAGCCTTCCTCAATAAATGTACTATTCAACACAAAAAGAATTTTTCAATTCGAACCAGTAGTTCCTGAGATTAGCGCGTTCAAACAAACAAACAAACAAACAAACAAACAAACAAACAAACTCTTCAGCTTTATAATATTAGTATAGATATATTGCCGTTTAAGAAAACATACATTAGTGCCATTTGGTTAGAGTATGCTTCTGACAATCACTGGCAACATTGTTGATTCAAGCAATAATAAGGCATAAAACGTACGCATTTAAACTTATTTCACTTTACATTTGTAGATCTCTTTGATCACTGAGTATGTTTCGACCAATTTGATGCCGATGTCTAATCAGTCAATACACTGATCAATTTTGTACGCACGCCTTCTACTACTACTACTTATCAGACTACCACAAATTGTCAAATTTCTTCAATAGATTTTGAACTCTATGTCTGTTGTGTATAGTTGAATATTTGTACAATACAAATAGTTTATTGTTTAAAAAAGTAGAAATATTTATAAAATATGTTTTTATGAACAGGAACAATATTTGTTAAAGAAATTCGACAGTTCTGGATTCAAACACAAGATTCAGACATATAACTAAATACATCTACGGTAATATAAATACTATAATAGCTTTTGAATGCAACAACTTTTACTAAACTACCCGCGTTTATATCGCACATTTAAAAAAAATGATTGTTGTGGCCAGCTTATGACTTTTACAGTGTAAGCGGCTTTTGTGGGCGGCTAGAAACTTAAAGGGTTCCTCAAGCCGTGTGATCAAAACATCACGCAAGCGTGACCCCGTCCTCAACTTGATTCTCGGGTCGAATCGGATAGATTAAACGCGAATAGATCCGTAAATGTTGTTTGCATTTGAATGTGTAAGTATGTTCGCGTAAACTTTAGAGAACAAAGTTTTATAACGGGGATTAACGTAAACTACTTAGTTGTGGTATAATAGGCATACTATATTATATATACCGTTATATACCGCATATTATATACCGTTTCAACTAATTTGTAGAGGCTGTGGTCACGGAATTACTCAAGTTACTTATTTTTGTTAGAAAATTTGTCAAATGACACCGCTTTACTTGATGTTAATCAGAAGCAGAGTCTTAATGCGAAGACAGCTGGAGCAGGATTATGCCTTTTATCTTATATTATCTTAGAGTGGGGCCTGCTGAGGTTTTCCTCTCGCAGCAACATTTCGACCCATCGGGATCTTTTGTGCAACCCCATCCTTTCACTCTTCTTACTCTGTAAAAATGGATTCCACAAGTTTGACAACGTCTTTAAGAGCGAAGAGCCTGAAGTCCCCCGGTTTCGGATAGGCCGACCCCAGGAGTCCCATTATTTTCCTGGCCAGAGAGTCGCAGTCACATAGTAGGTGCTGTATTGACTCCGTTTCCTCTCCACATGCCCTACACTGGCTTTAGCTTCACTAGCCGTCGTCAAGATAAGATTTATCCATTGTTTAACTTTAAACGCTGTATTGTGGTAAAAGGGATATAGTCTAAAAGCCGACTAAATTGATTGACTAAACTATCGTTAGGATGACTGATTTAGCATCAATAATATGTGGCAATACACTTATGTGTATGGAATGGAGCCGATGTTAGCACTTCAAGCCTATTGTGCTAATGGATAGTAAGTCAAGAAGAGGCACCTTGTTAGGGCCGGCAGGGTGAGTGTGACTGGCGCTGCCTTGTTTTCACGCTGCACCATTTGTCTTCGCGTCTGAACTCCATTTCCACTTTTTTGAACACCAAGTTGAGTAAAGTAATTTGCCGTGCAAATTGTATAAAAATATCTTCCACTTACATAACATCAGATGGAGTGGAGTGATTCGCCTTGCAAATTATTTAAAAAAAAACCGTCAATCTGTCATCAGAAATAGCGGGAGCAGTCTTCCGTTATAAAACTTTGTTTAAAAAGTAACGCGATATTTGAAAAGTGTATTTGTGAAACAATATCAACATCTCTTATCTACACAAGGTGGCGTCGATCTGCTGCAGACTGGGCAGCGCCAGCTTCAGCTTCCTCCGATACGCGGGATCGGCGGCAAGCGGGTTCCGCTCAAGGTATACTGTCACTAGCTTCTTGTTATCTTGGAGGTGGTCTACCGACGACCAGTCGGCTATTAAGTTGTCGTTCAGCTGCAAAAATTCAAAATCATTTATTCAGTTTAGGCTACAAAATAGCACTTATCAATGTCACTATGCCATCGGTTCGTAAGTCTTCACAGAGCGGAAGACCTTGTACTGAGAACAACCGGCAAGAAACTCCGCAAGGCCATTTTGCTGTTGCAACAATGGAATATGTTTGATTTAATATATGCTAATTAACGGTGTGGTGCAGTGGAAGGATTCTGTTCAGGGGGCTTATTGTCTAAATCTAATAACTATCGTAATACCTTTCAATTTGACATTTGAAAGCTATACAAGAACTTCAAACTAACTCACAAGCGTCAGTGATTGCGATACGATCGCGAAGCGTTTTTGAATGATGTTTAATGAACGACATCGTCAATTTGACATTTATTTGGTCTATGCAAAATGATAAGCGTGAATACCTTTGAAAGGTACCATGATAGAGGTTGAAATTAGACAATAAGCCCCCAGAATCCGAATTAATGGAGACCAGCGTGATACCTATTTCTGCCGTCATGCAACATTGTTGTGTTCCGGTTTGGACGATCTACAGGACATTACAGTAAGGCAGTAAAAAAAATACAGAAGTAAAAGAACGTGATGCTTTGGGGTCAAATGCGTGCGTGATAACTTCAGTGTCGCAAGAGTCCGTGGGCAGCAGTGCCTGCTTTTGCATCAATTGGCTTATTAGTACTATTTAAAAAATGGGTGAATAAATTGGATGGCTTTTCGGGTTTTAATGACAGAAACCCTGTTTTGCAGGAGTCGGCATCACGCGAATTTGTCACCTTACTTTACTAAATTCCCCGAAGCGTTATAATAGGCTTATCGGGAGCGAAAATCCATGAGCTTCTTAGAAGCCACTAGCGTCTACCTCTGTTATGATGTGACTTTACGCGAGTCTATGTGCGAGCGAGATTGAATTTGTATGTTAACAATAATTAATAAACTAATTGACTTACCCATAACTCCTCCAAATCGCTCATATGTCTTAAATTCTCTATAACCGTGATTCTGTTCATCGCCAAATCCAAAGTCTGTAGTCTGCCTTGGCTCTCTAAATTCTCTATGGTGGTGATTCCATTCTCCGAGATGTAGAGCTGTTCCAGATTGGTCAGTTGCTCCATGTTTTCGATCTTGGTGATGCGATTGCTCTGTAGGACTAGGACCTCGAGCCTCGACAGATCGTATAGATTTTGTATCTTAGTTATTTTGTTCTTGCCTAAATATAGCTGCTTTAGTGTCGACAAGCCTTCTAGGTTCTTGATTTCCTAAAAATATAATAGCGTTAAGGTTGCAATCTTCATCATCATCATCAGCCTATACTAATTCGCTGCTGGGCATAGGCCTCTCCCAAGTGCACACCAGGACTTCTTGGCTGGAAAGTAAAGAGTCATGTCTGCGGTTTTTTTTTTTTTTTTTTACAAAATGATACATCAGTAAAAGTAAAACAAATGACGCCTGCAAGTAAATACAGAAGTAGACTAGAATAGGATGATGACGATGAAGTAAATACAATTTATTAAATTAACAGACTTTTTGGCGGGAAAGTGAAGAGTCTGCGGGTTTGTTATATTTTCTAAAATTTGTGTTATGTTGAATATTAATGTGAAATAATGGTGGATTATTAACCGTTAAGTGTTCGTGAGTGTGCACGAGTGTTGGCAAATGAAACAAAACGGTGCAACGTCACTTTTCAAATTCTCTCAAGAAGTCCGCCCGAGGACTTAGTAAAGTTCCACATCTTTACTGAGATACTCGAGGGGTTAGGGGGTATATCATTTCTCACATCTCATTTCTATTATCATTCATCATAATCATACAGGAAGGAAACATTATTTATGTATTACTTGTAAAAAACTACTTTGACACTGGCTAAATGTGCTAATCACACAAAGCCATCAACTAAAGGAAAAAAAAGTGCACGCCACCGAGCACGATCATGCAGGGCTGTTAAATAACTTTGGCAATGATTAGTCCTCAGTGGTCAAATTAAACAAATCTAGTTTCGCAATGCTTCGTAAGGCACGCTTAGTCGTTAGTCTCTGTT
This sequence comes from Eudonia mercurella, assembly GCA_963082485.1. Classification (NCBI taxonomy): domain Eukaryota; kingdom Metazoa; phylum Arthropoda; class Insecta; order Lepidoptera; family Crambidae; genus Eudonia; species Eudonia mercurella. The sequence continues at coordinate 15,667,618 of OY720038.1, forward strand.
GTTATAGTAAGATGAGAGTCGCCAAAATTAACCAACGCCCAGTGTTATAGCTTAGGCCCTTCTGCTACTTTCCATGTGGAAAAGCTCAACACTCTGGGACGATTCTAGCTGATGATGATGTCTTGTTTCCTTCATTACCTGATTAGGTCCTTCATAAATAGTCCTTCGAGCCAGATCATTTATTAAAGCCCTAATTTGATGCATACACAGTAGCAGACCCAAGAGCGTTTCAAACATGTGTCCTTCCGATACATATATCTTAAGATCCTCAACACCTCATGCATAAACTAAATTACAATATGTATATGTTCCTAGTATTTGCTTACCCTCAAACGGTTGTCGCCCAGTTCTAGTAGTTCCAACTTGGGTAGGTGATTGACGTTCTTGATTTCAGAAATTTTATTAGAACTAATGAATAATTTCTTGAGGTTTAGCAAGTTATTCAAGCCAGAGATTTCTTTTATCCTATTGAAGGACAGATCCAGGACTCTGGAAAATAAAGTTAATGCAAATCCATAATGCAGAAGCTGAAGCGCTGGTTGGAGTTACTGCTAGACTTGATACCATCAATTATGTAATTTTGTTTATCGACATATACACTGCTAAAATGACGTGAATGGTATGTTAAACTAAATGACGTCATCATGAATGTATGTTAACAAATTCGTAAGAAATTGGTACCTGTTTTTTAGTCACGATATTTGCATCTCATTTTTCCTTAGTGACAAATCTTAACGTAATTACAATATCAAATTTCTTTCTGCCTATTCGATCCAAATACTGAACTCTATAATGCACTCATTGTAAAATGGCATAGAAAATAATTTTAAATTTATTTCTACTTTGCTTCATACTTATTATTTACCATGTTGTGAACCTATGTTATTGACTAACTACTACATAAGGCTTCATGATTGTTACAAACACGCCTGAGTTTTCTATCAGATAAATAAACAAACTTACTCAAGGTTAACGAGGCTATCCAAATGTTCCATTTCTACAATCTGATTATCATAAAGTTCCAGTTCAACTAGAGAGCTCAGTGTGTCCAGGCCTTCTATCTTCTTTATGAGGTTCCATCTCAGGTATAATCTGTTGAACAAACACATATTTCACAAAATAATTTATTTATGTGAACACCAGAATCACTATACGCAAATTTTCTAAGAAAGTTATCTATTAAAAAGAAATAATAGAACTTCTTACTCAGATAAACCTGAAAGGGCAATAGTATAAGAACCTAAACAAAAGTAGGTGAAAAAATGTTTATTCCAAAGGAATGAGTTGATTTTAAATTAACTAACAAACGGTCATATACATTTTCTATTACATCTTAATGCATCTCAAGGCTACTGCTCAATAGATCAAAGGACCATTTTTATTGGCATCATTCATTTGATACTATTGAGGCAAATATTTTTATCTGGTACTTAAACAGAACCCTTGATGTCATCTTGCAACACAACAATATCAATTGACTGAACAACTCATTGTCTACTAATAAAGTTTTATGTAATTTATAAGTTTATCTTCATAAGAACCCTAACAAATCCCATTTTGATGCTCAGCACTACCAGGTTTTAAATGGTTTTTTATTCACAGAACATCTGCAAAAGCAGGCCTACTGTGTATTAAAATAAAACTGATAATTATAATGATAACTATTATTAACATATATGAAGACTTTTCACTTCACATCACCAGCTCATTTTCATGTCTCCTCTGCTGGGGCACGAGCTTTCCCTATGGATGGATAAGGAGAACACCATGATCTAATTTAAGTGAGCATGACAGTTTACAAATTATAATTGAAATTACCTTTCCAATTTCTTCAATGGCTCTAAGTTCTCGATCTTCCCAATCCTTCCGTGATTCAAATCTAGCTCTTCTGTGTCCTCGCAGACAAATAACAGTTCTCGAGTGTCTTCCTCTGCCTCGGGTGGCGTCGCGGGCGGCGTCGCAGTCGGCGGTGGCGACTCTTCTTTACTTCCATCTTTATTATTTGGACCGTCACCTTTAGTCTCTTCGTCTGCTTCGTTGTTAGCCATGGGAACGTCTTGATTGTCTAACGGAAAAAAATTATATGACTCATTTACGCGATATAACTTAAAGAAACTACGTTTAGTACAATACACATAAAGTCCATACCTGCCATAGCTATAGCTAAATAAAACGCTGATGATATTAGAACTGTTATAAATAAAGTTATTTTTAATTGGATTCTCTTATCTATATCATGTAGAAATTCTGCAATCAAAATGAAGAAAATCTCCGAAATTTGCGACTTGTGCTCGCGACACAATAGTATTTAATTAGCTATCATGTCAATGTCAGTATGTCTGTCAGTCAACAAATTCATTGGATGACGGTCAAAGAATTCTTCGTGTGACTGTGTCGATTCCTCTAAACAAAACTCATTTTGAAACTTTATTGATTAGTAAGGTCTAGCTAGCTAGATAAATACAATTTAATACAAAAAATCCCAAATACAATCATAAGAATCTGAAAAAAATACTTTGATAATGGCTAAATATGCTAACCGCACGAAGCCACTAATTTAGGAAAAAAGACTAGTCAGCTGGTGCTGGTTGGTGGTTAATGTCAATGTGACAGAAGTTTCGAACCGCATTTTCGGCTTTCGCGCTCTTTTGGTTGGTAATTAAAACTTGCGAGCTTGTTGCGACTGTGTTGTGTTGTAGTACTTGTTTTTATCTTACTTATCAGCAATAAATTCAATAATTTTATAAATCAAACATGGACGACATTGATGAGCTTTCGCAGTTAGAAGAATTGCTAAACGCTGATACGTGTGAAAATGACGGTAATGTTAATGACACAAAAACTAAAAGCATCAGTGAAGTTAATATGTTCGATAGGGAAAACGAAGAAACTGCGCCAGACACAAACCACGAAGATGTGTCTAACAAGACTTCTGTTGTTCATAATGGAGACACAGATTCTTCAGATGACGAAGAAAAGCGTAATTATACTGAACGTAAGTATAGCGACTATGGGTCTCAAGTTAAGAAATCACTTGACCACAAGTTAGACGAAAATTTGCACAAAAAAATAGAATTCGAAACAAGATTACGCCAAACGAACATAGATGTGAAAGTTGAACGAAGCAATTCCTTTAAAAAGAAACCAGAGTTTGCTCCTGAACAGAGTAACAAAAGTACATTTTGTGTTCCTGAAACTAAAAATCCACGTTCAGATGTGTACACTGATCCAATTTTTGGTATACGCATTGTGAAACCTTTGATATCTAGTGCTGCCTTACTAGACCGCATGCAAGGCCGTGAAGCAGTGAACATGTTGAGGGTGAAGCGTCATGTTGAAAACGAAGACTTGTCCAAAGACTGGGTCACAGCTGGTGTCATCGTGAGAAAAAGTGCAACTAAAAAGTCTCAGAAAGGTAACCAATTTGTGATTTGGACACTGAGCGATCTGAAAGATGACATGAAGACCATTTCTATGTTTCTATTTAGAAAAGCTTATAATGACTTATGGAAAACAGCTATAGGCACAGTAGTTGCTGTATTAAATCCCAATGTGTTAGATAGATCACAGAATAGTAATGATCAAGCATGCCTCAGTGTTGAAAATCCCGATAGGGTTATGATTCTGGGGCAATCTAAAGACTTGGGTCTCTGTAAGAGTAGAAAGAAAAATGGGGAACCCTGCACAGCATTTGTGAATGTGGGTCAATGTGAATATTGTATCTATCATATCAAACAAGAGTACCAAAAATATTCAAAACGTCAAGAACTACAATCCTCAACTATGGGAAAGGGTCTTGTCAATTTGCAGAATAAAGTTCTTGGTAAAAATACAGTAATTTATGGTGGGAAAGCTTATACAGCTTTGCCAACAGGCAACAATAAGAAAGTGAAGGAGAAAGATCAAAATAGACTTATGTCCCTTAGTGATTATTACAAGTCTGAAGGTGACAGCCTAATGATGAACAAAGCACCCTGTGGGGTTGGTCCCTTGAACAAAATAAACGATATACTGCATAGTCCTAAAGTTCAGAGGACTAGTGATCATGATAGACTGAACAATTTGACCAATTCAAATTTAAGTTCCCAAAATGGACATAAGAATTTATCTCAGTCTCCCAGCTTATCAGAAAGAGTAGGTAACTCACCAACGCTTGGCAAAGGTTTTGGTTTAAAAGGTAGTGGGGTAATAGATTTAAATATATCTTATGGCCAAAGAGCTGCAGAAAAGGCCAAAGCTAATGCAATTAAAATGATCCAACAGAGTGGTGGTATCACAAGAATAGACCCAAATAATATAAAAGGCACTGAAACTGGTAAGAAAAGAGCTTTAGAAAAATTGAATGATTCTGGGTGCAATGAAAATGCTAGTAAAAAGGTTAAACCCAATGAAGAAGGGGCAAAGAAACCCAAAGGAATAGTGTCAGAGAGATTTAAAAAGATATTGGAAGCTACATCAGCTCATCAGAACTTAATTGAACAGCATGATGATGATGAGCAAGAAAAATATTTTAACAAGCTTGAGAAGAAAGAAGCTATGGAGGAAAAAATGTTGAACACATTCAAGTTGGCTTGTAAAGCTGTAAGATGTGCAAAGTGCAAGTATACAGCATTTTCAGCAGCACAGAGATGCAAGGATGAGAGGCATCCTTTAAAAGTTTTAGATACATTCAAAAGATTTTTCAAATGTGCAGACTGTGGAAACAGGACAATCTCTTTGGAGTTGATACCACTTCGCTCTTGTAGTAGCTGTAGTGGATCGCGTTGGGAGAAAGCGCCTATGATGAGAGAAAAGAAAATCACAAATATTTCTGGTGTGCTATCCATAAGGGGTGAAGAAGAAACATTCATTGGTGGACAAGTGAACACTGGAAAAAATATTAATCTGTTGGTCCCAGACAGTTGATGAAACACTATACCAATCTATTCACATTTATTTTGTGTCTCAGGCAGTCTCCCTGTGATCCCAGACCCTGTATTCTTTAAAACGTCTGTATAAAATAATAAGTAGAAAAAAATGTGACTCTAAGCACATTTCAATGTTTGTTAAAATTTTGAAAATAATAAGCATTTGATTATTTATTTTTTGAATGTTATATTATCTTCTTTAAGTTTATGATGTATTAAAAACTAATTATAGGGATATGACTGAAATAAAATACAATATGAAAATAAAGCATAATATAATTTTTATTATGAAACTTCCAGTCAATAACACTGAACCATTTCATAAAACAGTGTCTTCGATTTACAAGATTATTTATAGTAACCTTGTCGCGCGGAATAATTGTGGGCTTTTATAAAATTTTACACAGCCTTTGACAATAAATTACTACGTACATGTTACAAAACCGATCAGTGGAGCTAACAATAACATTCAACACCAATTCATCCTGTGTTACAGAAATGTATTTACAAAACTTCATTCTTCGAGCAGTGGTCCAGATGTTGCACTAATTTAAATGTATTTTGTAATACAATAAAAGTTTCAACCCTTGCAATTTAAAAGAAATACGTGTTTACTATTATAAAGTAGTATTTCTTTGTTAAATTCTTGTGCAGTAATAATTTTATAAAAAAACCATAGATGCTGGTTTCGAAAGTATGTAGACTCAATTTTGTAGAAGGTGATAACTAAGCGCAGGTCAGGTGGAAACCCAAAATAAGAAAAACAAAAATGGTATACATTATAATTTGAATTATGGAACAATAATTTAATTTGCCATGAATTTATTACAACAATTCTAATTCGTTCATCTCCAGCTATATCTTGACACAACACTTCTATATATATCTTAACAAATCTCGCAAATTGGCATTTCATTATGGAAGAAATATTATCAAAGTGGAGAGAAATGGCGATTAACGAGATAGCGTAATTATTGCACAAATGCTACAAATAATTAGGCACTTTATATTATATACTTTCCCAACAACAATAGTAAGAACAGTAAGCCTCTGAGACAAGACAATATGTACAAATCAAAGTGCTATCGCACGGGCATTATTTTTACTGTAATATGTTGCTGTAATAGAGATTTTATTTCACTCAAGACAAAGTTCATTATTCTCTGGCAAGAAAATTTTGTCTAGCTAGAGTATGCCATAGTAAGCTACATATTGCACCAAAAACAGTACCTTAGCAGCATCTTTATACAAAGTCATCGGCGTTATTGATTCGGGATCGACGTGCCGTTCACAACTGGCGTTATTTAAAAGTACTAGGGCTAGAGATAGTGAGTGCAAAACAATGAACGGGGAAGACCACTGCCCTAGGTGCGTTCGTTCAGTAAAAAAAGGTATAAAAGTGGAGTCGCGATCATTCCCACTCGGTGGTGGCGGGCGGCTTCGGCGTCAGGTCGTACAGCACGCGCGATATGCCCGGCACGCTCATCAGCTCCTTGCGCATCCGGTCCACGACCTGCGGGGTAGTAAATGAGGAGTTAAGTTTTATTGTGAGTTAAGTCTAGTCTGCCACCAGCGGCCTTCTAATAAAAATGAATGTCAGTGACGGCATACGGGACTAAGACGTGGTCACTATGGGCCTTATCAGAAGGCTCAAGTTCACTCAAAGAGCAATGGAGAGGGCTTTGCTCGGGGTTTCTCTGCCTGATCGAATCAGAAATGAGGAGATCCGCAGAAGAACAAAGGTTGTGTGCGTCAGGTTAGCAGCCTTACCACGGAACTAGGTGGTTTTGACTACGTCAAAAAATTGTGTATAAATAGTGACATCATCATCATCAGCTCATTTTATGTCCCCACTGCAGGGGCACGAGCCTTCCCTATGGATGGATAGGGAGAACGGGTCATAAACCACCACACGGGCCCAGTGCGGATTGGTGGTTGTTAACGACTGCCAATGCAGCCGGGACCAACGGCTTTACGTGCCATCCGAAGCACGGAGAAGCTCGAGATGATAATTTTTTGGTCACCCATCCGATGACCGGCCTTTGCGAAAGTTGCTTAATCTCAGCACTCGCAGACCTGGCGCGTTAACCACTGCGCCATCGAGCTCCTCCTCCGAATAGTGACGTATAGCACATAAATAGTGATACTACGGTTCAAAAGATATTTGAGTATCTTGGTGAGGCTGCTAACTTGATGTCAAGCTAGTAGGCACCTTAAGAGATACAGTTCGTATCAATGTGATTTATATGTCAAAAAAACTGCTCGACGACTGTGACGCTCATCAAAGGTTACCGACATAGCCCGAAGAGTTGCTAAGCTCAAGTGGCAGTGGGCAGGGCACATTGCTCGTAGGACTGATGGCCGCTGGGGCGGAACAGTCCTTGAGTGGCGACCGCGTACCAGTAAGCGCAGTGTGGTCAGACCTCGCAACACAACACAACCACAACAATCACAACCTCCAACAAGGTGGACCGACGATCTGGTGAAAGTCGTGGGAAGCCGCTGGATGCGAGCAGCACAAAACTGATCGTTGTGGAGGTCCTTGGAGGAGGCCTTTGTCCAGCAGTGGATGTCTTTTGGCTGAGGTGATGATGATGATGATGTTAGTGGTAAGTTAAGAAATAATGTAATTTTGCCACTAATGGCAATTTAGTAAAACAAAATATTCCACTACTGGAAGCAGTTTATGTACTTAGAAAATAAAACAAAACTGCATTCTTGACTCTTATTTTTCCGCAAAAAAGTTTTTATATCTTTATTTAGTCATCTAATTTAGAATAATTTACTGCAGAAACTGATATAAATCCCCAAATATAGGCACATATCTATACTAATATTATAAAGAGGAAACCTTTGTATTTTAGTATGTATGTATGTTTGCAACAAATAAACTCAAAAACTACTGGACCGATTTAAAAAATTCTTTCACCATTAGAATGCTACATTAGTGCTGAGTAACATAGGCTATATTAAAAGAAATAATAATATATAAAATACTAAAAACGACAATTTAATTTTCCAATAAAAAATGATTTGTCTGTTTTGTTGTCATGGAAACCATTGCTATATATTTAACTCAATGATGGAAACTGTCAAAGCGGTAAGAAGTCCGCTGGGTCAGCTAATCACAAATAAAAACCAAAAGTGCAAATATGACTCTTCACTTTCTCGCTTTGTCGCAGTTTTCAAGGCACACACAATGCTTTGAAAAGTTAAATTTGTAACAAACATACATCCATATTGTTATACCTACTTTTATTGATGTCATAAAATGATAAATTAATTAATACGAATAAGGTACATACGTCGTGCCGCAAAGCGTCAGAGTCGATCTGTAAAAGAGGAAACCAAAGGCACTCACATCCTGCGGCATGGCGTCGGAGCCGGGCAGCGCCGCCACGCCGGTCATGAAGTCGGCGGTGAGGAACGGCCGCAGCACCAGCGACCGCTGGCAGGACGGCGCGCGCACCGCCGCGTCCCGGTCCAGGTGCACCGGTATCAGCACCACCGGCATCTGGGCGATGCGGCCCGCGTACCCGCTCGATACAAGCACCTGGACGTGTCGACATCAACATTTATACTTTTATAATACAAAACATTAAAAAACATAAAAATACACATTATTCTAGTATGTTTTAATAGTTTCACCTCTGATCTAACTTTATTAGCTCTCTCCATCCAACTGGTTGTCTGGAAGGAATCGCTTAAAAGCGATAAGACCGCCAAATTGTAACTTTGTAAATTATTTATTTTTTTGTTCATGTTCATGTTTTATAGTGTTGCAATAAAAGTATTATCTATCTATCTAACTAACATACATACCACACACATTATTTTTAACAAACATGTTTATATTGGTATGTACATGTAATTTATGAGGTATAATATCTATGGGCCTATAAAATGTTCATATAATTTTTAACGCAAATTTTGTTGTGAACAAATTACAAAAACACAAATGTTGAAAAAATTTCCACAAGCAGGATTTGAACCTCCACCCTTCTGACATTCCGGGTCGGGTGCTCTTCCAATTGAGCTATCGTGGTTCTAACCAGCCCGGCGAAATTATCCAACACTTTTTACTTTGAAAGCCAAAGGCGCCCATTTAATGTCAACAAGTTAGAAGTCATGAAATAAGTTTTTTTTTATCTATGGGCCTGTTAATTTGTGTAACTTTGTAACTTGAAAATAAACGAATTTATCATTATTCCTTTATTTATTTTTTCTCATATAAATTTACATTTTTAAATATTTTCTAAAAACAAAATAAGTAAAACATTTAAAAGTATGAAAAAATAGCGGTCCGCCGGCATCAGGACCAGGATCCAAGCTACCGGTGGTTAGGGCTTCAGAGACCATTATTATTATTATTACCATAACCAAAAAGCTTGTCATATTTGTATTTTTTTGCTTCTCAGAAAGAAAAACAATTAAAACTTATATTATTACCTAATTATTATTCAATTAATAAAATAGACCTTGTTGTAACAACATTCACATTGAAGGTGATAAAACATGAATATTCATCATCATCATCTCAGCCAAAAAATGATATCCACTGCTGGACAAAGGCCTTCACAATGATCTCCACAACGACCGGTTTCGTGCTGTTAGCATCCAGCGGCTACCACACCAGATCGTCGATCCATCTTATTGAAGAGCCTGCTTCAGCCTCCTTAAATATTTATTTTATTGTTTTTTAGTAACAGCCTGGTGACAGACAGACAGACAGACTTAGCGGAGTCTTAGCAATAGCGTCCCGTTTTACCCTTTGGGTACGGAACCCTAAAAATAATGCATATGGTAACGGGGTAAGGTGCATATTTTAAAAAATCATACCTGCGTAGCGATATCGTCGGCCTGGCGGATGGTGGAGATGACCTGCTGCGAGAGGAACGTCGGCGTGATGTCGGTCACCTGCTCCTTGATGATGCCGCCGAACGCGTAGCACACCCTGACACGCACAAACACATTGCAATATATCACGTACGTACAATATTAATAAAGTGCCAGTTGCCTCAGTAGTTGAGGATTCCGGTGAAGTGAGCTTCCAACTTCGGCCTTATTATCACTTATCATCAGGTGAGATAAAGGCCAAGTCCTTGCCCGTAAGACATGACAAAAAGAAAAAAATAATAGTAAAAACAATAAAAACAATTCTCCTACTCCTTCTCCGTGCATGCTGTCAGGTTGTGGAACGCCTAATATTCAATCAGCCTTTTTAAAAAGCATTTGAAGGAACACTACCTATCCAGTTGATTATGTCGTCCTATGTTTTCCTTTTTTTTACCTTTTATATTTGTTTTGTATATTAATTTTCCTTTGTTTATGCAATTATTAGTATGTATGTGTATTATAAATATTTAAGTAAAAATATATTTTAGTTTTTGTAGGAGGTACACATTAATTCTACCACTATTTATAACGTTTCCTTTTGCGGGCCTGCTGGAAGATATTTCAGAACTGAAATAAGCAGCGCCCTTGTACTACATTCACCCATAGAACTTATTTTGTTACCCTCTTATGTGTATAGATGTACTTGTAAATAAATAAATAAATAAATCAAAATGTAGCTTTATTTCTATTACTTCAGTGCAGTTTGCAAAATCCAGCGTCAAAGTTACAAAATATTTTCATTGTTTAATTAATAATAGATGATATGAATTTTGACCCTTCGGGATCTTTTGTGAAATCACATCGTTTCACTTTTCTCTTCAATGAAGATGACAATCATAAGTTTGGCAGTGTCTTAGCAAAGACCTTCTTCTGTTGATCGAGAAGGCCCGAGATACCATGGCGAGTGCCCTGACGAACTCTTTGACCTTGTGTTGCTCTCCGGAGTCACCGCTTCACTGTCTCAAATATTCCATCGCGCACTAAGAAATTTGGTGACTCGTTTCTTTGTCGCACCTCCAAAACATGGAATAGTTTGCCAGCACACGTTTTCCCTCCTTCCTATGACATAGGGTCCTTCAAACGAGGCGTGAAGAGGCACACTCTCTGATGCTGCGTTGTTTTCACACTGCACCAGTTGTCGTCGCATCTGGATTCCATATTCACTTAACATCAGGTGAAATGGAGTCATTTGCTGTGCTATATATAAAAAAAGAGGCCATTCTTTTCCTAGTCAGTCACAATCGCATAGTAACTGCTGCATTGACTTCCGTTTTGCACACATGCCCTACACAAGCTTTTTATAGATATTAGCATTTTTTATAGCATTTGTTTTGCGGCAGTGTCCTGTCAGGGCAATTAAAGTCATATGTTATAGTAATAATAAGGTTGATATTGTCGTGCCTACCTGTTGACGTTGTGGCAGACGCGCGGGATGATCTTGGCGAGGTAGTGCATGTCGGCCCAGTCGGGCGGGTAGCGCTCTGTGGACAGCGCCACCGCGTAACTGTACGTCCTACCGTCACCTAAGAAAACGAAACATTACATTTTATTGAAATAACACTCTGGGGGCCGACCACCTAACTCTCGCTTTCGATCGCTTTGAAGGCGAGGCGAGGAGGAGGCGTCATCTTGTCATTTCGAAAGGAATATGAAAGCAATATCGAAAGCTATAGCTTTCGATATTATTCGATATTATATTAAAAGGCGAGGCGAGGGCCTCGCCTTCAAAACGATCGAAAGCGAGAGAGTTAGGCGGTTGGGGGGCTGGATCTTTGTTTCTATTACCATTTAACATTTTAAAACGGCGATGCCGTCATGAGTTTTAATTCAACAAAAAGAATTGGCCCAAACCAGCTCGGGATAGAGAGAAATAAGCGAGTCTTTGACTTTGGATAATTTCAAAACATTTGCCAAAATCAAATACAGATGTAGCTAAAAAAAATTGTTTTGCCTTTATCAATAAATCATAAGTTTTATTTAATTTTATAAGCTAACTTTCAAGATGCAACGGGGCTGACATATTCATGAGGACAAGACCCGCAAACTAAATAAAAAATAAAAAGCTATAGCCACAGCTACAGCCAATGCCGGTTGGAAGCTTAACTTATCATGAAGGTCCACGGTCCTGAGCGGCAGCAGCGTCGCAGCCACCTAGTACTTATGACATTTGATTTCGAGACATAACCTGACAAGGACTCCCACTGGACATAGATAGCAATCACCTAGCATTCAGAAACAAGAAGTGAAACATGATGACTCAACCTGCACGCCCACGGTTCTGATCGGCAGCAGGGTTGCAGACTCCTCCTACATGTTTAAGTGGGTCTAGGATCGCAACCAAAGAGACTAAAGTCGAGATGCGCTTGAGCTCGGTACCATGTTTCCCGCCCGATCCTCTAAATGCCACTACACATTTACAGAATACACTAAACATGCACACTAGTTTAGGCCCAAGACACCGTACTCGTAGAACAAGGGTACAAAGAACCGGTTCACACGCGCTCTATACCAGGTACAGACATGTACCTGGCCGCTTCTCTCCTCCTCCACGGCTCGGTCAACTCCCCGATCCGATCCGAACCCATCGGAGAATCTAGTAGGGCACGAAAACGCGCACTAGTGCTGATGCCATTCCTTCTAGAAAACCTCTGAAGGTGATTCGTTTCACACGGCTTGAGGAACCCTTTAAGTTTCTCGCTGCCCCCAAAGAAGCCCGGTGAAACTGAAAATGCTGTCTGAGAAAAAAAAAATCGGTACCATGAAGCCTGCTTGAAATGCAGTATGACTAAAGATGGTGGAGTTACCCTGCACGCCCACGGTCCTGATCGGCAGCAGGGTGGCGGCCACCTGCGACTTGGACGAGATGCGCTTGAGCTCCGTCTGCTCGGCGGGCGTGCTCGCGTTCACCACGCGCCCGAGCAGCGCGTGCGACTTCACGCACATCGATGCGAACTCCACCATTATCTTCACTATCACCTACGGAGAGATGATGACGTTGAAAGATTGATGTAAGTATGCTAAAAGAAGTTAAAACTTTAATGTAAGTATGCTTATTACTATGATTATATATAATTTTACGCATGTTTTGTTGCGGACTTATTACAATTTAAAGTATGCTATCGTGGATCTAGTAAGTACTATTGTAGAAGAAAAAAAAACACAGTGCATAGTTTCAAAGATATACGCGATAAAAAAGATAGAAAAACATATACATTGACGAAGTAAGAACTTCCTCCTTTTTGAAGTACGTTAAAAATTTGCTAAAATAAATTATAATTTAATTACAAGCTACATTTGTGATGTGCATGAGTTATAATTTTGTCGTAATATTAATTAGAATGCAATGCAAAATGTTATATAAATTTATTTGATGTATTTGTAGAGGTTTTGACGTAAATTAAAATAAGACTAAAATTTAAAAAAATATAGAAACAATGCAGTGCTCTTTTGAGGTTAGTATGAAGGACATATCTGACCTGTGTCTCGGCGAAGTCCCGCTCGGCATAGGGTTCCTCCTGGCACAGCACGCGCACCGCCAGCCCCGGACCCGGGAACGGCTGGCGCTCCACCAACGGCGCCGGCAGCCCTAACTCTACTCCTAGAGCGCGGACCTGTTACAAACGAATTACAAAAATAAATATCACAAAAACACAAAAGATTTTTATAGGTGTAAGTGCTACAGAAAGAGCGAAACATCGGCACGCCCCACTAACATAAGATAACATACTATCTATTAACCCTTTCACACACAGAGGGATGTATATTCCCACCACATTTTGAACTTTATGTGATTGAGATAAGATTGAAAACCAATGAAATATTCAAACATGTTCTGTCTGTTAAAGAGTTAACACATTACTGAAAAGATATAGACTTTTCACGAGCTAGTGACACTAGAAAATCTAGTATTGGTGCAAGTAAGACAATATTTATTTGATAGCTATTGATTCGCAGTAGCTTAGTGTTTTATGTGTTTTTTTACACATTGCCTCTTAATGTGAAAGGACCAGGTATACAAACTAAGTAATTAGTGGATAACTATAAAATGTTTTTGTTTACATAATTTTCAACGCAAATTTTGTTGAGAACAAATTACAAAAACACAAATGTTGAAAAATTTTCCACGAGCAGGATTTGAACCGGTATGTCAGAAGGGTGCACCTTCTGACATACCGGGTCAGGTGCTCCCGCCGAAATTATTCAACACTATTGACTTTTTACTTTGAAAACCAAAGGCGCCCATTCAATGTCAACAACTACCGTCATTAAGATCCGATCATAATATTATTACAAAAATTAAAGATCAGTTAAGAAATAGGCAAGCTATTTATAAAATCAGGTATGTCAGAAGGGTGCAGGTTCAAATCCTGCTCGTGGAAATTTTTCAAAATTTGTGTTTTTGCAGTGGAAAATGTTATTGATCCTGTTTGTTATCCATGTTACCCTCGAACCTTTGGTTTCGCGCCCGTCTCGCCGCCCCTAGATAGACAGACGATGTAAAGATCATATCAAACTCTTTCCTAAGAAAAATAGTGACAATAAAAGCGTGCCTATACCTCATCCTTGTGGAAGTCCTTGAGCGGCTCCACGACCCGGCCGCGCTGCCGCAGCAGGCGCACCAGCTCGGTGTCGTTGTGGTGCGTCTTGATGGTGGCCGCGTTGGCGCTGCACAGCGACGACGCCGACTCGATCAGGTCCGGTCGCAGCGTGCCTTGGCCGAGGAGGACTTGGTCTTCCCTGGTACGAAAAAATTGCTTAAAGTCAATGGGCGTCCGCTAGAGCTCTTATTAATCATATTATAGTCAGTTTTAAGTGCTAATTTCCAGCAAGAGGTTGAGTGAATAGCTTAACAGATGTATGTACTTAAAAATAAAATAGTAATGTGTAAGGCGATGAGTGCCAGTGTGCGGACAAACCAATATGGTTTTTGTCACACTACTGCTCAAAGTAATGATTATTGTTAAGTTTAACTTGTATTTAAAAAAAAAAAGTATTTTTTTTGTTACGTCGTAGTCGTCATTGTTACTTACCATCAAGCGAAATACTTGCCAATCTATACTAATATTATAAAGAGGAAACCTTTGTATTTTTGTATGTATGTATGTATGTATGTATGTATGTATGTATGTTTGTAACGAATAAATTCAAAAACTACTGGACCGATTTAAAAAATTCTTTCACCATTAGAATGCTACATTAGTGCTGAGCAACATAGGCTATATTAAAAAATATATATATAAAATACTAAAAACGACAATTTAATTTTCCAATACAAAATGATTTGTTTGTTTTGTTGTCATGGATACCATTGATATACAGGGTGGAAAGATCGAATGCCACATGGATGGCAAATAGCACATTTTGTGTAAAGGAGACTTTCCTTTATTATTAAAAACAATAAATTCTGCATTTATGGATTATTGAAAAATCGCTTGTCTTAGACGGGACTCGAACCAGTCAAATGCGACAAAAATAACATGCCGTATTTTATGACGCAGATCGAAAGGGTTACTGATAAGGTTCATTTTTCTCTAAATAACAAACACAATCAAGATAACAGAAGGCCAGAAGGATTTTCTATCTACAGTATTAAGAGTACTTTCCCTTCAGGTGGCATAACAAAATTCCACCCTGTATATATAAAGATTTAATACTGACTGCAGGTTGAGATCGCGCACCGCCTGCTCAGCCACTCGTATGAACACGTCGCCGATGATCTTGCGCTTGTCCTCGGGCGCGGCGGCGTGGCACAGCAGCGGCGTGTGCCGCGTGCGCCCGCCCGCCTCGCGCACCACCGTGCTGCCTTGGCGGAACTGCGGACACGGGAACGTTACTGCCCATTCTCCTCAGCGGCTAAGTGATTCCAAAATAGGAAACCCAAACGCTTCTGGATAAGCTCTACATTTACTTGTGGGGGTTTGTAATTAGATTTAAGATTTTACATAGTTCAATATTTTTTGTATAAATAGCTGTAAGTAAACCTTCCTGGAAAAAAATAAAAAATAAATAAATAATATACCAACATAAGTTTTTTTAGTTACTTTTCGTTCTGTTCATTATTTTCTAACTTCAGTTATATTTAGGATAATTGATGGATTGATATTTAGGAATAGCCTTATTACCGCCTGATTTTAATATAAAAATCTTTTATGTGAAATTTTAAGTTTTGCTTCATACATAATATGATGTATTTTGCTTAACAATTCACGTACGTACACTATCTTGTTGCAACTTGTAATCAGTGTTAAACGCCAATGTCCGATATATCAGACAGTAGGTGACGTCAAAGACGATGGATGTTTCTAGAACAATTTATTTAGTGATGTGAATTGAAAGTATTTTCAAAATATATATTTAAAACTTAGATACCCTCATTAATAATGACATTTTCGTTGATATTATTATATCGCATTAGTCTTGTGTCACTTGTAACTGTAAAAATGACTACTACCGAGGAACTAATTCGAATATTAGGGGGAGAAGACTAGTATGACTTTTAAAGTGACGAATTAAATTTGAATGTTCAACAGGTATTTCACTAGAAAAAATCAACCGGTCCCAGGAAGCTCGAGTGGAAATCGAACTCACGACCCTTGAATAACTTTGGATTGGAATTTAGTTAGCAAACCATTCTTTTTTCATAAAAGTCTTTACTTCAACTTCATGTTTTATTATAGTGATGTGTCATAACACTACAGTTTCAGCATGGAATATACGTGTTGGCGCTAGAGACACATTATTTTGCGGTATATCATGGTGGTTAAAAGTTAACTAAATATTTAGTTAAAATTGGATTTCAAATATATTTACAAAATTATCGATGTTATCACTGGAAGCAGTCACCTCACTAAAACTTAAAGGCTTGTGTGGCGAGCATACGCCAAAGTCTAATAAATCAGACACATAGTGCTGCGAAAGGTAATAATACCTCTGAGAATTTACTTTGCTTTATATTTAATAAAATACTCCTGAATATATTTAAAAAAAAATATATTTGAGTAAATCACCTTTTTACTCAAATATGGAAATAATATTTTTTTTGTAATTCAAACCAAAGCATATTTTCACTCGAATAATGCTTTAAATCATATTTTTTATCGAATCTCATAAAATTAGGTAGTTTTTCATGCTATCCTCACGAACACTTACGCTTGTGTAATGAAAAGAACCAATATTTCGACTATTTAACTAGTATATTTGAATAAGTTATATGTGATGTAAGCGTGCTCACCTGATGAGCGGCGTTGACGACGTGCAGGCGAACACCGAGATCCCTGAGGCAGCGCTCCACTTTAGCGCTCTCGTTTTTACGCATGAAACCTAAGATCAAATAAAAAAAAAAGATAAACATCAGTTGGTTGGTACATACAGAGAAAAGAAAGTATTTATTCATTCCCACTTGTTATTATCGACAAGACCCGACATTTTCAAACTAGTGGTACTTAGCATAATGTCGCGACGCATAGTCATCGGTATATATATACCGGAAAAGGTAAGTGACATCACTGCATACCAGTGCCATCAGCCACATCAAAGCTATTTATTTAAAAGAAAACCAACAGGTCTTATGCAAGAATTTACATTTAAATTAATTCGGAAAGCCATTTACAGGTCCTCACAAATAGAAAGGGTATAATTTAAACTCTCACCAAAAATATTTTTTAGACCCTGAGCACCAAATAAATTAAATGACTGTACAAATATTGTTTTTGCTTCCCAAAATGGATAATTATTCAAATGATTGAGGATACTAGCTGTCCTACTCCTGTAGGTCACGTGATAGGTTAGAAATTTAAGACTTGACTTGTCTTGAATTTCGAGGTTATTTTTTTTTATTAGACAACAGAAAGCAAAAATTGCCAAATTGAAACTCGAGGCATAAAATATTGGTGTTATCTATTTGGTGACAAAATAACATATTTGGACTGAAATGCAGTTAAAAGGTATTTATATATTTTTAAGACATTTAATAAAAATATAAATTGTACCCTTTTTATAATATTTTAGGAAACACAATTTGGTGAACATTTATTCGTCATGGTAAGCGTTTCGAATTTTATTGGTAGTAGAATTGATACATTTTTGGTAGGCGTTTAAACGCAAGCCAAATAGAAATAATATAAATTATAAAATATGCACAAACAAAATAAAATACACATATAACTACCTAGATATGTAATGTGAACAGTATATACCTACTGGAATTTAAAAATAACTTAAAACACTGTTTTGTAGTCCAGTCGGCGGCAGATCAACTTACACAAAACTGTCAAATTTCTACAATCAATTTTGAACTTTATTATTTGGTTATAAGGATCAATATTAATTGGAGAAATTTGACAGGTTTAATGATCTGCCGCCGTGTGTACAAGGGTTGTACTTTATTGCAGCACGTTACAAATGTACATACCGTTATCGATGTGTAGAGCTATCACTTGGTCCTCGCGCAGCGCGGTTCTTATGAGAGCCGCGCACACTGTGGAGTCTACCCCTCCACTCACCAGTACCTAAACACAAAAATGTTATGTAAGTTGGTCATCATCTCAGCCAAAAGACGTGCACAATTGGACAAAGGCCTCCCCCAAAGATCTCCACAACGACCGGTTTTGTGCTGCTCTCATCCAGCGGGTTCCCGCGACCTTCACCAGATCGTCGGTCTACCTTGTTGGAGGCCTGCCCACACTGCGCTTTTTTGTAAGTTGATTATATAACCGAATTTATGCGATTAAAGGTTTATTATGAAAAGTTTTAAATCGCATAGTCTATAGACTAAGATATTATAGGAAAAGAAGTTGATACTTCACTAGCGCCTCGAAGGCGTACCGAACAAAAGAAGGCAGCCGTATCTTTTAGCTTATGGTTTCACAAAGTCGCTCTCTCGAAGAAGAGAGACAACCGAGACCGTTGACAGTAATATATAGTTACAAAATCCAATTTTTATTTGGCGTTAGCAAAATGCCAAGGAAAAAACAATAGCTGCATTTTTCGTTCTAACTGCTTTAATTACATTATAACTTTTACATCATATGAAAATATATAGAAATAACTAACTAGTACTAATATTATAAAAAGGAAAACTTTGTATTTTTGTATGTATGTATATTTGCAACGAATAAACTCAAAAACTACTGAACCGATTTAAAAAATTCTTTCACCATTAGAATGCTACATTAGCGCTGAGTAACATAGGCTATATTTATTAAAAATGCGGTACGAAGTCCGCCGGGTCAGCTAGTGACATATTAGCAAATGACTTACAAGCACTTTATTGTCTCCAACAGTGTCCCGTATGTACTGTATGCAGGCCTCCCGCCGGCAGCGCAGCGTGAACGAGCGAGACAGGCCCGCTATGTCGAACAGGAAGTTCGACAGCATCTGCTTGCCTTTGGGCGTTAAGTCCACCTGGTAAATACAACATAATAAATAATAAATAAACTTTCCTACACTCACACCAATTATCTAGCCCAATAGAAGCTTCGTTATGAAACTCGTTAAGTGGTTACTAGACAACGGACAAACATACTTAAAATACTTAAATACGTACTTATTATACATAGAAAACACCCAGACCCGAGACAATTTAGAAAAACAATAATTTCTAAATTGACCCGACCGGGGATCGAACAATACAAATAATGTTACAGCCAGAACGTACAGACAGACGCCTACACACCAACCAGCCTATCCAAAGCTGTAAAAATTTTTCATTAAATTTTCAATCATATGACTGAGACATAAAGTTCAGAGTCTATTGAGGAAATTTGACAGTTTATGGTAGTCGGTGTGCATGTGTGTGTACTTACACTTACTTTTGATGTCAACGACCTTAAGAAACTTTTATATACCTACCAAGTATATATTTTGTCTTGCGCTGTTAGACGCGTATCTCCTTCATCATCATCATCATCATCATCAGCTCATTTTTATGTCCCCACTGCTGGGGTACGAGCCTTCCCTATGGATGGATAGGGAGAACGGGCCATAAACCACCACGCGGGCCCGGTGCGGATTGGTGGTTGTTAACGACTGCTAATGCAACCGAGACCAACGACGTTACGTACCTTCCGAAGCACGGAGGAGCTCGAGATGATAAATTTTTTGGTCACCCATCCGATGACCGGCCTTTGCGAAAGTTGCTTAACTTCAGCACTCGCAAACCGGGCGCGTTAACCACTTCGCCATCAAGCTCCTATCGTATCTCCTTATTGGAGGTTGTTGAAAGGTCTCTGAAGAACTAATTGTACTCGGTTTGGTTGGTGGTAAGACTTGTTTTAAGTTTACCTGGCTAGCCACCATACCAATGCTAGTAGCATTGTTGTGTTTCGACAGTCAGATAAGATAACCAGTTCATTTGAGAATTTCTAAGAGTAAACTATATTATTTTTTAAACAACCACTATCACTTAATCATATTTTATCATTTTCTTATCATACTTTACTCTTAGGTGAAACAAAAGAAAAACGCTTGTCAAATTAGGTTTTTTTTTTCGACATTACAGGGTAGACGTCGCGAATGCCATGAAAATAAAATATTCTTCGAATGCTCTGCGTGCTATGTTCGTTTGTGCCTAACAAAGAAAAGAGACAGTTATCAGGCCTTCCACAGCAGTTAATTTAATTAGCCAAAGACTAATTGAGATTTAGAGAAGTTGTATAAGTTTATTTTTGTAAGAAAATTTGATTTAATTTGAAGTTAAATAATAATAAATAAATAAATGTTTCCCACACTCACACCAATTATCTAGCCCCAAGAAAAGCTTCCTTAAGAAACTCGTTATATGGTTAACTAGACAACGGATAAACATACTTAATATACTTAAATACATACTAATTATACATAGGAAACACCCAGACCCGAAACAATATAGAAAAATAGGTATTTCTAAAATGATTCGACCGGGGATCGAACCCGGAACCTCAGAGATAGCGACACCATGAAAACCGGTGTGCAAGCCACTCGACCAAGGAGGTCGTCAAGTCGAAGTTATAAGAGTTAAACATTGATCGATTCCTGCATTTGATCTCATTTCAGAAATTGATAATTTTAAGAAGATTTTCGTTTTTATTTTGTTTCTTATAAGTGTTTCAAGCTTTATTTGATTTAAGTGGTATAAATTGTAAAGCTGTAACTTTGTTGCTCACATTATTACTAAATACATTAAATAAAAATGTTATTAAACTGAAACTCTTTTTCTTCTCTCCAACAGCCATTGTCATTTATGAAGTACAATTTATTTCTAACAACTTATAGAATAGCCGCCCAATGTCCTTCTAAAATGACTATTTATATTTGAAAATAAAATAACGCCTTTCTATTTCAGAACAATAAGTACACTATGAGAAAAATACAAAAAAAAGTAATGCCATAATCTTAAAAAAAAAACCACTTAATCTTGGTTTGGGCGTTTATGTTTTTGAGACAAATGTCATTTATATGGGACGGTGGGCGTTTTTAGAGAACAAAACTTTTTATGATTGGGGGTTAGGAGGTTAATAATAAAAAAAACAAGTCCTTTTACCTTAATTATAAAAAAAAATCCACGAGCGGCATTGTGTACACTACCAACTATGGTATCGTGGCTCAATCCAACTTGCCGAAGCTAATCAACACTATCTACTTTTACTTTATAAGCCAAAGGAGTATTCAATGTCGACAACTACGTCATCAACATCCGATCTTAATATTTGTCTTTTTTCAAATTGTATTTTGTTCGCAACAATATTTGCGTAAAATTATATGTAAATAATCAAAAAAATCAAGTCTTAAAATATTTGGTACTCACTTCCGGATGGAACTGCACACCATACAGACGCATCTGCTCGTTGTATATTGCCGCGATCAAGTGGTTAGACGACTGCGCGCCAATGCGGAACTTCTCGCCCACCTTCTGGACGCTGTCGCCGTGTGTCAACAGGACGGGCTGCAGTTTCTCTAGACGACTGTACCGGAGAAAACAATGAATTTAATAAATAGATAATAAATAAAAACATTTAGTAATTGCCACACAAAGTACAAAACTAGTGGCATGGTGGTCTTCATTTTTTTTATTGAAAAGGATTGTTATTAATAAAGATGAATCCAGAGAACTCAAATATCAAGTGTATAATTTCACTCATCTAGTAGGAAACGGGGTCACTCACAAGTGCGTGATGCCATTCCCTCTAGAAAACCTCTGACGGTGTTTCGTTTCACAGAGAAGGCAGCTTGAGGAACCCTTTAAGTTCCTCGTAGCCTCCAAAAAGTCCGGTGAGTATAGAAAAAATTTGGCCAGGGTGTTACAGAACTCACTTAAAGAGAGGGCACGTGGTCTCTACTTCGACTTCAAACTGGCCATCTTCGCGAGCCTCTTTGCGCAGGACGGAACCGCCAAACTCCTTATTCAACATTTGCATACCGTAGCATATACCTGTGGACCGACAGTAATTTGGTTTCAATACAAAATGTTCGAAAAACAGTATGAATATTAACTTACAACCTCCTTTTAAATACGTGGAGCTCTCCCCCCAACCCCCTTAAGGGGAAAGAAACCACTAAAAACTCCTATACTACGCGCCGCCAGGGTGATCCAGGATCGCCATAAGCAATCCCTGAGTTTAACCTTCCGATTCCGCTATTTTAAAATGTGTACAATGGCAATGTGGGACTCGCCACTGAATTTCTGTGTCTGCATCGGGACCACGAATTGCAAGAGCGGAGTTCAGTTATTAAAAATCAAGAGTAATTTTTTTATATTCAAATAAACTTAAAAGTGCTTTTGAATCGTCCTAAAATATTTTGACCAACTACCCATTTAGGACGTCTATTTTATAGTCACTCACCTAACACCGGCAATCCGATCTTAAATATATCCGCGTCATATCTTGGCGCGTCTTCAGCGTAGACGGAGTTAGGGCCTCCAGAGATGATGATTGCGCGGTAGCCGGTCTCCTTGAGGTGATAGGCTGGCGTGTCCAACGGTAGGATGTCTGACTCGACGCATAGCTCGCGAACGCGTCTGTCTATGACCTATGGTATTTTAAAATGGCTTAATATGTAACTGAAAGTTTATGACACTGTATTTCTATTATATGGTAGAAGTGAAGCTGTGAGGCTTCTTTTAAGTTAATAAACGCAAAAGATTACCTAGTGGATTAATGATCGAAATTGAATGATGGAAAACGTTATGCAGAAGTATAATTGATTTCTTCTCATTTAAGTTTTAAGTAAATAACTACCATAAACATAAATACTACACCTAAAAAAAGTTGAATGTTTTCTCTGGCACGTAGGTATAGGCATATTCTTGTATCTACATGTAACCTGAGCTGGTTAGAGCACAGCTTGAAGTTTCCTGTGCATAAGAACAACTAACCTTTCCATACTGAGAGCCAGCATCCAATATGGCGACTTTATCTCGACCGTGGGTGGCTCCATTGGTCCCACGGTACTGTCCTTCTGCACTGGCTGTGTGCATCTCGCCTCGTCGCCAGCAGCACTAATAAAGAAAAAGAATGACAGATAAAAATTGTATGACAAATATTTTCCTTTACTGTTGCCGCACAAGACAATGTTTTTGGTGAATTAACATTAGTTCTTATTAGATTGTATTAGAGTAAAATGGTATTATAATAAGCTATCTAAAAATCAAACTATTAGTAGTCTCCTAATTGTGTGGAATTCTAAATAATGTTATTGAATGAATGATTTTATACTTGACTCTTTGACCTAATATGAAATTAGCATGTACATAATATGTAACTAAAGTTCAAAATACCTTAATTATCATCAAAATTACTTCAATTTAATCATTTATAAAAGAAGAAAATGTAGCTTACAAAGAACAATGACTTTGCCATAATCAATTCAATGAATAAACGCGTGAAATCTTTGTCTTTGCTTAACATCAGAAGGTAAACAAATTGTTAAATGAAATATCTCTGTAATTCGCAACTTCATTTTTAGTGTTAGTTATTATAAAACACATTTTGCTTACAATAGAGGGCTGAATAGGATGGATTGCTTTTGTTTTGCTTTACCTTTAGCAAAAAGTTTTTAAAATTAAACATCACAATGCACAAAATACAAAAAAGTTAAAAAACCAATGAAATTTGACATCATCACTGCTCACACAAATGTACTACACAAATATGTTACAATTTCTAACACAAGAGATAAACAATAGTTGGTAATGTTGTGATCTACACAATTTAATTGAAAGAAAATATCATCAAGAGTGAACAGGGCTCTACTCTCACAAGTCGACTGTGTGTTATTTATAGAAAGCATCCCACATGAAGTGTAAATATACACAAAGTTTTTATATGGCTGTGCATACTACTATTGATGTTGCAAGTATACTGTCTGATTTACTATTAACATTATTTACTATACATAATTTGCAACTTTTTTTAGTTGTGTTACAAACTTTTGAGTGATGTAATTAAAATGACATTGACATATATTAGTCATGCCTAAAATAGTATCAAATATTTTATACATGATTTCAACAACTACTTCATGAAATAAATAATCTTTGTAAAATATTTTTTTTTATATTTATTTATGCTAAATATAACAATATCAATTAAAAGTATTCTGTCAGAGCCTAAATCTGATATGGCAAGGTGTAACCATCTTTGGTTTCAGCCCTATAGAAACAAAACTATATCATCAATTAAATTAAGATATAAATTTCTATTTTTTATTTTAATTTAGAAATTGTTTGTAAACAGTAGTTGATATATTAAATTGAAAAAAAAAATCACATGATACAAGATTTTTAAAAATTAGTTATATTATATTTATTACACCATCACCATTGGGTTTAGTGGTTTATTGGGCCTTAGTATGTATACTTAGTATGTACATAAAAGGCAAAATAGACAAAAATACCTGTTAGCTTAAAAAGTGAAGTCTCACATACCTACCTAATTGTGTTTATTATTGCAAATTAAAAATCTGAAAGAAACTGCAAATACAGTTGTACTACAGCAGTAATTACATGTCATAAAATAGAGGTAAATAAAAACCAATTTAGCAATAATATATTTACACACTTAAGAAGGCCTAGTAGAGGTGGTTGAAGCCTGGCTGTGGATAATGCTGATGAATTATAGAAAAATAGTGATGGAAAGGTGAAGTATTTCATACAGATTAGAAGAAAATTACAATCTGCGGTAACTACATGAAAAGAAACATAAATAACTTCATATATGAATGTAAATAATCAAACAAAATATGTACCAACACAAATCAAGTTTAACAATTTTAAGCAATATGAACATTCAAATAGAATTACAGAAATAAATGTATTTTATCTGAATGTGTCCAAATCTCTAATGGTTGGATCACATTTAAAGGTTATCATTATTAAGGTTATCACTATCTTATACATATATCCAAAATATCTAACTATAAATAAAAGATTTGGAAGTGATGTAACATTAAATAAAACTTACCGAAATACACAGAAGGAGTATTTTATACGAAAAAATTATTGCCATTCAAATTTGTGACAAAGGGTTACAGAATCACATACCTTCTTGAAAACGCAAAACATGCTTCAACACTATAGGCACCAGAATAGGGCATTTTGTCAATATTGCAAGAAACAAGATGATTGAGAGATCTAACGATAAAACACAGATAACAATGAGATAAACCAAGCATTTACAAGCGGAGCAAAGACGGCAGGCCGGGCGACACGACACAATACTTCGCGCTCCTTCGAATTTACACCTGGAGCCGTCAGCGGGATACGCAAAACTACACCGTTGGAACATATAACTCTAAATTCAACAATATCGATGAGTTCAACTGCGCGTAACTCCGTAGAAACGCGGAGTAAACCGCATCTTGACAATACTCTCCTTGGTCATAACCGGAGACACAAGTCACATCATAGCAGCCATCGTTATCTAACTTGTTTAAACTTATTAACAGTTATGGCACGAAATATAGTTTTTCTAACTTACCTAAAAGAAAATATTTGCAATTTTAGGAGAAAACGCTCATGAAAAACAAGTAAAAATGTGATTCTCCATTCAGCACTACGAATACAAAATTTTAGTACTGAAATTCGACAAAAGGTGGCATTCTACTTTGACGATATTGACGTGATCACATTTCTGTAATTTCTTGGAGTTAGTTCAGCCTGGTAATTTTCATTTGAAAAGGTATTATTTTCATTTAAATTACAGTGTGACAAATCAATGCATTATGTTATGATCCAAATATAATTCTATATTATTGATACAAATTAAATAAAAAATGTTTGCTAGTGTCATGCTGTCAGTTACTATTTTATCATCGTGAACGAAGTATTTAGTTTTGCTTGTCATTCTAAGTCACTAACTTCGTTTTACGTACCGAAGCATTTATTTTCTTTGAAATTCTTTGATATGTTAGTAAAGAAAAAAATCTAATCAATTAAAATTTACTACAATTTATTTTAAAGGTTTAAATAAATAATATTAGCATTTATGATTAAAGTTTTATTAGATTTTTCGATATTTTAATCATTATTCGGAATATTAGACAAACAGATCCTGCGTGAATTGAATAATTTTTTTTCATAGATTCCATTCTATGCAGTTGATTTTGGTTCCTTACATGCAGTCTCAAAGCACAGTAAACAAACAGTTCTGCCGTCTGCGTAAAACGAATTATTAAATAATTTAGATTGATGACGGGAAGATTTTTGTAGAATTGAAGTCCTGTAAACCTTTATTTTGTATAATTTGTGATTGAACTAGTTCAAAATGCCAGATCATTTAGGAAATGATATGCGAAAGACTAAGGATGACAAAGAAGAGCCGGAAAAAGAAATAAAATGTATGTATTACTTTGGAACAAACACTAACCTTTTCTTATATTTACTTTATTCACTTTCAAGGCGCTTCTACATAAATTTACTCTTTTGATTTTACAGCACTGGACGAGGGTGACATAGCGCTGCTGAAATCATACGTAAGTCCCATTTATTACCAAAATTTTTGATTTTTGAGAGAGATTTATGAGGTTCCTCAAGCCGTGTGATCGAAACACAGTCAGAGGGTTTCTACAGGGAATGGCATCGTGCAAGCGTGTCTTCTTTCCCTACTAGATTATCCGAGGTGTTACGATCGGATCACACCTAAAAGATGTGAAATACTAACATCATCTTCATTATCACTGCCTTCCCACCTGTGCAAACCACCTAGGAAGGTTGGGTCATAACCAGTGATGTCAAACAAAATATTGATTTTTTATCCTATTCTATTTCTTTCAGGGACAAGGGCAGTACACAAAAATAATCAAGGAGGTAGAAGATGGCATACAAACTGTAATGAAACGTGTCAATGAACTCACGGGAATCAAAGAATCTGACACTGGATTGGCACCACCAGCACTTTGGGATCTTGCAGCGGACAAACAGACCTTACAGAATGAACAACCATTACAGGTAAGAGAAATCTTAATAATAAATGTTCTTGAAAAGTTATATTCTCTTCTTATTAAACCTTTTGTATTTGCATAAAATATTCAACCACATTATTGATGTATTACTTATTTACTATGAAGTTTCTTTTCTTAGTGGGGCCTGATGTTTCTCTCAACTAGTAGCACTTCAATTCATCAGGATCTTTTGTACAATATTGCTATTGGGTTTAGTTTTGTGACATATTTTATAAGTGAAAATTTGTAAGTCCAAGATTTATCTTTGAAATTACTGTTGTCTTGTCAATTTGTTAATAAAAACATTGATACTTACTTAAAACAACAAAAATTACTCTCAAGACAAACCATAAATTTATCAATTTAGCAAATTTTAAAAATGTGTATTTTTATATGATAAATATAATATACTCTGTCTACTTCATGCAGGTGGCAAGATGTACAAAGATCATCAATGCGGATTCCAATGATCCCAAATACATAATAAATGTAAAACAGTTTGCCAAGTTCGTGGTAGACTTAGCTGACTCTGTGGCACCAACTGATATTGAGGAGGGAATGAGAGTTGGGTAAGTGGCCAGTATATTTAGTTTTTCTTATAATCATTTGTGATAATAATAAAAAATTTTTGCAACAAGAAGGTTTGACAAGCCATTTTTGCCATATTTTTTTTCTAACTTACTTTTTAATTTAACCCACCAGCTTTATGGCCTGATCTCTGAATGTGCATAATATGCAAGAAAGCTTGAGCCCAGCATTTATATGTTTTTAGGCTTATTTATAATTGTGTTTCATTACAACTAAGGACAGATAATGTTTGTGCTTATTTGTTAAATAGCAAATCTGCGGGGAAGAGATTTAGAGTTTGTAGTAAGAATTGCAAGCTCAAAGCACTACTCCCCAACATAAAAGATCAAACATTTCAGCTCATTTTTCTTGAAAATAATAAATTGAGTTATTTTGTTGAACAACAATACTCCAACAATGAAATGAATTGTAGAGTAGTACTAGTTGTAAAAGTAGTTGATTTAAATTTACCACAATCTTTTTTGCTTGTGCACAATTAATCACTGTAATAAGGCTCTGTTTTTAAATGTTAGGAAATGTGCAGCTTTTAATAATAATCACTGGAGAAGTATATAGAGGCTTTGTGAGAAGAGTGCTTATTACATTCTTTAGTTGCTATGACAAAGAGTTACCTTTTGACCACTGTCGCCACTGTCGCCTATAAACGACAAGCGATAGCGTGCCCTGTCCTCCAACGAAGCTTATGATCGACAATGCTTATAGATTTCAAAAATACAAAATGAAGATTCTTTTTAAATAATATATTATTACCCTATTTTCCCCTAAGGCCTCTTTCTCACCGGCTCGGTACGTTTTCGGTTCGGTACCACCTCTGCACCGAATCTGTACAGATTGTTTACCGAGCGCATGTAATCAAATGAGAGCTTTCACACCGAGTCGTTGCGGTACAGATTTTTTACCGAGCGCATCGCGCACCTTTGCACAGAATCTGTACCGAGTGGCCGGCCACCCCCGTCTCACCCCCGCCAGCTCCGCCGCGCGCCTCACTCACACTAGTCACACCAGCCACACTAGGCGCCCGACTCATATCGAATGAACAATACCGTACCGAAAACATCCAGAGCTGGTCGGGAAATGTTTTGCAGCAGAAAATTTCTACAGAATCTGTACAGATTCGGTGCAGTAGCGGTACCGAAACAGAAACGTACCGACCCAGTGAGGAAGAGGCCTTATGTTTTTGCAAGTTTTTACTCTGAAATTAAAATTGTAGCATTAATATTTATACAATGTAACTGTTAAGGGGGTGCAGCGCGGAATTTCGAAAATTTACGTGTTTTTAAGTCACTGGTGCTAGGCGCTGAATAGGTCATATACATTAAAAGGACTAGTGTAGGTTAGCTTGATCCTTTCACAAGGCCATGGTTGTCTTGGAATTTGAAACAAATACCCAGAACCTGCATTAACAATACGTAAAAGTAATGATATATAAAAACTTATTTCTTCAGAAACTTTGTAAATACAGCACAAATTAAACAATGATCCGACATCAAAATGTTTGTATTGATATTCCGCAGGGCACTGTTGTCTTATTTTTCAATTAAAAATTATGAATATGAAAATATTAAGACTTTTATAATTTTTTACCCAAACGCCTATGATTTTACGAAAGTAAACATTGCTGTAATTAAATCAGCAGCCTACTTTGTACAGATTCTAGTGTGTGTGCGTGTTCGTAGTCGTGCGCCGTTGTCACACCACTGCCACGCGCCGCTCGCTCGCTATCATAAAGAAACTTGAAACTCGCAGTTTTGCGTCCGCGCTGCACCCCCTTAATACAATGGAATAACTAGTCAAAAGTGTATACATGTTAAATGCTCATACTATACACTATACTATAATATTCTATACTATACTATACTATACTATACTATTTAATGCTCGTGACTGTACGCCACAAGCCACGGCGATGCATTTATGCTGTGGTGTTGTGTTGTGTTAGTTCTGAAATATTACTTTTAAATACAGTGTAGACCGCAACAAGTACCAGATTCACATTCCCCTGCCGCCGAAGATCGACCCCACTGTCACGATGATGCAGGTCGAGGAGAAGCCTGATGTCACCTACAGCGATGTGGGAGGCTGCAAGGAACAGATCGAGAAGCTGAGGGAGGTGGTTGAAACACCACTTTTGCATGTAAGTGCTTTCATTATTGTATTTCCTTCTCCACATGTTAGGGCGACCACTGTGTCACTGCCTAGATCTGTTGGATGTCATCCGCTCCATTTTAAATGAATTCTTATTTAAAGAGTCCTTGTGATTGAAGGTGCTGATATATATAACTAATATTACTAGTGGTCGCCCAGTGGTCGAAATTCGACCGTAATTTTATTAAGACTGCACGGATTGTATCCTAAGCAATGAAAAATTAAAAAGATAGAATGTGAGTTTGGATTGGCATTGACAGATGTCGGCCGCATTAAAGACAAACAGGGGACTTCTTGGCGGGAATTTGTGTTATGTCGAATATTAATGTGAAATACTGGTGAATTATTAACCGTTAAGTGTTCGTGAGTGTGCATGGGTGTTGGCAAATGAAACAAAACAATGCAAAGTCACTTTTCAAATTTTTCTCAAGAAGTCCGCCCGAGGATTTAGTAAAGCCCCACATCTTTACTGAGATACTCGAGGGGTTGGGAGGTATATCATTTCTCACTTCTCATTTCTATTTATCGTTCATCATCATTTTATAGGATTATAATACTAATGAAATTAAGAAACTAATGACATGGCAGCATAGTCTATCACTTTAGCCGGTTCCTCAGGGAACGAACTACACTTAAAAAAAAAGTTAAAGACAAACAATATTTTTGCTTCATATATTAATATAAAGATATATAATACATAAGACCAAGCTGTAGAATGGTGCAATGGCTACAGAACCTCGCCGAGTAGTACAATCTGAGTACTTAAGAGCTTTTCCGAGCCGCAACATTACGGGCCCAAGTGGCCATAATGATAGCCGACCTCCGATAGGAGATGACAC
Organism: Eudonia mercurella; assembly: GCA_963082485.1. NCBI lineage: Eukaryota > Metazoa > Arthropoda > Insecta > Lepidoptera > Crambidae > Eudonia > Eudonia mercurella. The sequence goes on from OY720038.1 coordinate 15,698,408, forward strand.
ATGAAGAAGAAGCTAATACATAATATATGTTATAGATGAAAGTCAGTTTTAACTTTAAGCATAGCATGAATAGTGATGATTAGTTCCGTATATGTGAAGTGAAATCTTGAATGATTATTTTTTTTTGTATTCAGCCCAAGCCCAGTTTATGTAGAAAGGCCTGAGCTAGACTAATAATGATGTAAATGGTTTATTTTGTTGTTTTTATAACCCTTCCACTTTTAGTAAAAGCATCGAGATCATTTTGCCAATACTCACGCGGCCGGGCACAAACAAATAAAAAAGAACATTCTTAAAAGTTTTATTTTTTCGTTTTTGTAGCCCGAGAAGTTCGTGAAGCTAGGCATCGAGCCCCCTAAAGGCGTACTGCTGTTCGGCCCCCCCGGCACGGGCAAGACGCTGTGCGCGAGGGCCGTCGCCAACCGCACCGACGCGTGTTTCATCAGAGTCATTGGTATGTGTTTTTGACTATGTAGGACCTGGTTTCCATTAATTGTCCGGATTCTATCTCTAGCGAGTCTGCTAGGCGTTCTCGGGACAGTATAAAAAGAGTAAATCTTGGCTGTGTCTTTCATCATCATCGTAATCAGGGGGCTTATTGTCTAATTCATGATACCTTTCAGCTTGACATTTGAAAGCTATTCAAGAACCTCAAACTAATTCACAGGTGTCAGTGATTGCGATCGCGAGCGCGACGCGTTTTTAATCAAAGTCAAAGTCAAATAATTTATTCAACATAAGCATTCACAGGCACTTATTGATGTGAAAACTTTAAAATCAAAAAACCAAAAAAAATTGTTTATACTTAACTGCCTACTGAATCTACCACCAGTTCGGATTTTGGGAGAGCCTTCGACTGAGAAGATCTGGCAAGAAACTAAGGAAGCTTATTTCTTTTTCTGCACCTTTTCAACTAAATTACAATCATGTAATACAAATTTTGTACAATTTTAATAATGTTGAATAAACGATATCGTCATCATCATCATCATCATCATCATCATCATCATCATCATCATCATCATCATCATCATCATCATCATCTCAGCCAAAAAGACGTCCACTGCTGGACAAAGGCCTCCCTCAACGATATCGTCAATTTGACATTTATTTAGAATCGTCTATGCAAAATGACGAGCGCAATTAGCTTTGAAAGGTGTCGTAATAGAGGTTGGAATTAGACAATTAACCCGCTGTCCGTGTCATCCACTGCTGGACCTATGTCCGGCCTATGCCTACCTATCTTAATGCATGTCACTCAGCCCGATCTTCGGCTTTTCGTTTCCAAACGCTGCAAAAAACATTAGGAAAAGCATTGTCTTAGTAATTTAGTTGGAAAAACTGTCATCCTGATTACGAAAGGCTGTGGGTTTGTTTGAGTCCCATCAGAAGCAAGTTGTCTGTTTTGCAATGCCATTTTAGTCTCAATAACAGAGATATGATATTATAATGTTACCTGTTTTTTATATGTTGTTTATTTTAATAAAATAAATTAACTATGTGTAAAATAAAATATGAAATGTTGGAACCTGATGAGTTTGGGAAGTAAAGAAAGAATGCCGCATAATAAGCGTTGGCGTTATTCTGATACACCTTCCCTAGATTAAAAACTGCTTTGAACACCTGTGTCTAGTTAAGTTTATTGACATAGCTACACAATGCAGAACATATCTATCTATACTAATATTATAAAGAGGAAACCTTTGTATTTTTGTTTGTATGTTTGCAACGAATAAACTCAAAAACTACTGGACCGATTTAAAAAATTCTTTCACCATTAGAATGCTACATTAGTGCTGAGTAACTTAAGCTATATTAAAAAAAATAAATATGTATATAAAATACTAAAAACGACAATTCAATTTTCCAATACAAAATGATTTGTTTGTTTTGTTGTCATGGAAACCATTGATATATAATTAATTCAATGATGGAAACTGTCAAAGCGGTACGAAGTCCGCCGGGTCAGCTAGTCTTATGAATAAATTAATAAATAATTGTTATTGTTATTTTTATTATTATTACCTCGCTTCGGTGGTCGAGTGGCAAAGTGCTCAGCCCTATATCCAAATGCCCCCCCCGGGTTCAATTCCCTGGTCGGGCAGTATTTTTTCTCATTTATTGATGCATATCTTGGGCTTGTGATCATCAACCCGCAATTGGCAAGCGTGGTGATTAAGCCGTTACCTATAAATTGTAGTGATGACTTGATTGCAATGATGGACGCCTTTGCCCAAAAGTGGGACAGTCATAGTCTATTTACTTTCCTATTTCGCGTCGTCCGAATGCGCTAGTACACGTATCCGCTTAGCGTTTTTTCGGTCTTACTTTTTCCGCGCGCCTCACTCACAACACCAGTCATGTTGACGCGACTGTACAATAATTTAACGTACCCAAAAACATCCAGAGCAGGTCAGGAAATGTTTTGCAGCAGAAAATCTGTACAGATTCGGTGCAGAGGCGGTACCGAAACGAAAATGTACCGAGCCGGTGAGGAAGAGGCCTTAAATAGCCTAGCCTTCCACAAAAATTGGCTATCAAATGCTATAAGAATTTTTCATATCCGACTGGTTGTTCTAGAGATTAGCAAAAACAAACTCTTTGTGCCTTACAAATAAACAGAGAATAAGCTTCTAATAGTTATTAGACTTATTAGGTGTATATTTCCGTCACGTAGGGTATTTGACTACAATGAAAATATAGATCAAACTGTTGTTAACTTAACAGTAAACATTTTTTTAAACCAATTTATGTAGCACATAATTTTAAAATAAGTATAATTTTTATAAAAAATCATTTATAAAATAATTAAATTTTATGATTGACCACGTGATCGAAAACGCACGGGATTGGTCACGTGATGTCGTGACGTCATTTGCAAGCAAATCAAAGATGTCACTCGAAGTTTTGTACGGTCTGATTTGACAGCTAACAGTTTGTTTACATGCAACTGACGTCACGACATCACGTGACCTGCATGCATCGTTTTGGCGGCTATTTTATTTATTTGAATTTTAATTTTCATAAAAAATAAAAAAAATCACAACGAATTGATCAAATTGCAAATATATTATGCTATAATGAACCATTAGACATATTTTTCTAAAACCTGTCAAATACCCTTAACACGGAATAACTATTCAAAGCTTATTCTCCGTTTATTTGTAAGACTATGGGTCTTTATAATATTATTATCTTATTGGGGCCTGCTGAGGTTTCCCTCTGATCAAATCTTTATTATATTAGTATAGATTGTTAATTGTGTTGATCAACCTTAATCCAGGATCGGAGCTGGTGCAGAAGTACGTGGGTGAGGGCGCGCGCATGGTGCGCGAGCTGTTCGAGATGGCGCGCAGCAAGAAGGCCTGTCTTATATTCTTCGACGAGATCGACGCTATTGGAGGCGCTAGGTAAATAGTCTTCACTTAATATTTAATAATAATTATTTGATTTATATTGTAAGTAAGTAAATGATTTATTCCACTTCAAGACAATACAATAAATAAAACAAGGATTTTTTAAAATGTTCAAATAATTTTTAACGCAAATTTTGTTGCGAACAAATTACAAAAACACAAAATATTGAAAAAATTACTTTCAAAGTAAAAAGTGTTGAATAATTTCGGCGGGCTGGTTAGAACCACGATAGCTCAATTGGAAGAGCACTTGACTTGACCCGGTATGTCACAAGGGTGCAGGTTCAAATCCTGCTTGTGGAATTTTTTTAAACATTTGTGATTTTGTAAGGATTTTTTTTCTTTTTTTGATTTTCACTGATTCGTTTCATATTTTGGTATCCCATTTTTGAAGCGCTAATTCTTTCAAACTAATAAACCGATTTTAATGAAACTTCCTATGCTTAAGGAAAATACAGAGATGTTGACAGTAAAAAAAAATTAAAAAAAATTGTTCTATAATTTTTATGCGACATAACTTTTCATAGCAGACTTTAAATCGCATAAATTCAGTTATGTTTTTCAACTGTGACCGTTCAAATTTCACAAATTTACTTGAAAAACTCTAAAACTCTGAAATTCTGAAAAACGCGAGCGTGCGCCCGTATTCTTCGTGGTGTTCGAAAAGGAATATTATGTTACTAATCATCTGGGGAGCAAAGAAAGAATGCTGAGCATAAGCTATGGCGGCGTTCTGATACACCTCCCCTACATTATTTTAATTACAATCATAACTTTAAGTCCTTACCAATGCAGCCAAGTTGGTAAGGCTACATGTTGTAGAACATTTTTTTGTTATTACGACTATAAAATGTTACATAACTCCTTGAGCGTCGAACGACCACCAGGTGGCCGATAACAATTAAAATTCTATTGTGTTTGGTATCCGCGCGCTCGAGCTCATATAAAAAAGGGTATATATTTTAGCTAAAAAGCTTTTTAAATTACGATATATGGGTGTTGCAGGTGGTTAGATAAAGGCCAGTTGCACAAACTTAAAACGATTTACGATTCTGTGAAAGGTAAAAGAACATATTTTTTTAATTAGTTTTTTCCACTTTCTGATAACGTTTACGGGATTATTAAGTTATCGTAGCTGTCAAAATGTAACTAGAAATACACATAGGTAAGATTTACAGATTTTATAAGATATTTTTTTATTATTCTGGGCAACATTTTAGGTAAAAACTAGTCTTACATAGATGTACTTTACGAAGACCACTATTTTAATATCCATCCAAAATATAGATTTGACGACGGCGCCGGTGGTGACAACGAAGTGCAGCGTACCATGTTGGAGCTGATCAACCAGCTGGACGGGTTCGACCCTCGGGGTAACATCAAGGTTGGTAACAGAAGTATTACTGAAACAAACTAGCTAATGCTGTATTTTGAAAGCATGTCATATTTAAGTAGCTTTATGTGTATTTTGTTTGTGTATCACTCTAATTCATATTGTTTTTATTTGTGAGGACCTGTTAATGGCTTTCCGTAGCTATTTAAATGTTTATTTATATACACCGAGACAATTTCGTGGTTGTTTTCCCGCAGGTGGGGTAGATCAGACCATGAAACTGAACAACTTTCCCCAAGAAACATAGGTCAAAAAACGAGATAATTTTTTCACTTTTCTATACAAAGCCTTTTAATAAATAAGCCTTTTAATAAATATAAGCCTTTTAATAAAAAGCTTATTATAACGGAACCAAATAGTGACATCATAGCAAAGTACACCCTTCATAGGAAGGGTTTAAAATGTATAGACATGTTCTATTAATAAAAATCGATTTGACATACTAAAAATTTCTCTATTGTCTAACCAGTCACCTACCCAATTGGACGGTGAAACAGGAACATACCAATGCAGAAAACTGTAGCTTGACGGCAGAAATAGATCCAGTTCCCATTTCCTCCTTCTTCAGTTCAAAGTCATTTAAATTTGAACCTTATTGTACACTTTTTTTTATTTAATATCTATCTTCTTCATCCTAGGTTGCCTGGCGCATATCGCTTTGTGTTCTGTTTATTTATTTATTTACTTACTTACAAGTTTATGTACACACATAAAAAGGTTACAAAATAAGTTCAACAGGTGAAGTATACAAGGGCGCTGCTTATTTCAGTTCTAAAATATCTTCGAGCAGGCCTGCAAAAGGTTTATTTTATTTTAACGTGTCTGTATTTTTGTTTTTTGTGTGTACAATAAAGTATTCTATTCTATTCTTTTCGACGACCTCCGTAGCCCAGTGGCTTGCACGCCGGACTTTTGGCGGAGCTAACTGAGGTCCCGGGTTCGATTCCCGGTCGGGTCAATATCGAAAGCGAACTTTTCAATATTTCCATAAAAACGAGTGCTTTAGCTTACCTTGGGATCAGAAAATTGTATGTGATGTCTAATATTTCAAAAAAATAAATATTCTTATTTCTAGGTGCTAATGGCCACCAACAGGCCGGATACGTTAGACCCCGCGCTGATGCGGCCCGGTCGCTTGGACCGTAAGGTGGAGTTTGGTCTCCCGGACCTCGAGGGCAGGGCCCACATCTTCAGGATCCACGCGCGCTCCATGAGTGTGGAGAGGGACATCAGATTCGATCTGCTGGCTAGACTGTGTCCTAATTCTACTGGTGCCGAAATCAGGTTGGTTATAGTTTGTATATTACCAGTTTTATTTTATACTAGCAGTTTGCCCGCGACTTTGTCCACGTCGATTACATTTTTTTTAATAATCATTATAAAAAGATTTTTTTGACAAAATAAAATAAAACCTATACCATATATACCTATACCTACCCACAAAGTATACAGCGTGGGTAGGAGTATACCGACAAATTATAACCAAAGATTCTAATGCCTATTTGGACAAAAAAAAGTAATATAAACATGGGCCAGTAAAGCCTAATTTTCGAGATATTAATTTTTTAAGTAAATCACAAGTTCAAAAAATCTCAAGGGTAACACGCCCTAACTATTTGACGTAATCACACACACCTTCACACAAGTACATAGTAATAATTAATAATCAATGTCTCACACTGACGTTGACTTCATTCGTCGTTTATCGTATTTTGTCGGAGTCTTTCGTGAAGTTTGACGTTTTCTATTTCACTCTTTGAACTTAGGTTTTGTTTACAAGGAAGTACTGTCGATAATTATTATTTTTGTTCTAAAAATAAAGTAAGTTAATTACGCAGTTTTAGACCCATATTGATATAACATAATTTACTCGTAATACCACCAGGAATCCTTGGTTTCAATTTGTCGGTATACTCCTTCCCACGCTGTATAGCATTCTAACAGTGAGAGAATTCTTGAAATTGGAGTAGTTCCAGAGATTAGCACCGACAAACATCGATTATTAGTATAGAATTATCAGTTGTCATTAAGTGCAATATTTATTTCTCAAAGCGCTTGCCTTTTTTATTTGATCGTAGTATAAACTCTCGGAATAATGTTACTTACTCTGTTGCTATGGCGACAGACTTCAAAATTATGGTGGTAAGTAAGAGGCCAGTTGATCTTGGAATAAGCCCTACCAATAACTATACCAAGTGTAATATGTAGCTCGGGGAATCAACCCGGGCTCCTCTGGGTCTGACACGGCGATCTTACATGTTCCATCTATTTGTACTTCGTTGACAGTTTCATAGCTTATTTATTTTCTAATATCTACCACGGTGTTTTATCTTAATATTTACCAGTTCCATACTAAATCCAACCTTATACATCTTACAAGTAAGTCTAAATTCCTGTGTCTATGCTTCCCCAGATCGGTGTGCACCGAAGCTGGTATGTTCGCGATCCGCGCGCGCCGTAAGGTTGCCACCGAGAAGGACTTCCTCGAAGCCGTCAACAAGGTCATCAAATCCTACGCCAAGTTCTCAGCCACGCCCCGCTACATGACCTACAATTAAACACCTAATATGTGCCTTGTTTACTGGTACAGAGTCGAATTTTCACTGCTCGTATCTGTCTCTGTTGGGTATAGCTCTACAAATTATCGAAAAGTTACTTAGGCAGTTTTGATCATCGTGTTTGTTAAACACCAGCTATTTACATTGATATGGTAAAAAAAGTATTAAAGAATGTGCACATGACGTTGTCGAAAAACTACTTTAAATTACCAATGGTTTGTCGAAAGGGAAAATATACCACATGGAAAAGTATATTCGCTCTTTCTATAAACCATTGTCGAATTATTAAAGTATAGTTTGTTTGCAACCTTTTTATCAGTTTTTTCATTATAGGTATTAAACTATTCCCTATTAGTTACGTAAAAAGAACGGAAGAGACAAGGCACATTATAACATCAACAGCATTTTCTCGCCGTTTTAAATGTGTGAGGTAGGCTATAATAGATAGTATTTACATTATAATTTTTGTGTAATAAATAATTTTATAAAATTAATCTGCGTTTTTATTAAACTTCATCTCTCTTGTTCCTCTATTCCCCAGTTCTAGTGTTGTACCGTTTTAAGGACGTAACATAGATTAACTAAAGTTTTTACGTTATTGTGTACGTATGAGATTTACAAATTTCACAAAGTATTTTGATTTCATCTCTTAATAGGGCAAGTTATAATAAAATGTACATCATCATGAATCTTCGACTACTGAAGAACTTGCTACTCTTCTCTAACTGGGGGAACATCAATACTTCTCCATTAATATTATGGTTACAAGCATAGATAAGATTGTGGTAAAAAAAAATACAAAGTGTTGAAAAAATTCCACGAGCGGTCAGGTGCACTACCAAGTATGCTATGGTGGTTATAGTTGGTAATGCACCTGTCCCGGCATGTCATGGGCTGCGGGTTCGAATCCCGCTCGTGGAATTTTTGCAAATTTTGTCTTTTTTTCAATTTGTAATTTGTTCACATGTAAAATTGTATATAACCAAAATCATAAGATTGCGGTAGCTAACCAGGTTAACTTAACATAAGCTCTACCACCAACCAAGAACATGAACCTGGAGTAGAGAGTACATGAACATGTAGGTAGGACTGTACTGTACTGACTACATTAACGCTAGGAATCGAAGGATTTGAGACCGGTAGAAGAACCACAAAAGGTTTTAATTAACGAAGGCGAACCAATCAACATTATACCTTTCCAATAGATGTCACAACAAAACTTAAATTATAAAATACTAGCTGACCTGGCGGACTTCGTACCGAATTTCTTTTTTTCTCTTTTTTTTATAAAGCCTATGTTACTCAGCGCTAATGTAGCATTCTAATGGTTAAAGAATTTTTTAAATCGGTCCAGTAGTTTTTGAGTTTATTCATTGCAAACATACATACATACAATAATACAAAGGTTTCCTCTTTATAATGTTAGTACAGATGTTCCACCTTTAGTAGCATCGTAAGTACCTAGTATAAACTACAGAAGGATATTTTACTGCCAATTTGAGCAGAAAAGTAAAAAAATCGAGGGTACATTCACAATTTTATGATAAATCTGAGTTGTGAACAAGTCAGCGTGCGTGTTGTTAAATTCATTAATACTTCTAATAAACTTCATTTGCTGTAAGTGCGAGTGTTTATTATTGCAGTGTAGTGTTTTAATATTTTATTGTGTTTAGTGAATCATTATTATCACCGAAAACATGTCAGTCAATGTAAGTAACCTGTAAAGTATATAAAAAAATGCTTATGAATATTATTAGTGAAAACTATACTTAGAGAGTGAAAACTTTTACTGCAGATATTTTGTTCCTTAGTATATGATACGTAAATAGTCGTTCCGTATTTACTTTGTGAGTATTTAAGGTAGCTGGGAATAAAATCTCGTTACGAGTACGAGACTCCTCCAACACCATGTTGTTTTTCATAAATAGGCAGAGAAGCATTGCTATTGTGCTTCCTTGACTCTTCCGTTACTCTGTCGATAAAATTGGATTATAAATAATTTTGTTTATTCAGTACAATAATAACAATACAACTATTGGAATCGGTACCAATTGCAAATGCAACGCGACGCATGTGCGTGTAAGGATTGCAACATAATTTTAAGATGTCTTAAAATTATGTTGCAATTTTTACAATTAACTATATTGCAATTTTTATGGATTTGTATGTGTCTGCAATACAAACAGACTTAGTTACATTTTTTAGTACTTTTGAGCAATCGTGTTTTGATATATTTATTTATTTGAAGTTAACAATTAATTCTTAATTGTTAAGGAAATTAAACTGTTATGTTAATCTTATTTAATACTGATTTTTAACATTTATATTTAATTCATATCATAATCAGCTCATTTTATGTCCCCAATGCTGGGGCACGAGCCTTATGGATGGATAGGGAGAACGGGCCATAAACCACCACGCAGGCCCAGTGCGGGTTGGGTGGTTGTTAACGACTGTTAATGCAGCCGGGACCGACGGCTTTACGTGCCTTCCGAAGCACGGAGGAGCTCGAGATGATACATTTTTGGTCACCCATCCGATTACCGGCCTTTGCGAAAGTTGCTTAACCTCAGCACTCGCAGACCGGGCGCGTTAACCACTGCGCCATCGAGCTCCTCTTAATTCATAATTGCTGATCATAATCTATTAAAATTAATATAATTGTATATCAAGTTAATAAGTACACAACTTCAGAAAAATCAAAGTTAGTTGTTCTTTTTTGTATTTATTTCGAGCAATAGCTACCGCGATTCAGCCTTCCTAATAATAGTGGATGTAACCCTTAATCGTTCAGGATGCGTATACCGATGTTGTGGAGCTGTGTGCCCTGCTGCAGTGTCTCGGGTTCAGCGTGAAGTCCCTGGACACCAGCGACACCCATCACAGCCAGGAAGGTGCCGCCACGACAGTCGTTATCAACTGCCAGGTAAGGGTTAAGGGAGGGGATGTTTGGGTTATGTGGGACAATATCTCTAGGATACATTTTCACTTGCATCCTAGTTCAATATTTTGTCTGTTTTTTTTGTGTTGTATTTTTGGGTGTGATGTGATGTGACCTGTTAATGTACAGTCACAAGCATTAACATGTATATACTCTTGAATAGTTTTGACTCTTATTCCATTGTATTAAGAGTAACATTGTTTACTTAAGTTAATACTCTTGACTGTACCTTAGTAAATAAACAAATAAATAATTAAATTAGGTGGCGAAGTGTAGTAAGCGAATGGTGATTATTAGGCGGCGACAGCTAGTGTTATGAACACTACTACCATGGACTAATAGTCTTACTAATAAACCATATCGGTAATGATGGATACTTTTGCTTTTTTAGGCTATTTACTTACTTACTTCAAGGCTAAAGCTTTGGATTCTGGGGCGGACTAGGCTGCTTTTAATATTATTAAAAATTCCAACAATGGGATAACTTAATTTACCTTGTCCTGCTCAGGTGTTGTTGTAAAATGGAGTAATCCTATTGGTGGATTCATTCTCGCGTGCCGCTTATGTATTTAGCACATATGGGGTGAAAAGTCGCACTTGGTTTTCTTGCAGGTGTCAGGCCTACACGTGGTGTTGGAGAGCGCCAGCCTGTCCTGCTCATGCCCAGTCGTCAACCAGCAGAACAGTGGCTTCTGGCAGGTGTCTGGTGTAACTGGGGGGAAGCAACTGGACAAGGTAACCGGTGCTATTGTCTTTTGACGATGAAAATTGTTCTTCTACGGTAGGGAAAGCAATTTCTAATATTTCTGTAGGTGAAAAAAAGAAATTAATAAGACTTTATTCGTAGAGTTCATTCACGCTAGCGTTTCTCCAGTTAAGGCGTTCGATAAACGTATGAGGAGCGCAAAGACTGCGCCTGTAGGGAACGGAGACACGCACTAGTGTGTGATAACATTCCCTCTAGAAAACTTCTGAAGGTGTTATTCTTGTTTCTCGCCACCCCCAAAAAAGTCCGGTGATGCTAAACATGCCGTCTGAGGCAATGACGCATACGTCTTTTTAACGCCTCCGCTAGACAAACGCTCAGAAGGGGCTTGTTCACATTGTTCTGAAAACGTCTGGTTCTGAGGACATACTACTGTAATTGGTTCGATTCAAAGTCCAAAAACAGCCAGACCTTACTTTTTGCTCTTTTTGCTTAATTTTTTTCGGCTATTTGGATTTAATCATCATCATCATTTCAGCCCGGAGATACCCACTACTGAGTATAGACCTCCTTCGTATCTACCACTCATCTCTGTCCCAAGCCATACGCATCCATTTATTTGGATTTGTCTTTAGTAAAACAAACTTTTTACTTCAAACATTTAATCAGGTTTACCAAATGGGATGTTCTCCAAAAAGTATATGCTTTGTATTTAACCGCAGGAGTTCGGGTACACCTTACTCGGCTCCCTCCCGAAAGCCCACCGCGAGAGACTTACCCAGGAGTTGCGCGAGATGATCAGCTGCATCAAGCAACACAACGAGTCAGTAGACGCTGACAATGCCAAGACCAAGGAAACCAACAAGTCTGCCAGCATGATAGAGCTTAGCACTCCTGAAAAGAGGTTAGGTTGCTAAAATTTATGCTGGCTTGATATCTTACAATAGAGGTAGAGAGAGGCTGGTGACTGCCTCTGCCAGCGGATTAACCTGACCATCCAAAAGGTAATGTTGCCATCATTCTTCAAACCATCCCCATGAGGCCACAGGTGGAGAACAACTTTTATTTATAACTTGCTCACACTATAACTATAAATAAATAAATAAAGAATAAAATAAATAATATGAGGTTCGTGTAAAGGGCTCTCAAAGTCGGTAGGTAACGCATAGCCACGGATGCAGCAGATGTCCGTGGGCGGTGATGACCACTTCCCATCAAGAAAACTATGCTAGTAGACTATCATAAATATAAAATATGGTAACTTCTCAGTTTTAAGCTATATGTTTATTACAAGGAGGGATAACATTTGATATATGGAACGTCAATCCACGGCGCCAACAATAAAAATTCTAATGTGTCTTTGTTTCGGCAATATTCAACTTTCAGAATGTTCCAGACAAAGGTAGACACGCCCACTAGGTACAGGTCGTTGGATACGCTGACGGCTGCGAAGGCTCAGAGCGAGCAGCCGCTGCCGGCGCCCGGGCCGTTGCTCAAACAGCTCGCATCCAACGCCGGCTCGGAGGACGAGAAAAATGATATAAAAGTGAGCAGCTATCTTAATATTATCACAATGGCAAACAATTTGTAAACCAAATTCAAAGCTTTTAAGGTAACGGATAGGTAACTGATAAATACGTCTGAAAATAAGCCGGCTATGCACTAGCCTGAATATATAAGAAGAATTGTATTAAAATTGTATATTACGCTAGCTGACCCGGCGGACTTCGTACCGTATTTTTTTAAATATAGCCTATGTTACTCTGCGCTAATGTAGCATTCTAATGGAGAAAGATTTTTTTTAATCGGTCCAGTAGTTTTTGAGTTTATTCGTTGCAAACAAACATAAATACAAAGCTATTCTCTTTATAATATTAGTATAGATTGTAGCTTGGTTGAAAAGATGGAGATTTTTTCTCCATCTTTTCAACTGAGTTTCAGGAACCAGCTCTTCTCGGTCCTAGGCTCTCCCAAAATTCAAACTGGTGGCAGTTTCAGTAGTTTCAGATTCAGTAGTTTAGTTTATACTATAATTTTGTTGCACAATGATGCCATCGGTCAGAGGGAAATAGCGAAGGCTGGTCAAGCGGATCTCTGCGGCCGAAGTAACGACCACGAGTGTAAGGATTGTTTCACACGTACCACAACCACACCACAGAGTCGCGACAAAAGGTAGTCAAGCTGTGGTTACGTGTGAATAATGTCGCTGCGGCTTCTTGCGGTTGTGTTGTGTTACCAACAAAATGTTTGCGTTGTGGTTGCGACGTGGCTGCGATGTAGTCGGTATTCAAACACGCGGTCAATATTGACAACAAAATGTGGCCCGTGTGAATTCAACTATTAATTTTCATACAAATTAGCGCCCGCCCACGTGTTGTGGTTGTGGTGTGGTTGTACGTATGAAACAGGGCTTAGACCAGTGGTTCCTAACCTTTTTGAGACCATTACCCCCTGAAAATTGTACAAAGTTGTCCCTTCATGAAAAGAAACAAATTAAATGTATCCACAGTTATTAACAAAGAATGCACCTTAAGTAAAAAAAAGTCAATGTGATGGTTGGTACTGCTTTTTTGTACTTAATAGTTTCTTAAAGTCTTATTCGTCTCCGCCAAGGCACATCTCGACTCGTGTTCAACATTCAGTCTGTTCCTTTACCTAGTTTTCATAGCCATCATAGTAATAGTATAGTAATTGAAACCTTATTTTAACCTTACCTTATTTAAACTAATTTTATTATTTGGTTGCTTTTATTGTTTTGATTAATTTTTGTTATGTTTATTAATTTTAATATTTTGACTACGTTAACTATTTCAATCTATTTAAGGAAAATCTATTTATAATAATATATAATTTTGAATCTGAATTGTTATTATTGTTATTTTTTATATTAAATATAGTAATAGGCCGCGGCTGAGTAATTAATTAAATAAATATATAGTCGAAAACCTAAGCTACTTTTGGCCAAAACGTTGATAGCTCGTAGTTTCCACTGTGTGGCGCCGCTCTAAATAGCTGTATCAATACCCAAGTAGCACACGACACTGATTAACAGCCGAATAACGGATTTCCATCAAGCTTAAAGCTGAATAAGGAAGCTGCATAAAGGCTGTATACGACCTTATAAGGTCGTATAAGGTCCTAAAGACCTTATAAGGTCCTTTTGCCCATCTAAGAATTCTAAGTGCTGTATACAGCACTTAGAATTCTTAGATGGGCAAAAGGCAAATTATTCAGCCTTAAGTTCACATAGCTGTCTAAGAGCTGTGTAGCAGCAACTTAACAGCGTAATAAAGGGTAACAGCACAAAAAATGTTTACATTTTGCTCAGGAAAGACGGTTTTACCCCAAGGGGGTAATTACCCCCAGGTTAGGAACCACTGCTTAGACTGTATAATTATGCCAAAAATGTAACGACTAAAAATCGACACTGACCGGATCATCTTGCCGTAACGTAACATGTTCGATACGAGCATTCGCATAATCAATAGGTACAGTGAGCCGAGCCGCTCGCTCTTCCCTTATCAGTCAGTGAAAAGCTCGTTGTACCGTTCGCGTTCGTTACGATGATACGCTTTAGATACGCTACGATAAGAAGAAAATGTTGTTTTCAATAATATAAAAAAAAATAGATTTTTTATAGTTTTGACGTGATAAGTTTGCGAAGCCTTATTGAATTAATGATTTGACAATGACTTTGTTATTCCAGAAGACTATGTGCCGTAGACAGAGCACTTACACTTTGTCTTCAACGCCTGGAAGCGTTAGACGACGTAATAAAACATCAAGGTGTGTGATTTATTATGTATGATACGTAAATGATGAATTGCAATTAATATAAACATTATGTCTAACTCTCCATTTTAATTTACAGTCCAATACAAGCTCTACCAAACTCATTGTTAGAAAGTTTGATTGAAGCTGAGAAAGTGGCAGAGAATCTGAGAAATAAACTAGCGGCAGTTATTAAAGAGTTTGCTGACGAAGGAAGGAATGACTCTTCCATGTCATCTCTAGCTTTGGACGTTTCTAAAATATCAGTTTTGAAGGTAACCACTTTGACGTAATAGAATATGAATCACACTCTAAAGACCACAGACAAGCTTCTAGACCACATATACTCTTTCCAGTTTCCAGCAGATGAGAAACTTGACCACTATGATCAAGCGCTTACTATTTGCCAAAAAAAGTTAAAATATATGGAAATAGTTGGCAGTGCACCTGACCCGGCATGTCATGGGGAGCGGGTTCGAATCCCGCTCGTGGAGTTTTTTCAACACTTTGTCTTTTTTCAAATATATGGAAAGTTTCAAATTGCCCCATAATTAGTTATATAAACTTATACGTACTACTTTTGGATTTCTGTATTTGCTTTAAACACAGTTTCATTAAAATGTTTATTGCACCAGCTTACTTTATGTCCACACTTCTGAGGCACGTGCCTTCCCTATGAATGGAAATACTAAAGGGAGCAGGGAGAACGGGCATAAACCACCACGCGGACCCAGTATCGACCGATGGTTGTTAACGACAGCTAATGCAGCCGGGACCAACGGCTTTAAGCGCCTTTCGAAGCACGAAAGAGCTCGAGATAATACATTTTTGGGCACCCATTCGATAACCGGCCTTTGCGAAAGTTGCTTAACCTTAGCCATCGCAGACCGGGCGCGTTAACCACAGCGCCATCAAGCTCATTTCGTTCATCGAAAATTTTATGTATTTTTATATAACTGAATAATTATAGGGGGAACCAACGAAAACTCAATTCGCCTCAAGCCCCAATTTATCCGGACTGGGAAAAGTGCAAGAAGATTATGTGAAGAGCCGCCTGAAACACTTCGAAAGTGCATCCACTTCTAATCTGGCACCCAAGAAACAGACACCTAACGAGAAATCCTCACGCCTCCGACGCATATCTCCGAATATTTTCAAGCTGAAGAAAGATGCTACTAAATCAGATAAACTCAAAACGCCAGAGGGTAGAGTCAGCAAGCTAAACAGTACGTATTTGCAAGATATATATACCTAGCATTTCATGATAAACAAGAGTTTTAGAGAGTAACGAAAAAGGTGTGTTCAAAAAGTTTTTTTCTTACAGATTTCTTCAGACCCAAAATTGCGATTCCTGTTACGAAGCCATCAGAGCCCAGTCCAAATCTTAGTGCCAGTAAAAGAAAGTTCAGTCATGTAAAATCTACGATTCCAAAACCCACTCCCGTAAAAAAGGAGTAGATTTAAACTTGGTGATTTAGTGAGACCATTGTAAAAAAGACACGCAATAAAATGTGTTCGCTGTATCATGCTTTTATTATTTCTGTAAGCTCGTTAGTTCCTATAAAATATGTTAAGTTAGGAGTAAATAAATAAAAATGTGAATTAAAGTAAATTTATCTGAGACTTCTTATATTAGACAGATATACTAAGATAACTAAAAAGTAATTTTAATAAAAAAAAAACCATTCCACTATTAAGAATCAGTGAAGTCAGAATTAGAGCAAGTACTTATTAGTTTTTCAACTTCTTTCTCTAAAGAGACATTCCTTTTGCTTGTTGCCTTTTTCTTTCCTTTTGAATGAGTTGAGTGCTTGCAAACACTGTCTTTCTTGTTGGATTTCATGTCGTCATGAGTTTTGCACAAATGCGTCGTTATCGATGTTGGAAACATATTGTTTTCCAAAAACTCCTTAGTGCATAAATCACTTTTATAAGAATGCGGTCGCCGTTTCTTTTTGCACTTTTTGACATGATTGTCATCACCACTCTCTTCAGAAGAACTCTGTATTAATGGTGCATCGGCGGTTCCTGCTTCCACTTGGTTTCTATCAGATATTTCCTTTTCTTGGCTTTTTTTGGTTAGTTCTTTTAAAGTATACTTATCACTTTTGAGTTCTTGTTTTCTCTCTTTCTTTGCTAATTTTAGACAAATAGTAGCTTTTGGATATCCAGTGAACTGCTGATAACAGTCGCCTTTGTCTAAAGACATGAAAGCATTAAAGAATTTCCTTGGATGTATATCTTCTCGAGTATCATTCAGGAGAACATAAGCTTTCTTTAAAAACAACTTTTTGTCAATAGGGTTTTGTAAGTGGAAGAAGTTATCTAGTTGTTCATGGCTTGTCAGTCTTTTGATTGCATTTTTTTGAACAATATTATAAGATACGATTGCCATTAGTATAAAAGCAGGCTCATTGCTCAGTATATGGTCCCATAAAATAAGCCATTCAGAACACGTGAGCACCTCACTAAAAGCTGTTTCTAGTATTTTTAAAGCGTACGTTTGACTTGTTATTCCGCTTTTACAATAATGATCAAGTAATTGTTGGTCATTCTCTGCCAGGATATTTTCTGCCATTGCTAATATACTTATTGGTGGAAAAGGTGCGTATTCAAACCATAGTTGACAATAGTTTAAAAGTACAGTAGCGACACATTCAAATAACAGAAGCGGATCTTTCTGTAACACTTTTACAAATGGGAACACAAATCCAGGCAAAAATTTCATAACACCGAAGAGTGGACACCAGTGCGCAAGACATGAGAGTAATCTCTTTAAATTTTTAAGTGTGGCTGAACTGTGTATTGTAAATTGTTTTTCAATATCTTTGTATGCTGGATGGATACCTTTATCAACTAAAGCGGCATAAGCTATTCTATTTTTAGGCGTATTCAAAAGTGATCTCCAAATTACTGATCTAAACTTATCAGGGTATTCACCATACTGCATCAAAATTCTTCTTAGCCTAGCACTATCCATACAACTTTTCATCTTCTGTTCAACTTCAACTTTTGATGGAGAGAGATCATGGGCTACATGTCTGTGGCTGGAACTGGAAGTGCAAGGAACCTCTTCTATAACGTTGTCTCTTTTGGCACTCTGGGGCATGTCTAACACATATGCTGAGTTGTATATGTTTACTTCCCCCATTTGCAAAATACATAAGAAATACTTGCCACTGGGACTAATAACAAACCTTCTTATATTTGATGATTCAGGACGTACAGTGTGTATGATTGACACCGAATCCAGGTCTAGCAGGTAAAGTGTACAGTCACTGCTAAGTATAGCAAGTATTTTGTTAGCACCACCATCAATTACTTGGGGGATAAACGCAATATGTTGTACTCCATGTATACAAAATTTTGTTAAATCAATATTTTTTAGGGCTTTCCATGTATCCATGCTGAACAGTATCAACATCGGAGACAGACCAGCCATTGCCATAGCCCGGCCGTTCATCGTAAACGCTATACTCTTCATGTGTTTCAACTCGCTTGGTATAATTTGTTTCACTGATTTCATGTTCTCGTGTTTCCATATTTGCACTGTGTCATTTTGAAAGCATGCCACGAGATATTCTCCACCGGGCATGAACATTATTTGTTGTATCTGTGCTCCCAAATAAGTATTCAATGTGAAATACTTTGTATAATTTTGTAGCTCCCATAGAATCGCTTCGACTGGACTGGCTGTTAGAAGATTGTTAATTCTGCTGTTCGAAAACGAGATATGTTTAACCGGTGCTGTATGTCCTGTCAGACTTAGAGAAATGTGGCCATTTTCAATGTCGAGGAAACAGATTTCATAGTTTTTAGAATTGGCCACTACTAACGTATCCAGTTTGTTGGGTACGAAATGAAGCGCTGTAGAAGGCCCTATGAGAGTGAGTTTCCAGAATTTAAGGTCGGTGAAGTCCAGAACGAAAAGGTTGCCGGCGTTGTCGGCGCAGGCCAGTTTCTCTTGGGCATCGTCGAAGGTGCCTGTGGAGAACCGGATCCTGCGCGTCTCCCCGTTCGACCCGCGAAGTGTGTGGTGCAGCTGCAGTATAACTCCATCTTTCGGCTTCGACTTTAGTTTGATATTGACCTTCTCCACACTGTCCTGATCGCCCTGTTTCTCTAGTTCCATTTACAAACGATAATTCAATTAGAGTCGGTTTACAACGTGATGAACATTTATTAATAAAAGTATAATCATTTTATTTGGATAAATTATTGGTTTAAAATTTGGCTGTAGTCAATTCAATTTCTTGTATGATGGCTCTCGCTATGATTTAGCCAATGTCTATTGTGTAATGTCAAGACATACAGCTGTCAATATTAGCGTTACCTTGGTAACAACAGTTACAAACAGAACGCGTGGTATTAGTTATTTGGCTATGCATACTACAGAACAGATAATACTTGAGGTGTGTTCTGATATACACTGCGAGCACTGTCCATTGCTCTTACTGGTTAGAAATTTGTTCCGTTATGGACTGACAGTATACTGCCGCAGTATCTTAGGGAAATTTATGACGTCATAAATCGTCGCCATTTTTGTACAAGGTGCTCTCAGTGCTTTGATCACGTGATCAACAGCGTCCAGAAGTGACATGGATGACAGTATACTGGACTGCGTTCCGTTATAAACAGTAACCAGTATAGCTAACTATAAAGGAACGGCTTCGCAGTATACTAAATTGACGTCACACCTTACAGTGCTCGCTGTGTAGGTATATCGGAACATACCTTTGATACTTGTACGACAGATATTTAGTCATGTGCTTGTACCGCGTAGTTAATGTTTTTTATTATGAATTTACCAAAATATAAAGAAGATGTAAATATCGTAAATTTTTTTTTTTTTGAGTTTCGTAATGAAGCTTCTCTTGGGCTAGATAATTGGTGTGAGTGTAGGAAAGTTTATTTATCTATTTAATCCTTAATAGTTACTTTAACAAAATAGGTACCTAGGTATTAGAATACAAACTAAATTATTACGAAATACTATTAGCATGAGTCTGATAGCACGAGGAGCTCGATGGCGCAGTAGTTAACGGGCCCGGTCTGCGAGTGCTGAGGTTAAGCAACTTTCGCTAAGACCAGTCATCGGATGGGTGAAAAAAAATGTATCATCTCGAGCTTCTCCGTGCTTCGGAAGACACGTAAATCCGTTGGTCCCGGTTACATTAGCAGTCGTTAACAACCGCCAATCCGCACTGGGCCCGCGTGGTGGTTTATGGCCCATTCTCCCTATCCATCTATACTATAGAGAAGGCTCGTGCCCCAACATAAAAATGAGCTGATGATGATGATGCTGACTATTAGCATCATAAGACTATAAGGTCCTTCAAGAAAACAACATACCTGAATCTTGATAATAGATTTGTACGAGTATATAAACATGGCGTACCTATATGCTTTAGCTATTGCTCTATTTAAATAATTCATGATAACTGTATTCTGTATCGTCTTATTGAACACTAGGTACGTTGTGCATTGCATTCCACAAACAATTGTAGGCCCACTCTGGAAAATAAAGTAGGTTTTAGCAGCACTAGCGTTCGACATATTAGTCAACTGGGTAAACTGGGTAGACTAGCGTCGCTAACTAGCGACGCTAGTTTTTGTTGTAAAAATAAAATAAAAATAATAATTGTAAATTTGCTAGATGTTAGCTGGAAAGCAGGTGGCCTGTCTGTATCTCAGAAAAATAACTAAAAGTTATTGTAAGTTATTGTTCTGAGGTCTGTATTCAATTGTTGCTATAGACAATAATCAGTAAGGTATAGACATTATTATTATTAGAACTTAACTTTAAAAAAACAGAAAAAATAATTAGAAATTAAAAACTAAAGACAATAATAATAAGTAATAAAATCAATAAAAAAAAATAAAAAAATAAAGTAATACATTAATCAGTTGTTGACCCCTATTTTATTGGTTCCGGTCGAACACTTGCCACTACCCTACACAAAACATGGGTAACTTTAACCTTGACGCCGTCTCCAAAAACTGTTAAATTTTATTAAATAGCTTCACTTATTTTACCTTCTGAGATGACTCCCGTGATACAAACGAACAACTCTTACTGTTGGACCAACTCCCTAACTCGATAATAAAATTCAGCTGTTCCATACATTTTGGTCGAATGAATATTGATGATGGCGGACTAAGTTTTTGAAACGTGTCCCGCGATAAGTAACTAAAAAGTAATAATAATAATTAAATACAGATCACTTGCTTCTTCATTTTTCTGCTACGAAAACTTTATCGAGCACTGAGCTTAGGGGTGCGCCGTCCGTACCGTATTGTAAACACGTTCCCTTTGATACTAAATATATATTTTGTTTATGTAATACGATACGATAGTATTTTCAATTATATCAACTTAACCGCGTGACTGTTTGAGGAGCTCGATCTCGGTCTGCGAGTGCTGGGTTAAGCAACATTCGCAAAGGCCGGTCATCGGATGGGTGACCAAAAATGTATCATCTCGAGCTCTCCGTGCTTTGGAAGGCACGTAAAGCCGTTGGTCCCGGCTGCATTCGCAGTCGTTAACAACCACCAATCCGCACTGGGCCCGCGTGGTGGTTTATGGCCCGTTCTCCCTAAATATTCATAGGGAAGGCTCGTGCCCCAGCAGTGAAGACATAGAATGAGCTGATGATGACGATGATGAACCGCGTGACTGTACTTCACACGCGAAGACTTCACTATACCACAGGAACCTGTTACCGAGATAAAGACTATCCTATGTCTTAGTCTGGGCCATGGTCCGTCCATGTGCAAAATTGCATCCAAATCGGTCCAGCTGTGCAAAAAAAGTGATGGGCCTACCAACGAACAGGCGAGAATTTGTAAGGCAGAAGCAGCGCGCTGCTTCAATGCCAGGATAAATATAGCTTTCGTTAACGTGATCGATTGACAAGTAGAACGCATTAGGTACTCTCGAGCGTTCCATCACCATCGATCACCATTCGATCACATTCACGGTGAAGAGAATTTTATTAGGGATTGGCTGGATTACTTCAATGTTAAAAATATTTGTAGCACATCACAATAATAACAAACCGAATATGTAATAAATTTGTAGGGAAAAACATAACAAACTTAAGATGATATTAAATATTAAATCGACAACTCATTGTATTGTAACTTTCTACATCTCGTTTAATGTCTGCCGAACTGTTATTATAATCGCGTTAGCTATTCAAGATGTTGTTACAATTACCTTCACTTGAGACCACTTTAAATGTTGATCGAGTTCCAGGCGAAGCGTGTTAAATAAAATGGAGCATCGGTTACGGCTTATGACCCTGATTATTTTCAGTCGCGCCGCATTTTCTCCGTAAACTGTTCCGTTTTTTCACCTCTCGGGGAAATGCCAGCTAATTTGACGTAAAGTGATTACGATTGGCGCGCCGTGGGCCCCTGGCCGCTGCGGCTGCGCTGGCGCCGGCGCAGTGTCGATGCAGCCGCGCAGCGCGCACCCGCGCTCCGCTACAATTATCAGAAAGTGACCGTTATTATTTATGGCGCGCAATTCAAAATGTAATGTCCGTTAGAATACAAAATTGTAATCGGCCCCATCGGATATTGTCATCGTCGACTTTTCCTAGGAAAGTTTGACGTATGAAAAACACGACAGACAACAACTGAACAGCGTGCCTCAGATTATTCAATATCGAGCTGGCGGCACGGGAAATCGCCGATTAAATCACGCCGGAATACCTCGCTAACGAAGCGTCCGCGGTTTAATGGCGACAGTAAAATGAGATAGTATTTTCTCTGAGATTCCGCGGGCGTTTGGTCCGGCGAGCGGCGGAGTCGAGCACATGCCGACGTACCGGCTGGTGGAGAGTGAGAGGCCTAGCGCGTGTAGCCGTCTCTTGAGCGGCCTGAAGATGTGTTTCCTGAACGTGCTGCGCCTGCACGTGTCGCAGAGCCAGCGGCAAAAGCGGCTGTACAAGCAATACATGGAACAGCTGGCCGGAGCTTACGTGGAGCGGTGCACCGACTTGAAGACGGCCTGGGAGCCGAGGTATAGACACAGCTACAGGGTTCCGTCACCTGAGTGGCGGTACTCCATGTCTTGTGATGAGCAGTGGTATGAAGCGGAGGGGTCGCAGTCGTGCTGTGGCTCGGACTGCACGGACAGCGGCCGGTGCTCCTCCCCCTGCTGCTCGGAGGTGATCTTCAATGGCGGACAGCATTTTAGCGGGAAGAGGAACCCCAATCCGCACATTTGCCGGCGGTACCCCGTCTGCTATCCTGGCAACTTTGGGTGAGTGCGTAGCTTAGATAACTTTCGTTCTTTTGCTCCTGTGCCCCTATTACTTTGTGCGTGTTTTGATGAAATACTATTCGCATCAAAACTTTATCTTATTTCGTAACCTATTTCCAACTACGATTATGATTATAGAGATGACTTTATATTAATACAGCTGACCCAGCGGACTTCGTACCGCATTATATAGCCTATGTTACTCAGCGCTAATGTAGCATTCTAATGGTGAAAGAATTTTTTAAATCGGTCCAGTAGTTTTTGAGTTTATTCGTTGCAAACATACATACATACAAAGATACAAAACTTTCCTCTTTATAATATTAGTTTAGATTTGTCGCAGTGATTTATGATATGATATGTGAGACTAAGGAAATTGTAATACATGGAAAAGTTAACAATGTTTACGAAGATTGCTTTTGTGACAAAGTAGTGACCCATTGATGAAGTGTAGTTAAGGGTGGAGAGGAAACCACACTCACCTGTATGATGACTAGTAGGAAACAGGTGGTCTGTATTCAATCGTTGCTAAATTCAAAATCAGTTGCCGACTCAGAACAATAAGTAAATTTTTCTGAGTTTGCTGACCACTTCATTATTAATGATTAAAGGAAAAAAAAATCGTTCACTAGTTTCTGACGAATACTGTTCCCACTACCCTAGATTGTTTTTTTAAATGATTTAAATCGAGAATTCTGGCATATTCTGATTCTGTCATATTCCTCCATGTCTCCTTCGCCAAGGTTCCTTCTAGAAATGTTGGTCCTTTTAAGTCAAGCCTCCGCAAAGTTTCTTGTATTCAATGCCCTGCAATCTCGTACCGTAACAAAACTCGAGTCTGCGTCTGCGCCGCAATTGAGTTTCAATAAAAACTATGCTAGCTTGGTACCGGTCGGTAGACTAACTATGGGAATATTCACAAAGGTAATTGAAGTTTACTTTTATATTTTTTAAAATGCCATAGATCGAATGACTTTATACCGTGTTGCTTATTTATTAGATTGGATTACTTAAATGCTTTTATTGTTAAAGTTAAAAGTCTGCGATTATAAAAGTATTTATCCGCAGTAGTAATCAAGGAAATTTCCAGTAATTTTCTTTTTCATTATAATGAGAAGATTTTTAGACAGGACTTATATTAAAACATTTATATATTTTGTTCTTATAGGTAGGTACCTAAATGGAAAAGATTAAAGAGTATTTTAATTTCAATATTATTCTATTTAACACTATCTACGTTTAAAGTTTAAAGTTCTATTTATATTGATGATTTTCAAAAAAAATCTTCTATCGAAATGTGATATTTCCAATACTTACATATTTACAAAAGTGATTGAGAATGATTATATTTTTTTGGTATTGATCAATCATTTTCAGAAGAAAGCAAAAAGAAATGTTCATCACAGTCTCTTGTTTGTTTTGGCCATTATATTATGTATTATTAATTATGCATGACTTTACGCGCATACATATTAGTAATAAACCAAGCGAATAAGACACTAAACAGTTTATGTAAGAACCATATGAATAAGTTAGTAGGTATACGAAAACAATCTCTCATGACTATTAATATTGTTCTGCTTCTAAGAACACTTAACTTTTATAACAATAAATATTTTTCTAACATTACATAGATGACTTAATCCATAGAAGTTTTTATAAAACTCCTCATTAAAACTAAGTAAAAGAGGATTAAATTCCAGGAACTGACAATGACTTTTTTTTAAATGACTATGTTTAGGGAAACGTAGTCATATTTTAAATGAAACAATTTATGTCTAAGCATATTTATGTTCCATATTTGAGCATGAATTTTCAAAGACTTCGGAAGGTCTGTAATCAAAAGGAGACGGTTTTTAAAGATTTTTATTTACCATCTCTAGCTGGGGATAAGTGTATGGTGATTGTTACGATCTCCCATATATACATTACTAACGGCCGCCCACAGTTTCACCCGCGTGGTTCCCGTTCCCGTGGGAATATTGGGATAAAAAGTATCCTATGTGTTAATCCAGGTTATAAACTACTTACATGCCGAATTCCATCCAAATCCATCCATCCGTTGCAGCGTGAAGAAGCAACAAATATACACACACACACAAACTTTCGCATTTATAATATTAGTGTGATTGCTTGGGACAATAACTTAGCCTTATGTTGAGCGAGTGAGCGAGGAAACACAACCCTTGTCCACCACTTAAAATTACTGGACGACAATAAAATGAACGGAGAACATAATGTTCTTTTTGGAAAAGTGTTGAAAACTTCCATGAGCAGGATCGGAACCCACACCCTCTGACAAACCGGTCAGGTAGACTACGAACTATGCTATCTTGGCTCTTCCAAATTTTACAACACTTTTCCAAATCGCAACAAAATTTGCGTAAAATTATATAGAAATAGAAATAGAAATAGAAATAGAAATAGAAATAGAAATAGAAATAGAAATAGAAATAGAAATAGAAATAGAAATAGAAATAGAAATAGAAATAGAAATAGAAATAGAAATAGAAATAGAAATAGAAATAGAAATAGAAATAGAAATAGAAATAGAAATAGAAATAGAAATAGAAATAGAAATAGAAATAGAAATAGAAATAGAAATAGAAATAGAAATAGAAATAGAAATAGAAATAGAAATAGAAATAGAAATAGAAATAGAAATAGAAATAGAAATAGAAATAGAAATAGAAATAGAAATAGAAATAGAAATAGAAATAGAAATAGAAATAGAAATAGAAATAGAAATAGAAATAGAAATAGAAATAGAAATAATTTTTATTAACATTGAAACTTACATACTTAACATATATATATAACGCGTTTACAAAAAAAAGAAGAATACATGCCAAAAGAATAAATTTGCCAGCGGTTTCCACACTAGGACGAGCCTGACTTGTGGCAAACCCAACGTGAACATGATGCCAAGAATGAGATTAAACTAAATATAACTAATATAACTATAAACATGAAGTTATATTAGCCTCTAAGTCCAGCAGGCTTTGGGACTTTATAACCTGATAACTAGTTATGATAAAATATAAAGTATAATAATGTAAACGACTTGAGGATCACTTTTAAAGAAATTGCTTGCGATAGGTATTTTTTTTAATGCCTTTGCACAAGCATTTAGCCAATGAAAAAGTATAATTTTTCTTTTACAAGTAATACATAAATAAACAATATTTCTTTTCTGTATGATGATGATAAATGATAATAGAAATGAGAAGTAAGAAATGATATACCAAGCAACCCTTCGAGTATCTCAGTAAAGATGTGGGGCTTTACTAAGTCCTCGGGCGGACTTCTAGAGAGAATTTGAAAAGTGACGTTGCACTGTTTTGTTTCATTTGCCAACACTCATGCACACTCACGAACACTTAACGGTTAATACTCCACCATTATTTCACATTAATATTCGAAATAACACAAAATTTCGAAAATAAAACAAAACCGCGGACATGACTCTTCACTTTCCCGCCAAGAACGTCCGATAGGTAATTCCACACAGCAGATGTATAGCAAATTAATGCTTCATTTCACTTGTCACCTTGATTGGTCGTTTACGAGCTATTCGTATTAACACCTCATTTCGTGAAGCTGGCTTTCCACTATACTCGTAGCTATGCGAGGCAGCGGACCGGTGAGCTAAAAAGAACTATTAAGAGGATTCCACCATGTTTGCAATATCAAAATGTCACTTTCAACTCAGATTCAGCAATTTAATGAAGTGCTGTTTTTCATCGCTCATTGTTCCACTGCCTCGCATTGCTGTACTAAATTCCCGATGAGCTCTTGAAAATCGGTAGGCAACTTTGGGGCCACGGAGCCACAATGACGTTTGTGGCGATGCCAGTAAATATTAAGTACAATTTTTTTTTAAATTTTTTTAAATATATTTTTTAAATCTTTATATTTAATATTTAAGGTTCACAGTAAACTGAAGATGTTGATAATATCCAATATTTTTTTCAGAATTTTTTATTTGAAATTTAATTTGTATAGTTATGAATCAACAGGGCCACTTTTGAGATGCCTTTTTGTTCTAGAGTACTAGACCCTTTAACTAGTACATTAATGATCGAAGTTAATGGAATGCGACCCTTACTTTTTTCTCGTGTTCAATATTTATAGTGTGCAATTGGCATGCTCCGATGCGCGTAAATGCAACTCACTTCGAAAGGTGAATATCCTATACAATGTCTTTACCCTGAGTAGGATATCTGGAAATGTCATAGATAATGTAAACGCTTTTAGATGAGACAACAGTCTTTTAACCTATGCTGAGAGATGGTCACTTATAAACGCTTGAAACGTGTAGTTACCTAAGTATTGGTTACGAAATGTCTTTCAGTTAGATAGTTACGTAAAGTATGCATCTTAATATGGGACTGATATAGCATTTGAAGAGGAAGAACTTCGTTGTTGTTCTTATCACTCATTATAATAAGAAACGTTAATAATTAAAAAAAAAAACAAAACAAAAAGCTTTATTACTCAAGATAGGTTTTACAAAATGTTGAGAAACCCCAGAAAGTAATACAATACTCGTTTTGGGGATGACTCGCTCTCCCAAGATAATAAATTAAAATTGAGTAGTAATAATTTATATATTAATACGTGAAGCAAAAACTTTGTATCCGGCTTTTACGAAAATTGAGCGGACAGAGGAGTATGAAATTTCGCACACTTATAGTTTATATAGAGAAGGTTATCCGAATGTTAATATTTTTTTAAAATTATGCATAAAAAATACATTAAATCTATATATTAATACGTGAAGCAAAAACTTTGTACCCGCTTTTACGAAAATTGCGCGGACAGAGGAGTATGAAATTTCGCACACTTATAGTTTCACACACAGTACACATTCTATCTTTTCTAATGTTTCATTGCTTAGGATACAATCCGTGCAGCCTTAATAAAATTACGGTCGAATTTCGACCACTGGGCGACCACTAGTAACAATAAGTAGTTAATATTACAAAAAGTAAGCGTTACAATGTATATGTGTGAGTGTGTATGTAACAAATACACGTATTAAAACGGTGACATATAGATATTAATTAATTATCGTATTCCCGCTTTGCAATTCATTAATATTTTACAATTAAAAGACAGCGATGTATTGTTGCGTAATTTTAATTACACAATACTTTGTGTGAAATGATTTTTGAAATATATTTTTCTGTGTTTCAAATCAACCAAAATAGTTTTTATTATTCCATAAAGCACTTGGCGTTCATCTCGCCGCAGTCGCAGTGACGATATGGCCGGAGGTGGAAGTGCACTTCACCAGATATTCCAACTACTGAGTAACTGGCTATCTTATCTCTGTCGGACGGAACGCAACAATGCTATGCACCCCTGCTGGGAGTTGAAGCCGCTAGACCGCAGAAGCGATAACTTTTTTTCATGTTTTGTTTATTTTTATTGTTTACAATAAATTGTTAATAAATAGAAAGTAAGTTAGCTTTCTAGCTACCAAATATTAAGTATTTATTAACTTTGCACATGAAAACAGGATATACCTACAATTGACATATGTACGTTAGGTATATAAGTATGTCGTGTTCATCATCATCATCATTATCATCAGCTCATTTTATGTCCCCACTGCTGGGGCACGAGCCTTCCCTATGGACGGATAGGGAGAACGGGCCATAAACCACCACGCGGGCCCAGTGCAGATTGGTGGTTATTAACGACTGCTAATGCAGCCGGGACCAACGGCTTTACGTGCCTTCCGAAGCACGGAGGAGTTCGCGATGATAAATTTTTGGTCATCCATCCGATGCAAAAGTTGCTTCACCTCAGCACTCGCAGACCGGTCGCGTTAACCACTGCGCCATCGAGCTCCTCGTCGTGTTACCAAGCTTATAATTTTCTTTCCACAATAATTATGATAAATTCAACAAGGAACTCTCGTATATATTTTCATATAGCAACAGTCAACATATCATTTGAGTGGCACTCACTGAGACTGTAAATTATATGTTTCTAGCGCTGCAAAAAGCAATATGCAAACGTGCAATGGTAAGTGATATGCTATATTGAATCTTATAGGTATTGGTATAAGACCTGGTATAAGATTACTGGGAGAGTAACGCAATCAGTTAGTATGAGACACGGTTTACCAACATCCGTAACTTGGTTGGTATGCAAAATTTCATGAGTGAGTGCCTATTGCGAGCTTTGATCAGAACTAACAGTCATGTTAACGAAAACGAGATTGTTTCACCCGCGGAGCGCACAGTTGGGTCTATATGACCCGCGACATTTTTAAGCGTGGGTTTTTTCCAGAAAATATTGGGTGCTATTGCCGTACTTCTCAGTAACTGGAGCTAATTACGTCTCCTCCTCGTTTCTTACCGGTATTCAGTCGGGTTGCGCTTGCATCGGTAAATATACGTAGCCAAACGATCGAAAGGGTAAATATGACCCAACTATACACTCGATGTCGTAGTTTTGTGTCATATTTTTAAAACATTTGTTTTTTATTTTAACTTTTTTTAGCGATATTTACGAAATGAACCGGGAAAATTCGAAAGCCGATTTTTGCCGTTTTACAAGAGTCGATCTCCGAAATCGAAAATATTTCGTCGGAAAATGAAGAGTAACAAGATCATCTGAGTTATTTCAGTAACGACAGTGGCACTAATCAAGACGCGTCTAACGACGATAGCGATAATGAACCTTTGAGTGTTTTACAGCGAAAAAAGATAGGAAATCCCACAGATCACGGAACCTTTTCCGTGTTCTGTGGGAAAAGCAATCACACTCGTCGAAATGTTGCTACAAAACAGAAGTTGTTTATTTTAGTTACTTTTCACATACTTTTAGTTTATTTTTAATAAAAAAAATGTTTAATAATTAATTTGTTTAAGTTTACCAAAAATCCCTAAGCTATATATTTACTATGTGGATTTAATTGTAAGTGATGAATTGTGTTTTTATTTAATTAAATTTGTCTGTTCTGTTTATATGTGTGATTTTATATGTAAAATAAATTATTACAAATTATAAAGTCGTAAGTAATATACTTAATTATTATAGTTTGCCAAAATTCCTTTAAGTATTCAAATTACATATTTTTCTAATATGGGTCATCTTGACCCAACCCGACAGTCGGTGTTACAATTTGCCACTGTGCTAACGCCGCGCCCCGGGTTAAGTTTACGCCAACAACTCATTGATTAATTTCATAATCATCATCATTTCAGCCCGGAGATACCTACTGCAGAGTATTAGCTTCCTTTCGTATCTGCCACTCATCTCTGTCCTTAATTAATCATCATCAACTCATTTTATGGCCCCAACTGCTGGGGCACGAGCCTTCCCTATGGACGGATAGGGAGAACGGGCCATAAACCACCACGCGGGCCCAGTGCGGTACGGTGGTAGTTAACGACTGCTAATGCAGCCGGGGCCAACGGCTTTACGTGCTTTTCGAAGCACGTAGGAGTTCGAGATGATACATTTTTGGTCACCCATCCGATGACTGGCCTTTGCGAATGTTGCTTAACCTCGACATTCGCAGACCGGGCGCGGTAACCACTGCAACATCGAGGTTCTCAGAATCAAATTAATTAATTCATTCATTTATTATTTTACATATTATTTATTATTGTATACTGACTTTTCTAACCCTTTACAATTCTCCTCGTTTGTCACCAGAAAGCCTACGACCTCCCTATCAATCTTTTCGGTATTGTTGTATTTTGTACTCCTAATATTAATTTGAATTTTTGAACTAAACCTAAGAAAATAGTTTAATTTGCATACTCAAAAGGCAAGCTTACATTTTTTCTTTTTTTCCTTTTTTAATCCCAACCAAGTAACAACCAAAAACGGTTAAATACCGAAGCATTACTACAAATTGACTTACGTACTGATGACCTAGAAATATAAGGGACTCTTCAAGCGTGAAGTACTTTTAACGTTCATACAGATAAGTATGCTATGTTTCATAATTTAGGTCGTCTAGTCTAACAACAGACAGCCCAATCTATCAACCATAAAAGTCACAAAAACCACAAGTAAAAGTAATGAACACGTTTTTCCTTTAATCACTAGAAATAGGGGCCAGCTAGGGCTGCCAACCGTACTATAATGTATAGTACTGTACTATATTTCGGGACTGCGTACTATAAAATAAATATATAGTACGCAAAAATACTATAAAGAGAGAAATCTAACTAACAAATCTCTCATTTAAAAAAAGTATAAACGCGTCTTGAATATCAAAATGGATAGATATAATAGAAAATGGACGACCTTTACTCTTAAATAACAATATTAAAAAAATACTTGTAAATTTACATTAATACAAAAAAAATAGTGACAAAGCATATGACACCTTTGTTTTTTACAAGAAGTGCAAAAAAATATAGTTTTAATAAAAATAAATAAGTAACAAATATATCTTTGCCTATTTTTTTCTTTTTCCATAAAATACTGATAAATACTGAGTGGTAGAGCCACGCTGCATTGCAGCACGAAATGGGCCGGCACGCCCGGCGTAATACCACCCTCTACAGAATATCGGCGTGAAACAAGGCTGACAACGCATCTGCGATTACTTTGGTTTGCGAGTGTCCATGGGCGGCGGCAATCATTCTCATCAGGTGACCCGCCTGCTCGTTTTCTCCTTTTAATATAAAAAAATACTATATTTTTTTGAGGCGTACTATATTTTTTGTTGGTAATTTCGATAAATACTATATTTCACCGAAGTAATGTTGGCAACCTTAGCCAGCACCTGCTTTTAGTCTTTAGCAACTATTGAATACAAACCACCTTTGTAGCTGTCATGACGTAAAATTTCAATGAAAATTCATGTTATTTTTTGGCAACGAAAGCTGTTTC
Source organism: Eudonia mercurella (assembly GCA_963082485.1). Taxonomy (NCBI): domain Eukaryota; kingdom Metazoa; phylum Arthropoda; class Insecta; order Lepidoptera; family Crambidae; genus Eudonia; species Eudonia mercurella. Next base: position 15,730,333 of record OY720038.1, read on the forward strand.
GAACACTGGCCTCAAAGTGTCGAACACTGGCGCCACTATACTCTCAAATTACAACATAATTTGGTTAAAATATTTTTTTTCTCATCAAATACAATACAGCCATAATATTTAAATGAGAAACTTACAGTTATCTCTATTAACGTTTTAGCCAATGTTGCCAGCATTATTGGGACCGTTCCCATGAGACCTGAGTGTTTCTTTAGTTCTTATTTTAATTTTTTTAATAAAAAAGCTTCTTAAGTTAAAACTAGTCGTTCTTAGTCAAATAAATCATAATCTGGACTTCTTGGCGGGAAAGTGAAAAGTCATGTCTGCGGTCAATGATATTATATAATATCATTGTCTGCGGTTTGGTTTTATTTTCTAAAATTTGTGTTATGTCGAAGATTAATGTGAAATAATGGTGGATTATTGACCATTAAGTGTTCGTGAGTGTGCATGAATGTTGGCAAATGAAACAAAACGGTGCAACGTCACTTTTCAAATTCTCTCAAGAAGTCCGCCCGAGGACTTAATAAAGCCCCACGTTTCGTATCGTATCGTTTCTCACTTCTCATTTCTATTATCATTCATCATCATCATTTAGACGAAGGAAATATTGTTTATTTATGTATTACTTGTAGGAAAAATTACTTTGACACTGGCTAAATGTGCTAATCGCACGAAGCCATCAACTTAAGGAAAAAAAAAAGAAATCATAATCTGGGTGCCTAGTGTGAGTTTTGTTTACTATCCGTCTTAGACTGTCCGTATTCATTCGATGACGTTTACAAAAACGGAAATTATTATAGCATTGAAGCAGCGCCTCCTGGTGACATACAAGAAGAGTTACAATTTTGCAATACAATTTCTCGTCTTCGTTAAGGTGATCGAATGGTGAATGAATCTCGCACTTGGCACCCTGCATCTTCTTTAAGTGCACAATGCACTAATTAGTTAAAATGTTTCTTAGACAATGTGTGCAAATACTTATAAAATACAGTGAAAAAATTTAACGCCTACCCGATCCACTGTATTTTATAAGTATTTCATTCAGCTTCAGTGCAGCAATTAGCACTTAAATAAAGAAGTAAAATTTACAATGTGTGTAAGTTTCGTTTTCTGTAAGTACCTATTCAAAATAAAAATGCGTTAGGTATTTTTTTATGTTCGAGGGTATTTTAAAAAAAAGCTGTGCTCCTACAAATGTGATCATACTTTTAAACATGGGGAAATTTTAAGATAAGATAAGGCGAACTTAGAACAAGCTCTTTACCAACCAAACCGTGTGCAATATGTATCTCCGCTGGGAATCGAACCCGGGATTTCTGAGTCCGAGACGAAGCGACAATAGATCAAAGGTGCTCAAATTTTAAAACCTCTTCGGCGGTTAGATTGCCAAGAGGAAACGTAATTATCAGTGATCGGATTAGGTAGTAGTAGTAGAATGACCTTAAACGTTGTATTAATATGGATAAGACTTGCGGGATTCGGGATTTTATAATATCATATCAAGTTTACAAATATAAAGAAAAGTCAGATTGCATTTTAAATATTTATTTTCAAGAATATTATTTATAGAAACAATATCAATTAATCATTTTCTATACCTCCTACCAAGCGGGATTTAAAGGCATATCCATATTAAGAAAACGTCAATAAATCCCGCAAAATTGCACTACCTATTCCGATCACTGATAATCATTGTTAACTAGTTTATAACGCAGAAAATGAAGTTTCGAAATTCCAATAACATCAATAGTGCGGTCAATAGGAAACTAAATAAACAGTTTTACGTAAGGACAGTAATACGCGCGACGGAGTTCGATCAAGCGAGACACAAAACATTAATAGAATTTACGCCACTGCCAATTTCAGCGGTATCAAAATGGCGAATTCGCGGTCAGATCAAGTAAAACGTTGTTATTAATGTTCTAATATAACAATATTCAATTTTTTGTAGAGAAGACGTTTGCACAGTTCTTAAACTACTTACTACACTTTAGTTAATATAACAGTGATTCCAAATGTGAATACCGCGGAACCGCAGAAGGGTTTCGTGAGCCAGTAATATTTTTCGCCCGATCCTCTAAATGACACATTTACAGAATACAATAGATATGCATACTCGCTTAGGCGCTTAGACATCATAGTCGTAGAACAAGGGTACGACGAGCCGGTTTACACGCGCTCTATACCAGGTACAGACACCACATGTACCTGGGCGCTTCTCCCCACCCCCGTTCCCCACCCCCGGTCAACTCGAGCCGAAGTCGTTGCCTTTAGTGGCGCCCCTCGAAGAATCTAGTAGGAAACGAGCGCACTAGAGCGTGATGCCATTCCTTCTACAAAACCTATATTTTGCCATGGAAACTTAAAGGGTTCCTAAAGAGGAACCCTTTAAGGTTCTCACCGGAAAATGTACGGTAGGCTTGAACCCAGCAGAAGGACGCTCAAAAACTGCTGTTGATAATAAAATAGATCGTCATTTTATATTATGTTAAAAACATCCTAATTGCCATACGAACGTTGGCTCTTACTACTCAGACAGATCGGCACGACACATTGATTGCTTTCATGTGATGTAACGTCATATACCAGTATACATTGCGCGCCATCTTCACTGCTTAGCGTTCGTGCTTTGACATTACCGCGTAGTGTACTGTATACATCTGTCAGACGAAACCTCACGTGCATGTTACGCAATCACTTCGCTCTCAAAACAATAACTAAGGTAAATTTGTAAAAAAGTAAAAAGTTCAAATTAGTTGTGCGCCGGAATCGCAGGTAATCGATTATACTATGTAGTTGACATAGACAATCGATTATAGAAGTCCGCGAAGCGACGATTGTTTAGCTTTACAGCTTTCGGTGATTCGTAAAGTACAGCTGTAATTGAGTTTGCAATAAACAATATTTTTTAATTGTGCTTGACCTTCTTCTGGTGACAAGTGATAATGAGGCGGAAATCAAGATAAAAACCTGAGTTTCTTGCCAGCGTTTACCTCTCCAAAGCTCTCCCAAAATCTGAATAATGGTAGATTTAGTAGACTTTAACAAATTTTTAGTTTTGTACTATTTCGGCAACGCAGAAGTCACAAATACTCTTGAAACTCTGCAATTGCGTAGAGATATTGCATCACTCAGTGTGTTTTACCGCTTATACAACGGCGAGTGCTCTGAAGAACTCTTTGACCTCATCCCACCTTCTCCCTTCCTTCATAGGAGTACACGTGCTGCTCACCGGAGTCACCGCTTCACTGCCTCAAATATTCCATCGCGCACTAAGAAATTTGGTGACTCGTTTTTTTGTCGCACCTCCAAAACATGGAATAGTTTGCCAGCACACGTTTTCCCTCCTTCCTATAATATGGGGTCCTTCAAACGAGGCGTGAAGAGGCACCTTGTGGGCCGGCAAAGTGAGGATAACTGATGCTGCGTTGTTTTCACGTTGCACCAGTTGTCGTCTCATCTGGAATCCATATTCACTTAACATCAGGTGAATTGCAGTCATTTGCCGTGCTACGTATAAAAAAAAAATTTTTTTTTGGATTTTTTATAGTTTTGACGTCAATAGCGGCTCGTAAAGGCTTACATTGACCAAAAACTTTTACTGTGAAGGAAGTGCACTTACTCGGAATCCTGAACTAGGTACTGATGAACTGGCTCTCTTATCTCTGACTGGCGGAACGCACAGTGCTGTTAGCACTTGATGCTGTGGCGATATATTTAAGATAAATGGTGGCAGCTAGCTAGGTAGATTTATAACAAGCCATACTATTTACCAAACCGAGAACAATTACGTGCTTCCGCTGAAATCGAAAGATATACTATTTGTTTGTTTAATATCCTGGCGTGTCCTATTTACATACGGTGACGCTGTAAAATACACATGCAGCCAATAGCTGACATACTTAAAAACCTTCCCTTCTTTATATCCTAATTAAAGTTCGACCGCAATTCACAAAATATACAATGTAATGTAACACATAAATTTATAGGTATATATTTTTTAAGGATGACAGCTATTGGCTGCATGTGTATTTTACAGCGTCACCGAATGTAAATAGGGTACGGGGGAAATATTATATATATATATATATATATATATATATTTATATATATATATATATATATGTATATACCTGAACAACATCTATAATAATCGTAGTACGAATGCAAGTGTGCATGCATGCATTCCCCCGTGTGGTGCCGGGTGTAAAGAATTGCACCACCCCATCTCTTCCCGTGGGTGTCGTAGAAGGCGACTATGGGACCATTCCAAAGGATGGGCAGCAGCGTCTCTCTGTGATTATTCTCACCTTACTGCGATCGCCAACCCGCCTGCCAAGCGTGGCGATTATGGCAAATTCCCCTCAAAATTATTTATCCTTGAGGGAGGCCTTTGTCCAGCAGTGGACGTCTTTTTGGCTGAGATGATGATGATGATGATGATGATGAATGCAAGTCGGCCTCCGTCTGAAAATCAGCGTCACCGTGACACATGCTGAGCCGGAGACTTTTTGCCACTGTTTCACTGCTCACATTCTATATATATCTATATATATATCCATATATATACATCTTTATGTTTTTTTTTAAACCCTATGTAACAGTGTGTAAAATAAATTTTATTTTGATTTGATTTGAACTGAGCCCAATTTCACACCTCCGTGCGCGCCATGTGCTTCATACGGGTACAAAATTATTTCTTCAATTAATATATAGATTGTACAGAAGTTTTAACTGCAGCAAATGCTGAGGAGCTCGATGGCGCAGTGGTTAACGCGCCCGGTCTGCGAGTGCTGAGGTTAAGCAAGTTTCGCAAAGGCCGATCATCGGATGGGTGACCAAAAATGTATCATCTCGAGCTCCTCCGTGCTTTGGAAAGCACGTAAAGCCGTTGGTCCCGGCTGCATTAGCAGTCGTTAACAACCACCAAACCGCACTGGGCCCACGTGTTGGTTTATGGCCCGTTCTCTCTAACCATCCATAGGGAAGGCTCGTGCCCCACCAGTGGGGACATAAAATGAGCTGTGTGTTCTAATAAAAATATTTAATTTCACTTCATTTCAACAATACGCAGACTGAAATAATAGACATTGACTGTACAGTAATAGATCATCGCCTAGAAAGTATAATTTCCGATGGTCACGGACAACGGTTGATAGCCGCCATTATACTTTTCAATCAACTAGTTATATAGATCAAATACTGAGTATTTACGTGTTGGGGCCGACATGCTCTTGTTAGTGTTACTCGTATATTATCATTAGATATATATCGAATGACAATATATAATATACCTTAAACGGTGGTATTTACCGGCCTGTATTCCTTATCCATTGAGAAGGCTCTTGCCCCATCATCATCATCTGCTCTTCATGTCCCCACGGACATGAAGAGCAGATAATGATGATGATGATGAAATGTTTACGAGTATAAGTTCTTTCCATTCGTTTGGTTGTCAAGAAGCTTTAATGAAATTTTACTTCGTTATAAAACGGTTTCATTAAAAATAATACCTATCAGATCGAACTTCTACTGTCGACGTAATCCCATCCCTAGTTCTGATATCTCTAATAACTTTTCATTTCACTGCGGCAAGATAAAAGTATTTATTAGTCCTTTCCATCGGACTGGTTGTCGAGAAGAGATAGATTAAAAGACATTTAGCAATGTTATTTTACTTTTACAATGCTATATTTAAACAGAAAATAAAAAAAATTAAAAAATATGTATCAGTTCTACGAGTATGTTTGATAAATTATATGAAACTATTTCTTCTTTCTGCTGATGGGCAAAGGTCTCCCGCAAATCCCTTTATACGTCTTGATCTTTGGTTTCCCACCATTTTTTTTATATAGACGTCGCGACGTTTATAACGCAATCGTTCCTACAAGGCTTTCTCGGATTATAGTTTTATTTTAACTATGTACTTATTATGTGTTTGTCTGTCAAATGAAAACGTTATTTGTATATAACGTTAACGAAAAATGTGTTTTTGTCAAAACAAGCATGAACATATTATGACAATTTCGGTCGGCCTCTTACACTTTCTCTGTTTGTCTTTTTAATTCAAAATTCAAAATTCAAAATTCAAAATCATTTATTCAGTTTAAGCTACAAATAGCTCTTATGAATGTCATTATGCCATCGGTTCTTAAGTCTACTCTGGGCGGGAGAACTTGTACTGAGAAGAACCGGCAAGAAACTCAGCAAGTGTCAAGCTCTTTTCTCCCTTACAGCGTCAAAAATATTGGAAAATGCCCTATCATAAAAGGACACTTTCCATCACAAACAAACACAAAAAAGGACAATCACAACACCCAAAAATACAAAAAAAAAGAAAATAATAATAAGTTTTGCAAAAATTACATCAGGTACCTACCAATTTCAATTTTCACAATGTCATACAGTACTAATAAAAGTCAAAAATTAGCTAAGAAAACAAAGTTAAAGTATACGAGTACAATAATAATAAAATTAGATAAGTAAGCAAGAGCAGACCTGCCTCCACAGGAGGCACCCGTGCACCGTTAATTATAAAAAATAGGGGTTAGTACCTGATTTTAGTCTTTCGCGACAATTGCATACTGACCATCTGCTTTCTAGCTGTCAACCCGTAAAATTAAAATTAAAATGTAGATAGATAAAAAAAAAATTTAAAAGAAATTTCCGCTCGCCTTATAGAGACCACTGGTGACCCTCGAGCTGGCGCGTATTTTGGCCAACGTTTAAGTTTGGTCATTCAAAGAGGCAACGCCGCCAGCGTCCTGGGCACTCTCCCGTTTGGCAGCGATTTGGAGTCCCTTTTTTATTTGTAAAATTTATGTGTATATTTTTATTTCAATTTCCTTTTTTTTTAATTTATGTTGTAAATAAATACAAAAACTTTATTACTATATTAAATAATAATAACTTATAAATACTTTATGATAGATATATAGATAATACTTTTATTGCAACACTATAAAACAAAACATGAACAAAAAAAAAATACGAAGTTACAATTTGGCTGTCTTATCGCTTTTAAGCGATTTCTTCTAGACAACCAGATCAGCGGAGAAACTATTTAAACATACTAGAATAATGTGTATTTTATAAATGAAGCAAAATAATAATTATAATGATAAATATATATATAAATACTATATCGTATATAAATAAACCTACATAATAGTGATCTCAGATAGGAAAGTAGCGGATATGGCAGTATTGCATTAATCTCAATAAAAAAAAAACTGTGTCGGACACTGGGCTTAAAGTGTCGAAAACTGGTGCCCTAGTGTCATAAATGATATTGCTAAAACAAGAGAACTTAGAAGAATAGTTCCCTTAATTAAAATAGTCGGCTCAACTTATTCTTATACGTACGCCCTTCAGTTCAGACAAACAATTTGTGGTTAAAACAAAAAAATCTTGATTTTGCTTAGCCATAATTTGCCAGAGGACTTAGATAAATAGTTCTCAAGTCCTCGCGCGCCATATGTACGCACGGTCGTACGTAAGGCGGCCCGCTAATTATACCTACGGCGCGGGACGGGTAGTCGGCTCAATTTATTCAGACGGACGCCTATCAGACAAACAAATTGTGGTTATAACAAAAAAGTAATATCTTGATTTTGCTTAGCCATAATTTGCCAGCCATAATGCGACGCCAAGGGCAGTAAGCGAATAGTCAGGCCTGCTAGACCGAGGCACATTTCACTCGATTTTCAACTCATCATCGACCATAGAAAGCGAAATTGGAAAATATTTCCAATCAATAGTACAGACGCCTGCCTATCAACCTCTCCAAAACTGTGAAATTTCGTCTATACTAATATTATAAAGAGGAAACCTTTGTATTTTTGTATGTTTGTATGTATGTAGGTATGTATGTATGTAGGTATGTATGTATGTTTGCAACGAATAAACTCAAAAACTACTGGACCGATTTGAAAAATTCTTTCACCCTTAGAATGCTACATTAGCGCTGAGTAACATAGGCTATATTAAAAAAAAAATGTCCACCCGTGCGAAGCAGGGACGGGCCGTTAGTGTATTTATAAATGTTCAACCATATGCCATTTACATAAAGTTCAAAGTCTGTTGAGGAAGTTTGACAGTTAGTGGTAATCAGATGCGCAGGCGCGTGTACTTGCCGTATTGGATGTTTTAATTTATAGGCTTTTCTAAAATGTTGATGTTTTGTATTGACAATGCTAGTCAAATCGAAAATTAATTAAAATTATTGAATCCGACAAATTGTTGACATCATAATCTTAATAATAATTAACCGCCTCTGTGGTCTAGTGGCTAAGACCACCGGCTTAGACCCAGAGGTCCCAGGTTCGATTCCCAGCGGGGGGTACATGTTTGTGTACTCGGTTTGGTTGGTGGTAGAGCTTGTTTGTCCGCCTGGCTACCTTCCACCATCTTATCTAAATATGTCGCCATAACATCAATGTTTGTAGCACTGTTGTGTTCCGGCAGCAGAGATAAGATAGCCAGTGCCTCACTAGTTGAGCATCATTGGCTTTATCATCACTTTACATCAGATGAGATCAAGGCACTGTGCTTACCCGTAAAATATAAAAAAAATATACTTATATAAAATTAATTAAATTTTCACTTCTGTTCATTATTATTAATTTTCATTAGACGTTTATTCAGTTCGACCGTATATTTTTATTTTGTATTCTCTCCAAAACTTGTACTCGATAATAGTAGTTAAGTTGTAAACATTTTATTAATTTTGAGACCTTTCTTAGATGTATACTTAATTTGCAAACAAAGAACTTGAACTAATCTAGACAACTGATTTGCTTTTCCAAATTGCAACGGACATATTTGTTTAAGCGAAAAACTATTAATTTAGATACATTATATCAATACTACTACACATATTGATATCTTTAATGCCTAATGGACCTCTAGGAATGTAATTTACCAGCTGTACTGTATTTCTTGTAAATGTTTTTTTTGTCAGCTAGAAGCCAGTTTACTCTTTAATTACGGGTACAAACAAAGTATTATTACTATTATTATTTCAGTATTGGCAATATACCTCTTGCCTAAGGGCGTGACGTGAGGGCACGAGGGAGAGAAATCGGCGGACAATGTGCGCGGTCTCAAGTACCACCGCGTTTTGCATTTTCGCTGGAATCGAACCGACGACGCCGAATCCCACCTTTTCAGATGTTTACCCAACGTGACTAGGATCAGCCCGTTCGCTGATATGACGGATCCTGATATCATCTGAATCGGGATGATTTCGGTGGACGCCACCTCCCACATTTCGATCACCTCGTGTAATACATAGGTCCAAGTACTTCCTTTGTTTTTCAGTTTCGGCCTTCACGAGGTTCTCGTCATGAGGGATAGTGATGTCCACCCAAAAACACCTTCGATTGAGCCCGGTCCATCCGCTCTATATTGGGCTTATTGGCGAAAACAGTCCTGTCAGTTATGATGGGCCGGTCCCAGTACTAGAGCCGGATACTGTCATTCTCTAGTACTGGCTCCGGCGAGTATTTACAGTAGGGCAGGCTGCGATCGACGAGACAATACTTCAGAGCGTGCTCTTGGTGGAGGATTTTGACAAATGTCCACTGTAACGTCCTTTAAGATGTACTTTCGGTAGTTGTTCATCTTGATAACCTATTCTTGCATCCTGGTATATTTTCCTCCTGATACTTATTCGGTCTTCTACAGCCGTCATTCTCTCGCCCTGGAGAATAATAGTACAATTCTTAAATTGTACTATTATTATTATTATTATTATTAATGGTATAAGGGATTTACAAAAACACAAATGTTGAAAAAATTTCCACGAGCAGGATTTGAACCTGCAAATATTATGATCGGATGTTAACGACGGTAGTTGTTGACATTGAATGGGCGCCTTTGGCTTTCAAAGTAAAAAAGTAAATTGTGTTGAATAATTTCGGCGGGCTGGTTAGAACCACGATAGCTCAATTGGGAGAGCACCTGACCCGGTATGTCAGAAGGGTGCAGGTTCAAATCCTGCTCGTGGAAATTTTTTCAACATTTGTGTTTTTGTAATTGTTTTGCAACAAAATTTGCGTTAAAACTATATAAACAAAACAAAAACATTTTATAAGGGATTTAAATATAATACAGCACCAAATACCTTTACACTGAATACAATAATCATACATAAAAGATAGAGCAAGAAAGTAAAACGGGCTATATATACTTAACCTATCTTTACCGGACATCGTCTATATATCATCATAAGTAACTGCAGAAAAAAAATAAGAAGATGATAGAAATCTTTAACTTAGTAATTATTTAATTTGATTAGCATTAATTAGTAAGTAAAGCTCAAAACTACATAATCTACATGATGATGATGTTTTTTTTTAATTATTTTATTGTGAGCACTAACAATAAGGTACCTCTTATTTAAATTTAGATTTTACAATACAGTGAAACTCTACATGACTCTACCAGAGCTTTGCGCAATAACTATCAACAGCGCCATCTACCGGCGAGTAGAATTAATAGTGTTTAGTACCCATGCTTTATGATGGCTTTCTACGTGTTTACCACCTCATGTACTAGATGGCGTTATGGTACATAAATAACATAACTCTGAAGAATGTTACACGTTACATTTTCATGTTTGCAAATCAGGTAATTTATTAAAATAGTATTCTAAAGACAATTCTAATGCTAGATCACTTTAAGTGCTATATAATTTATGTGTCATAATGATTAAAATGGAATTAAGCTTGACCTTTACACTATTCAGAAGTTTGAATACTCACTTTAGACTGGTAGGTAAGATAGATAAAGAGAGATAGGTATTTAAGTGAAAAAACCATTTTCGCCTATCTGGCGCGAGGGAGAACTCGTACTAAGAAGAACCGACAATAAACTAATAACGGAGTTTGTTTTCTTAATTTCCTTTTACGCTGTAAAACTTACAGCGTTAACTAAAACATTTGAGTCCTTACAAATAAACAAAGAATAAGCTTGTAATAGTTATTCCGTGATTTGTCTCTTTAAAATGAAGTTTACATGACAGGAACAAACACGGAATAATTATTTGGAGCTTATTCTTTGTTTATTTGTAAGTCCCTTGCAGCCTTACAAATAAACAAAGAATAAGGTCGGAACAGTTATTCCGCATTTTATTCCCGTCATGAAAACGACATTTCAAATTAGAGTAAAAGAGACAAAACACGGAATAACTATTGGGACCTTATTATTTGTTTATTTGTTAGGGAGGGCCCTAAAATCATACAAGTACACTTTCCATAGCAAATCAAATATTTGTAGGTAGTTAAAGCACAGAGTAAAAGTTATTCGTTGGAAATGTGTTATGTCGTAATTGCTAAGCAATATATTCTTTACTATTGCAATTAATCTTTGGCAGCTCGTATGAGTTTCAAATAGTCGTAATAAAATTTTACTATTACTTTTATGTCCAAGACTAGAATTTCGTAATAATGAGACCTAGGATGACGTCATGATCTCCAGTTCTGCCAGAGGTTTCACAGGGCGCAATTGTAGGTCCACTGTTGTTTAAAATAGTTATTTTTTCTCAAAATTAAAATTTCGTTATAATTTGAGCTAGGATGACGTCATTGTTTAATTACGTACTTGGGATCGATTAAGAGAAAGTGTTATTTATCGCACGATTAGTACTGGAATAATTAATTAGCAGTAATTATAGACTGGGTTGCAATCATTATTGTTTCTTAATTTGATTGATTGAGATAGAATGGCTTGCGAAGTTCACCGTGAAAGTGGTTTACGACTGATGACGTAATATGCGTTTATGGCTACTGAAGGATTTCTTCCATCTATGCGGAATGCCAAACATTACCGTGTAGGTAACATTACCATTTCGAAAATTTTCATAGCAATAAACATTTTTTTTCTCAAAATCAAAATATTTTATTCACAAAAAAAAAACAGCTTTGTTAACTGTAAATTAAAAGTTAAAAAATAACCTGCACTGGGAGAGAGCCGCTCATGTCTATGAATAATTAAACAACTGCATTTATAACATCGCTTACTCCGAAGTCCATAGATTTGATTCCTCCTAGTTTCAGAAACTTGGATTCATGTTTTTTTTAAATACCTAGATTTTTTATTTTATTTTAAATTAGTTTTTATTTATTGATGTTGACTCAATAAGGGCGTTACCTTTAACAAACAAACTAGTATAAAGAACCAGTCGTTTTGCTACAAAGTCTTTCGGAGATATAGGCTTTCTGCAGAGATGGTCCTTCTGAGATCTGGACCTTATGATGATTCGGTCATTTTTACAATGTAGTCGTTATGATACCAACCCTTCGTAAATAGGGTTGCAATCACAGAAGTCGACCGGTCGAATAAAATCATTATTTAGTTAATGTTCTGAGATCATTATCTCCTTTTACATTAGAGAGAATAGGATAATATACCCTGTATACATATAAATACCAAAATATAGACTGTTATATATAGATGTTAACTAAGAAGCATCATCTTTTAATATATAAACTAAAACTTCTTGGTTAACTTTAAAAAAAAGCAATTATCTCATTGTATTTTATAACGACTTGTGCTGAGAAACAAATAAATGGAACCCATATTAATTTTCACAATGTTAAGATCAAATGAAACATGACCATGACTTCAAACTTCCAAGATCAACAGAGAATCTTATATAACATCAAAGCCGTAAAGCGCATAATTAATATAAATCCGCTTAGAATAAATCAGTTTTCTAAATTCCACCACAGTGCATGGTATTTTCAGTAAAATATTTTATATACTTTTTCTTATGATCCTTCTGTGAATCTATGAAGCTTCATTAATATACAATAGTATATCAATATATCAAATTAACTGCTGTTATAGGCGGTATCAAAAGCAGTGAGTTTTGTAGGAAAAGATTTAAACCTAAACTGTTAAATTTCGATATTCAAAGTTTTAAATCGCATAAATGCAGTTGAGTAAACGTTTTTTTAACGAGTGAGATTGACGTGTAGAAAGGCTATAAAGCTCTTGTGTCTCTTTAGAAGATTGACATCCTCTTTAAAAACTTTAAGTGAAGCAATAATCTGTAATAATTAGGTACTTTTCAAAGAAGTTTTAAGCTTAAGAGCCAATGTTATTAAGCTTTTCGTCTGTCCTATAAACCCCTAGTCACGCTGTCCAGGCACACACCCGATCTTACCAGTGCCTCTGATATGTTTGGAAGTCCTTAGACCAGCGTTGGAACCTTTATTAGGCTGATGAATTGATGATGATCGAACTAAACACCGCTAGAAAAATAGTTAAATCTGCGAACGATGATGAGACCGTTCCCATGAGCCCACAGTTGGAGGACATCTTTTATTTATAGGTCTTTAGATTTTAATTTTCTAATATTTTTTTCTGTTTCTTTTCAAGTTAATTATATTTCTTTTTGTTGTGTATATAAACACAGACAACATTCAACACCTACTGCTGCAGCTGCACTATGACCCAGACTGACAAGTTTCACTTTCATTCGAGTAAGTCTCGCTAAAGTAGCTTTATCTTTGCGAATAAGCATCTTTTATGAAGTTTGAAATCCTCCACCTTTATGGAGACGTATAGAAAGTACTTGGGTGAGGTGAGCCTTGTTCATTAGGGTCAAGATCGAGTGACATGTGTGTTGGTATCGCGGCACATCCCTATATGCTATGTACTGAGCGCTAGGTGCAAGTTTCATTTATCATTCGCAATCTTTTTCCTGCCCTGGTTCCATGTTACTTGGGGTCGGCGCAAAATGTCCGTTTCTTCCACGTTCATTTATGCAAAAGTTTTGGCAATGTATTTACGAACGGCCGCCTGCCTGACACCAACCTTTCTTGGGAATCCTAGTGGTGGTTACCCGCCGCCGCGCGGGTGATCCAGGTTGGTTTTCGATATGCACGTGGTCTTATACTCCCTTAGTCGCCTTTTACGACACCCACGGGACGAAATGGGTTGGTGCTGTTCTTTGCGTTCGACACACAGGGAACTCCGACACCACACGGAACGGATTCATCATTCGCAATCACGTTAACAAAAACAAAAATCATCATCATCATCATCATCATCAGCTCATTTGATGTCCTCACTGCTAGGGCACGAGCCTTCCCTATGGATGGATAGGGAGAACGGGCCATAAACCACCACGCGGGCCCAGTGCGGATTGGTGGTTATTTATAACTGCTAATGCAGCCGGGACCAACGGCTTTACGTGCCTTCCGAATCACGGAGAAGCTCGAGATGAAAAATTTTTGGTCACCCATCCGATGACCGGCCTTTGCGAAAGTTGCTTAACCTCAGCACTCGCAGAGCGGGCGCTTTAACCACTGCGCCATCGAGCTTCTTCAAACAAAAATAAGTGAAGTAAATCTTTAAATCTCCTCCTTTGTCACTAAGAAGCGCTGCTTCAATGCCATACAAATTCTTGTTTATTATTTTATATAAATCTTTAATTTAAATCGTCTCTTCGCGGAAATCCATGTCATACAAAAATGCTATCAAAATATTCCTTCCTCCCTGCGTCAGCCGTGCTCCTTATTATTGAGGGTCGTTGTAAGTCCCCCCGACGTGAAACATTTATTCTGTGATGATGCTTCTCTGTCACCTGTCCTTTCCGTATGGAGAGCATCATGCAGCTTGGTGTTCAGAGTCAAGCGGATTTGGTCAGACCATCTAGTAGGGCAGCGATCTCTCAGTCGTTTACTCTTGACCTTGCCAGTAACCATCGAGGATGTATCCCCCTTTTCGAGCGAACCCTGGACCCTTCGATATTCCGATTTTCACATGTCCAAGCTTCATATACCCAAATAATGAAAATTTTAGTTTGATAAAAAATTCAATTATAGTGACAATAATATCCGGAGATTAGTTTTTATTAGAATTTAGTGAACTCATCCCTAGGAGCTCACGACATCACTTCATTTTATAATCGCATTTTGTAGTCAATCTGGCACATTAATGCTAATTAAGACGTGGTGAAACTGTCCCCGTGTGAAGTGCGTAACCGATGCGTTAGCGCATGCGTCTGCAACCGGTCGCGGCACGGTCACTTTCGACGGCGACTGATAAAACAGCTATTGGATAGTCCCGCTCGAACCTGTTCCTGTGCGCCTCTGTGCCATGCTTCTCAAACTTTACCATTTTACCATTTAGGTAGCAAGCAAATATGCAGCAATTAAGAAAATATTCCACTTTACTTCCTTGATCAGAGTCAAGCGAGAACTAAAAAACACGATATATATCACACACATCATCATCATCAGCTCATTTTATGTCCCTACTGCTAGGGCACGAGCCTTCCCTATGGATATGTAAGGAGACAGGGCCATAAAACACCACGCGGGCCCTGTGGTACGGCCAACGGCTTTACATGCCTTCCGAAGCACGGAGGAGCTTGAAGTGATAAATTTTTGGTCAACCTCGGCACTCGCAGGCCGGGCGCGTTAACCACTGCGCCATCGAGCTCCTTTCTATCACACATTCCTCTCAAAAGGCGCCAACCAATTTTTTTTCGCTCGAAATCGTTCTCGCTTTTAGTATTTTTGCGCCCCTTGACACCACGTGCCTAGAGCGACCACTCCACTCGCTCTACCCTAGAGCCGGCACTGTCATACCTAGTGCGAGATCTGTCAGAAAGCCTGGTTCACGCTAGGCTTAATTTATCATTCGAAGTCATTTTTAGTCTTTTCAACCAAACCGTACCAAATAAACCGTAAACAAATTTTTATTAAAATTTTCCTCTCATAATCGCGTAAAAATGGTAATTTCTGGATACAACGACTACTTTTGAGAATCTATGAGTCGCGTAACATATAAGTGTGGAAATTGTACAAACTGCTTAGAAAATATATGTGTTAGACATTAGGAGAACCCACACCAGCCAGATAGATCACTAGGCCATAAAACTCAATGGCCCTAGCTTTCTATGGCCTGATATGGTTCTTAATGCTGGGAAAAAATACTTTTTCTCTGAACAGAACTTATTTACCTGTAACTCGAATTCCGTTTCATTAGTTGATCAGATCTATTTCAGAAAACTAGTGGTCGCCCAGTGGTTGAAATTCGACCGTAATTTTATTAAGGCTGCACGGATTGTATCCTAAGCAATGAAAAATTAAAAAAAGATAAAATGTGAGTTTGGATAGGCATTGACAGATTTCGACCGCTCCTCTTCCATTTTTGAAATTTTTGAAAAGAGTATATGCGTGTGTGTCAAATACATGGTAGTGTGTGTAATGTTTGTTGTATTGATTTAATGTATTTTTTTATGCATAATTTAAAAAAATATTAACATTCTGTAATCCATCTCTATATATAAAATATAAGTGTGCGAAATTTCATACTCCCCCCATCCGCGCAATTTTCGTAAGAAGGGGTACAAAGTTTTTGCTTCACGTATTAATATATATGTAGATAAGATAAAAGTGGCCGATCTGTCCCACCGCTGAGCAAGGCCTCCCATCATTGAAATTTATTAATTGCCACCATTAATGGATTATGGCTTAATCATCACGCTTCCCAAATTATACCAAGACCTTATGTTATTAAAAATTTTTCAATGCAGTTCTTTTTTAATGAATAATTGGCGACATAGTTTCTAAGAACAATTCTCCTATTTCTTATAGTTCGGACTTTGCTATACTGACCCCTATAACGGATTTCATCGTTCTGTATATTGCATTGCAGGTGATTCAATCTGCTGTCAAATATTTTTACTTTTGATCTATTATCGTAGAATGTTTCACACACATTGAAATTTGACAACTTTGCCTTTTATTCCTTTATATATCCTTTATTGTACGTTAAAATTACAATCTAAATTACATTATAAAAAAACATATACAAGGGTAAGCTTATCTCTAAAAGAGATCTCTTCCAGCCAACCCTAGCTGTAAATAAAAAGAAAGTCTGCGGGACCAATCGTCGACCATAACATAAATAAATACCTAAACCTAAAAATAAATAATAAATAATAATAATATAATAATAATATCTAATAATAAATAAATAGGTACTTAAACTAATTATAATGCATATACGTACATACCTACATACGTACATACCTATGATTATTGCTTATAACACATTTGGATTCCTCGTGAACCCATTGGGGTGTCCGCCCAAGTTTTCACAGAGACGAGGTCTTTATTAAGGGCTGCAATAGCAGAGTCAGTACTGGCTGCATCAAAGTGCTTATAAATTTGTACATCAATGCGGGCAAGATATAACTTTAGCGAGGTTGTTAACGAATAAAGAAAAGAGGAGAGGTGAAAGTACTCCACCTTGAGGCACACCCGCAGTTAGAGGAGACCATTCTGAGAATGAGTCGTCACTCCTAATCCTCTGGTAGCGATAACGGAGATAATCCGAAAGCCAAGCAATCACTGCACTGCACTGCACTTTTAAGGATCTAATAGCGTTACTTTTGATCATTTAAAATTTTGATAATATAATAATCTGAAATGTGTAAAATAGACGCGAGTCGATCCGTAATTATAAAAACAATATGTCTTTTTATAGTCCTATTGTGAGAATGTGCCGTACCTACCTATAACGAATTTGAAACTATTTAACAATAGTTTCTTACAATATAAAAGGGTAATTTCAGCCATATTTGATGACGAAATACCCTCAACCTCACTTATTACATAAAAATGTATTATAAATAATATTTGAATTTGTAAGTTAAAATAAAAACAAAAATGTTTCGTAAGTTTAAGGCGAAGGGTAACATTGCGGACCTTCCGACACTAGGCAAACATCTATTATTTAATAATTGTGCACTACTTTTAGGTTTGTTTTTGTAATCATTCGCTAACACCAAAAGTGGCCATTGTTTGTGAATAAATGCAATAGCCCGTTTTGTGAATAAACCAAGCAACAAAAAGTAGTGCACAATTATTTAATACTATGGATGCTTTCCTGTTATCGGACGGTACGCAATGTTTAAAAAAAGATTCGGTTCGTTAGTAATTGTCAAATTATCAATTGGTGGCGCTAGTGTGCCTTGCCCTTCGCCTTAATTGATTGCATGCTGTGCATGCTTAGATGTTTGTCTTGTCATATCATGTGGAATATGTTTGTATGCTTTTGTAATGACATCAATCTGCCAGTGTACCGTTCATAAATAAATAAATAAAATTCATTATCATAAAGTTGAAAATTCTCTACCTATATTTCAATAAATATTGCTCCATCAGTAGGTACTATAAAAAAATGAATAATAAATTGGTGGTATTAGAAAATACGTCGAGCTGCGACACCACTTTCAATTTGACCGGACCTGACGCAAATTTGAATATTTCCAGTTTGTATATTCCATAATGTTGCGATCATTTCGTTTTTATATAATGTTATGATAATAATTAAAAATAGAATCAATAACTTTCTTCTTTTAAGAAGAAAGTGTTTGGTGTATAGTTTTTTTAGCAAGTTATTTATCTGCACTAGAGGTCGCCCAGTGGTCCAAGTGATTCCCAAGGTCATTATCATTATCACAAGCTCATTTTATGTCCCCACTGCTGGGGCACGAGCCTTCCCTATGGATGAATAGTGCGGATTGGTCATACACATTGCTAGTGGCAACTTTTGTCTATCAACTCTTTTTAGCTTATGGAACCATAAGTGTTTGAAATAAATGTTTTAATTGGAATTGAATTGTAAACATATAAATGTTGGATAACCAAAGATTGTAGCGATCCTTGGGAGAGGTCTTTGTCTAGCAGTGGACGTCTTTTGGCTGAGATAATGATGGTGATGATTTAAGGATTGACTTTCTTTTTTGCTCCATTAGTAAGTAAGTAATTGGGGTTAGTGGCACCATTGTTCGACAGGAACCAATGATCGACACTTTTTCCTTTCATCATCATCATCATCAGCTTATTTTTGTCTTCACTGCCGGGGCACGAGCCTTTCCTATGGATGAATATTCCTAACGGGCCATAAACCACCACGCGGGCCCAGTGCGGATTGGTGGTTGTTAACGACTGCTAATGCAGCCGAGACCAACTTTACGTGCCTTTCGAAGCACGGAGGAGCTCGAGATGAAACATTTTTGGTCACCCATCCGATGACCGACCTTTGTGAAAGTTGCTTAACCTCAGCACTCGCAGACCGGGCGCGTTAACCACTGCGCCATCGAGCTCCTCCTTTTTCCTTTAATCATTAGTGTTGCAGACTCTTTCAAAAACCTTTTTGATACTTTTTATGTTCTAATTTTTATACTTTTTTTGAATATTGACATTTTTATAGATTTTTGCTTTTGTCTTTGTTTCTTTGGCTGTCTTCTGTTGTGATTGGTATTGTGTGTGTGAAATTAATATAAAAATCCCACTTATTTCCTGTTTTTAATCATTTTAGTCCATTAGTTCCTCCCATTAGTAGTTGTCGTTTTCAATTAGAAATAGGGCTCATCAACTGATTTGTAACTTTAGCGACAATGGCATACAGACTAGACAGAGTAGTTGAATTTAAATACAACTATACACTACTTGAGGAGCTTGATGACGCAATAGTTTACGCGCCCGGTCTTCGATTGCTGAAATTAAGCAACTTTCGCAAAGGCCGGTCATTGGATGGGTGACCAAAAACGTATCATCTCGAGCTCCTCCGTGCTTCGGAAGGCACGTAGAGCCGTGCTCCCGGCTGCATTAGCAGTCGTTAACAACCACCAATCCGCACTGGGCCCGCGTGGTGGTTTATGGCCCATTCTCCCTATCCATCCATAGGGAAGGCTCGTGCCGATGATACATTACTTTTTGGCGACGATAACCGGTGTGAAACATTGGGAGGCTGTATCGAATACTGGTGTCTCTATGATAATTACCTTATTTGTGGCACAACAATAAGGATGTGTTTGGTCGAAGCCATTCAAGCGTTCTGATAATCTTACAGCGCACCTATTGTTTTGAAGTTGTTCTTTCAGTGTTCCAGATTCAATGTAATGTCACAATCGCCATTGTTGCTTGGCCATCCGTGTGGGGTCACTGGAAATGTTGATGTTTGGTTATGAAGTTACTTAATAGACGAGTAATGTAGTGTAACAGTTAGTGCATGAGACATGCGCATGCGCATGCGTAATGGTGTGAACTTATCGCACAATTACACTGATGTGAAGTTAGTTTGCACCGCTCTCGGTGAAACGTAGGATGTTTTGTGTTGAAATAATAATTTTAACTAATTAATCGTTTTCCCTAATTACAGTATACTTAAAGTTAAATATTGGCGGTCATAAATCAATGGCGTGAGGGGAATCAGATGATTTAATTGCGCCGTTGCTTGTTTTTTAGTATTTCTACTTTATCTTTCCGTATTCGGTTTTGGCTATCCATTCAAGTATATTTAACTGCATGTACAGCGGAAATTAATAACCTATCCTCATCAAGAGATAGGACTACTAAAGATTTGTTGCTTAGTTATTTCTGTTATTTATCGGAAAATAACAGCGGTTGCTTGGCAACTAAACTAAGATAGGCCTATCTCTTGCCAGAGATAGGTTATTAATTTCGACTGTTAAAAGCGTTTTGCTTCTTTATTTAGAACTACAATTTTGTACTTATGAATAAGTAAGATAACATCTTTTTATATTATGATTGCCATAAATATTGAGTAGTTAATAGCCTATAACTGTCCCACTGCTGGGCAAAGGTCTTCATCATTGAAATCAAGTCATCATTACAATTGATGGGTATTGGCTTAATCACCACGCTTGCCAAATGCGGGTTGGTGATGACAAACCCGGGATATGCATCGAAAAATCACATCGAAAAACACTGCCCGACCTGGATTTTGAACCCGGAACCTTTGGCCACTGAGACGTTAAATATTGAGTAATGAGTATTAAAGCTTCCTGTACCACCTACCAAAGTGACTACAATAACATGTAACTTAAAGTCCGGAGAAAATGCCGTCTGAGGCAATTTCTCCGGTCAGCACACGTTTTCCCTCCTTCCTATGGCACGACATGGGGTCCTTCAAACGAGGCGTGAAGAAGCACCTTGTGGGTCGGCAGGATGAGGGTGACTGATGCTGCGTTGTTTTCCCGCTGCACCAGTTGTCCTCGCGTCTGGACTCCGTTTCCACTTAAAATCAGGTGGGATGGAGTCATTTGCCGAGTAAAATAAAAAAAAACCTCTTGGTTTCAATGTTATTGAAATCTACTCTGAAGGGATGGATAATGGCTTTATCACCACGCTTGCCAATTTCGGCTTGGTGATCACAAACCGAAGCTACGCATCGGGAAATCCGAAATACATTTTTTCCGACCAGGGATTTGAACCCAGGATCTCCGGTTATCAGGCCGAGCAGCTAACCACTCGGCTACCGAGGCTAATGATGATTAATATTTAAAGCGTCTTCCGTAACACTTGCACTCGTAGTTATACGGTTTACGAAGCAGAGATATCATAACACCGTTATACATATCATATTTCTGATTGCCACAATGAGGTACACAAAGACTCCTAATCTAAATATCCGAAGACAAATATTACCGCAATTTGGGCATCTCATATTTAACGGAAGTAGGGTAAAGCCACCAAAGAGTACACTGCCGAAGAGTACGTATAGGAGTACCACGAAATGTCAAATTTTCTTAATAGACTTTGCTTTTTATGCCTTTGTCATATGGTTGAACATTCACTGAAGAAATTTGACAGTTATGGATAGGTTGATGTGCAAGCTTTGTCATTGTCTGTAGGTACAGTCACACATTCATGGAGTAACTATATAAAAACAAAATAATTTAATTGTAAATAAACAGATCAATTAAATTGTTACAATGTATTGGGGTAGGTTATAGTAGGTTTTTTTGTATGTTGTCCAGCAGTAGACGTGTATAGGCTGATGATGGTGATGATGATGATGATTGGGGTAGGTTTAGGATTCGCACACACATTATGGTGTTATAAAAAACTATAATTAAAATAATTTATTTGTAAATAAACAGGTTAGGGCTACAATACATTGGCTCACTTCAAGTTTTAGAAAAACCTGTTATGAGAGAGGCTCTTTCATCTGACAGAAGGTACACATAACCTGCCCCCCAACCGCCTAACACTCTCGCTTTCGATCGCTTTGAAGGCGAGGTCCTCGCCTCGCTTTCTAATATAATATCGAAATATAATATCGAATAATATCGAAAGCTATAGCCTATAGCTTTCGATATTGCTTTCATATTGCTTTCGAAATGACAAGATGACGCCTCCTCCTCGCCTCGCCTTCAAAGCGATCGAAAGCGAGAGAGTTAGGCGGTCGACCCCCTGGACTTATATAATAAATTACATACAAACTTAATTTTATGAAAACCTTAGATAACGACCTAATAGATGTTGAATGTAATGGTGTGCTAATAGTAATAATTACTAAGAACAACCTTGAATCTTATGCACAGGCAAGTGTTGCTGACCGATATGATATTATCAATTAGTAGCACTGCGTACTCTTTGATAGTGCGTGATCTTCGGTGGTTTTACCCTACAACCAAGGTGAAGATTCTGAGCTTTAAGACCAAGGCTTAAGAGCGGGGTGTACTAGAGGTCGATCGCTACGTAACGTAACACACGATACGTGATAGTATCTGCGCGCACGCATTCGTGAGTCGGCGGACGGTAAAGACGCGCGCGCCGTCCCGCCATCTGGGTCACACTGACTGATGATCGTTGTGTTCGTTTCGAATTTCGAATTTGAAGTTTTCTTCTTAATTTTCTCACAACAGAGAAATACTTCATAATTCGACCAAAAAGTTTTGTGTTGTGAGGACGAATTGAAAAGTGCTGTGCTGTGATAAAAAGCAGGCTTTGAAAAAAGTGGATTGTGCTTTTCAATTATTGAGCGGTAAGCAATTTATTTAAATTAAATTTTCATTAACTAATTTTGATATATCTTTACTCCTTAGTTTTTAAGGTTGAAAATCATTCATAAGATCACGGTAAATTAGGGAAGCGGTTAAGACTGTACGGTGCAAGCAAGATTATCGTCGGAAATGGACCATGCATGCGAGATTTCATTAGGTAGTAGACGGTGACTATAGTTTTAAAAGACAGTTTAAAAAACATATTATCCAAACTAGATATTTAAACAATCATTTAGTTTAATGGCTAATTTAAAGACAATGTTACAATAGCTGACAAGTGCCATTTTAAAAATTCGTTTTGGAAAAAGGTACCAACATTTTTACCAACAGTTCATAGATAATAAAGCGTAACGCAAGCGTAGCGTAACGTAGCGTAAGCGGACCTCGGTCTCCGAGCTATACCACCCAGCTCGGAGGAAGGTCTTCCCTTTGGCCTTCCTCAATGTGGCATTCTACCTACGCCAGGCATTCCCTACAATGGATAGAATACTTCTCACAGAGGAGCTCGATGGCGCATTGGTCAACGCGGTCTGCGAGTGCTGAGGTTAAGTTAAGAATAGCATAACAAAAAATAATATAAAGAAAAAAATTTTGCATTTTTTGAACACCCTGTAGCCAACGCAAAAAAAAAAAGTATCTATTATGCACGCACATCTTATGCTTTGTCGCTCGGTCGGGCCAACTTCACTATTAGCACGGTATACCTAGCTATAGCGAACATTCTAACTACGAGTAGCATGTATCTCTTTCTCACGTAATGCAGGTGGCCTGCTGACGCGATTCATTTGTATCGCGTTTTAGTTAGTGTTAAGCGCAATAATTTAAAGTACCTACCTAACATATGTTTACTTTTATTGTCTTTGCATTTTGTTGATGATATGTGTAGATGATCAGCTCAACCTATTTTGTAGCATACCGGACAAATCTCCGTGATTTATGGCTTGCTTTATAGTTTAAACTTATTGTAATATTATTAAATAAATTAAAAAAAAAAAAAAAAAAAAAAGTAACTTTCGCAAAGGCCGGTCATCGGATGGGTGACCAAAAATGTATCATCTCGAGCTCCTCCGTGCTTCGGAAGGCACGTAAAGCCGTTGGTCCCGGCTGTATTAGCAGTCGTTAACAACCACCAATCCGCACTGGGCTCGCGTGGTGGTTTATGGCCCGTTCTCCCTATCCATCCATAGGGAAGTCTCGTGCCCCAGCAGTGGGGACATAAAATGAGCTGATGATGATGATGATGAAAGCGTAAATCTTTACCCGAAATCCTCAGATACCAAGGGACTGGCTCAATAATCATATGTATATATCTCTAACTATCAAAGATGAAAAGATAGCCAACAACAAAGTCAACATACGAATTGTCCACTTACCACTATGTGACAGGCAATAAAGAATTTGAATTTGAATTTGAATTTAAAAGTCAAAGTTAAAATCTAATCGTTTTCTCAATATAAACTAGCTTCTTCGTACCGCATTTCTTTTTTTCTTTTTTTAATATAGCCTATGTTACTCAGCGCTAATGCATCATTCTAATGGTGAAAGAATTTTTTAAATCGGTCCAGTCGTTTTTGAGTTTATTCGTTGCAAACATACATACATACAACAATACAAAAGTTTCCTCTTTATAATATTAGTATAGATTACAGGCATATAATGACGTCAAAACCAAGTATAAAATTCAAGTATTACTAAACTAAAATTTTGTTCAACTAACTACTGAATCTACCACCAATTCAGATTTTGAGAGAGCCTTCGCTTCGAACGAAAAAAGCTTGCAAGAAAATCAAGTGGCTTATAAAGGTTACCAGAATAACAATGCCATAACTTTGTTGTTGTGATGACAGAACAACTTCGTTGTTGTGTCTGACTAGCTACTTATCAGGCAGACATAAACAAACCTTACCACTATGTATAAATGACATAGTTTTGCAAACATTACGTTAAGCGATTTTAACTAAATGTCTTGGGTCCTATTCTCAAGTCGTGCAATATGCGTTTCGGATTTTCCGATGCAGATACATAGCTCGCGGCATTATAATCACCAACCCGCATTTGGCAAGAATGGATTTAAGTTGTTTTCTATGATGGTTGCCTTTGCCCAGCAGTTTGTCAGAATATAGACTACTATAACTGAGCCGGCGGACTTCGTACCGCTTTGACAGTTTCCATCATTGAGTTAAATATATATCAATGGTTTCTATGACAACAAAACAAACAAATCATTTTGTATTGGAAAATTAAGTTGTCGTTTTTAGTATTTTATATATTATTATTATTTTTAATATAGCCTATGTTACTCAGCGTTAATGTAGCATTCTAATGGTGTAAGATTTTTTTAAATAGGTCCAGTAGTTTTTGAGTTTATTCGTTGCAAGCAAACATACATACATACATACATACATACATACAAAAATACAAAGGTTTCCTCTTTATAATATTAGTATAGATTTACTCAACTTTATTGTTTAAATAAAACATTGCCAGTCGTTAATTTTAATTACTTACTAACAATTACCTAAAAATGTTACGTTTTATTCGCCTTTCATATTGTTTGACAATAACTACGTTTAGCTGATATGATCAGCCCTAGACAAGTGGCAGAACGCTAATAGAGTTGAAATCAAATAGAATGATTATTGTATGGGACTGATTTAAGTCAATGATATGTATAAATTGACTAGTATAGGCTGATGATGATGATCTAATGATGTATAAATGACGTTTATTTCAATCCCATACAATAATCATTATATTTAATTTCTATTCTATTATCATTTTGCCACTTAAGTATCCGTGAAATAAAAAAACACGACTGCCATGACAAAAAAGGCAAAAAAATATAACTCTTCTTTTGCAGTCGCGTAAAAAAGAACTAAAAGGTAAAAAACAAGATGTCATGAATTTTATCTGTATTTATAAAAGTGAAATGTCACTCTTTCACTCATTGACTACTATATAAAAAATCAAAACTGCTTGATTAATAAAACTGAAATTTTCATGGCAGTCGGGGGACCTTATAAATAAGGAAGTATTCCGCAAAACGGTCCCCCGACTGCGATGAAAATTTCAATATTATCAATCAAGTCGTGTCTTTTAATTATTTATTTTTATTTTGTACCTTTTAGTGATAAGTTTAATTTTAATAAAATATGTTATGCTAGGTAATCTAATTTGTAAGCATTATTATACAAGAAGAAACAAAAATTAACCTCTACAGATATCATGTAGTCTCTAACTCCAATAATGACGAATTTTCATCATACAAAATTTCATCCTATATTTTACCCACATAGGTGCTGAATTTACTAGCCTATGTTAGTCGGAACGATGCAAGGATTGTAACGATACCTCATATATCTAAATCGTTTCAGGCGTTTAGAAGTTATGGTGGAATAAAGAAACATCACATACATACATGAACCCTAAAAACAAAACATAACACTCTTTTTTACTTTTATTTTTTAAGTGTTAATTGCTACACTTAAGCTGAATTAAATATCATCTAATATTTTCAAAAGCATTTCAAAAATCAAAAAGCAGTGAGAAAATTCAGCGTTTACGTCTGCCTTCCCGGTAGCATAACGGTCAGTGCAGCCGCCCATTGCGGAAGACCCAGGTTCGCTTCCTGGCTGGGTCGGGTGGGCGTTTAATTTTTTTCACTGTATTTTATATAAATATAACACTCTTTTTTGGCGGTCGTGTAAAAAAGAAGTATCCATTGCATCATAGGACCAACACCAGTGCAGTGTTACTTGAAGACGCAAACAACGATGTCCAATGTACTATCACGAGTAAACACGCGAACAATGGCTAAAAACAAAAGAATGCCAAGAAAGGGCTATTTGTAACCATCCGATTGTGTACACACGCATGCACATAAGAGGCTACCACAAACTTTCAATTTCCTCAACAGACTTTGAACTTTTAAGGTAAGTCATATGATTGACAATGTATTAAAGAAATTTGACAGTTTTGGGTAGGTTTGCAGGCGTGTGTACATGATATCCAGTGCATTACCAACTGTCAATTAACAATTGCGTGCGTTCGCGTTACAATTGCGAATTGCGATGCTACGTAATGCCGCCGGCTTAAACACTATCGTCGGACATTGGGTGGATTAAAATTTTGATAATAATGACGTATTATGTCAATACTTAGGGTACCTAAAAGGATATTGTATGTAGCTAGTACCTACACTGAATAGTCTATCACAGTCTAACTTAACCTAACCTACATAGTAGGTATATTTCAATTTGAATTCCCAGCCCCAACTCAACACTGCAAGACTAAAATATACTGTAAGCTAATTTGCGTAAACCAAAACGCGTCCGCTAAAAAAATTGCCGGTATGCTAGTCACAAGACAACACCTCAGTCTGCCAGTGACCAAAAACCCTGTAAGGGGTTATTTTATAGTTATCTCATCATCATCATCATCATCAGCCTATACTAGTCCACTGTTGGACATAGGCCTCTCCAAGTGCACGCCACCGAGCACGATCCGCGGCTACTCTCATCCAGCTCTTGTCAGCCACCTTGCGAAGATCGTCGCTCCACCTAGTCTGATGGCGTCCCACACTAAGTATGCCGATACGCGGTCTCCACTCGAGAACTCGTTTACCCCAACGGTTGTCGGTTCTGCGACGTTATTTATTGTTAGATAGTTATTTATTGCATCCATAATGTTAAAAAGATTTAAAAAAGTAAAAATAACTTTTAAAACGTCATAAAATAAAAATATTTAAATTAAATAATAGTTAACACCATGACGACCTCCGCAGCCGAGTGGCTTACACGCTGCTTTGGGCGGCGGCGAAGTTTGATTCCCGGTCGGGTCTATGTTGAAAACGAACTTTTCGATATTGTGTCGGGTCTGTACTGTCTCGTTGTTTCTGATTTCAATAAAACGAGTGCCTTAGCTACTTACCTTGGGATCAGAACAATGTAAGTATGTGATGTTGTCTAATCTATACTAATATTATAAGAGGAAACCTTTGTATTTTTGTATGTATGTATGTTTGCAACGAATAAACTCAAAAACTACTGGACCGATTTAAAAAATTCTTTCATAATTAGAATGCTACATTAGCGCTGAGTAACATAGGCTATATTTAAAAAAATTTTCACCCGTGCGAAGCAAGGACGAGCCGCTAGTATTTATATAAAATAAAAAACACCGTCATAAGTATTTTATTTCAATGTGTACTTTGAAAAACAATATAACTACAACTACAATCTAATCGTAATAAAATATTTCCTTAACGGTATTGTATAACTTAATAGACTTAACCAGAACATTTCACTTTCCCAAAACCTTGGTTATTAAGTGTAGGCCATCGCGTATGCATACTCGATTGCGAATTACCGCCGTTTTATGAACAAACATGCCATAAAAATTGCGTTCACCATTTCATGAGGGTTCATAAAACTTACGTACCTCGAAGGAAACTGCTTCGTTTCCTTGATAATTATTTTTTTATTTCATTTTATTTACGTCTAATTACATTTTTTTTGGGGAGATTTTGCTGATTGCCTCAGACGACATTTTCAGCATCACCGGACTTTTTTGGGGGCGGCGAGAACCTTAAAGGGTTCTTCAAGCCATGTGAAACGAAGCACCTTTGGAGGTTTTCAAGAGGGAACGGCATCACGCACTAGTTCGTGTCGGTGCCCTACTAGATTCTCCGAGGGGTTCGGATCGGATCTAATTATAAGTACACAATAGGTAATTGAGAAGCTCGATGGCGCAGTGGTTAACGCGCCTGGTCTGCGACTACTGAGGTTAAGCTACTTTCGCAAAGGCCGGTCATCGGATGGGTGACCCAAAATTTATCATCTCAAATTTATTATCTCCTCCGTGCTTCGGAAGGCACGTAAAGCCGTTGGTCCCGACTGCATTAGCAATCGTTAACAACCACCAACCCGCACTGGGCCCGCGTGGTGGTTTATGGCCCGTTCTCCCTATCCATTCATAGGCTCGTGCCCCAGCAGTGGGGACATAAAATGAGCTGATGATGATGATGAATAGGTAATCGTAGTTTCACTAATGTTCAACACCAGTTTTCGGCGCCAAAAAATAACATAGTATACCATTTGAATTTTACTGGATGACAGGAACAGGCAGGACATGTATTCAATTTTGCTAAACTCAAAAACAAGCTGTTGACCCCTATAATGATTAACAAAAAAAAAAGTTTTTAAAAGTGGTAATTGCTGCACTAAAGCTGAACTAAATAATTATAAAATATAGTAAAAAAATTAAATGCCCACCCAACCCAGCCAGGAATCAAACCTGGGTCTTCCGCAATCCAGGCGGCTGCACTTACGTCAGCCTTCCCGGTAGCATAATGATCAATTTTATAATTTTTAGCGGAAAAAGTTTTGATCATTGTTTCCTGTTGAAGACTGCTACGACTACCTTACATACTTATAACAAATCATATCTATACTAATATTATAAAGCTGAAAAGTATGTTTGTTTGTTTGTTTAGTTGAACGCGCTAATCTCAGGAACTACTGGTTCGAATTGAAAAAATATTTTTATGTGGAATAGTCCATTTATTGAGGAAGGCTATACGCTATATTACATAACGCTATGACTAATAGGAGTGGAGCAGCAATGAAAAATCATAGTATAATCATACTAATATTATAAAGCTGAAGAGTATGTTTGTTTGGTTGAACGCACTAATCTCAGGAACTACTGGTTCGAATTGAAAAAAATATTTTTGTGTTGAATGGTCCATTTATTGAGGAAGGCTCAAAAATAATTGTTTAAAAATATAAGTACACCCGTGCGAAGCCGGGGCGGGCCGCTATTACAATATAATAGGGTTAATTGTGTAACTATAATACTTTTCACAACAGAGACCAGACATCAGTCCATAAATATCTCACTGTTGGGCTTAAGACTTCCCACATAAGCAATTGCACATGGGGGGATATGGGCCAGAAAGATAAAAAATAAAAATAAAGATTTAAAATGTGGATTAGTTTAACTGCATGAAGATAAGCTTCAGTTGTTTTAACTGTGCTGTTAACTGCAAATAGTTTTGAGTGGCAAATAATAGCAATAATGAAAAAGATGATAGTCCATATTACTGCCATGTGTGAAGACCTATTAATTCTCAATTCCTTGGTCAGCTGGCCATCAGAACCAGATCAGTAGTGTACATGCTAATGTAACTGCCAGAAGCCGCCAAATCCAATGGTAATGAAGGTTGAACTCGCCGAGCGTAAACTAAACTTGAGCTTGAAAACTTTTGAAAGGACGGAAAGAGGTGAGGGTTTATTCACATTTTTATTTTGTTTATAATACAATTGTGTAAACTGTAGACGACGATGTTGTAAGCAGTGACTGTATTTCGATATTATGTTTTATTTTTATAGCAAAATTGTCCTTTCTCAACTAATCTAACTAGTTTCTTTGTCGCACCGCTAAAACATGGAATAGTTTGCCAGCACACGTTTTCCCTCCTTCCTATGACATAGGGTCCTTCAAACGAGGCGTGAAGAGGCACCTGGCCGGCAGAGTGAGGGTAACTGATGCTGCGTTGTTTTCACGCTGCACCAGTTGTCGTCGCATCTGGATTCCATACTCACTTAACATCAGGTGAAATGGAGTAATTTGCCGTGCTACGTATAAAAAAAAAATTAAACAATTTTGTCCAAGAAAATGTTCTTTCTTCTGTGGTTCTTCTTCCATCATTGCCCTTATTGGTATTGGTTGGATTTGGTAGCTGTCCTGACCGACTTTAAAAATACTTTACGACTAATTACTTACACTAAACAAGAATGCCAAACTAAACGTACAGCATTAGTTGGTTTAGTTTAGCGAGTCCATACTTACTATGGTTAAACACATTATATGCACTCTTATTTCTTAGGTTGGCTTGTTTTACATAACTTAACATCAGGTGGGATGAAGTCAGTTGTCATTTGCCGTGCTAACTTAAAAAGATGAAAAACCTTACAATTAAATCTCAGCCCTTTTTATTAACAAAATAATGCACTTTTGTTATATTTTAGTTGTGTTTAGTTGGTTTACTTCGGCATTTTTAGAAATACCCCATTTTTAAACAGGGACCTCTGGGCCCAAGTTTGGTGTTCAAAAGAAATGTAAAGATGACTAAAAAGAAATCAAACATCACAGTGCTAGCTTTGTGTTCTAACGAGCAAACCCTTTACGCGATTAAAACGAGAAATAATAAATTGATCCAAAAAAAAATAGTAGGCTAGCACCTAAAATGCTAAGTTAGCATCTAAATAGTAGTTTAGGTGCTAACTTTGTATTTTTAGGTGCTAACTTAGTATTTTTGTGGGTTAGGTTAGGTTAGTTTGGTGATCGATTAAATACAATCCGATTAAAACTACTAAAACACACAAACATTTAAAAACAACTGCAAACTTTAAAATACACTGCAGTGCAAATGAAAGCACACACTTACCATAATAGTTTTATAAGTGTCCAAGTGTATCTGTAAACAAAACAAAGCCTATTTGGTGCGCACTGTATTTACAACGCTCCACAGGTTAACTGGAGCGTGCCTCGCCGCGTGTATTATATATACCGTATTGTTGTAATTGGTGCGAAGTCGCTACTCATATAACATGACTAATTATATATTAGTTATTATATTGTATATTTCTTATGCGGTAACGGAGAAACGCTATTCCTTCTACTTACCTGATTGCCCTCAGGTTACGATAAAGGCGAATGGGTTGGCGCATTTAAAACAGAGGACAGTCCTCATTATCTCTTACGGTGGGGACACAAGAATCTAACTAACATTATAGTTATAAAAATATTTATACATATATACAAAAGTGTTCACAAAAATAAAACTATAATAAATAATTATTTCTATCTAACACAAAAAGGCTTTCACTCAACATAATGTCAATGCACCTAGAAGGTTCCCCGGCGGTGATGATCTTCTAAGGACGCCTCATATATTGGTTTGATATCTCTGAGCCAAGTATAACATTGACCAGAGCATCGCATTTGAACTCCGCTTTTGCCTACTATCAGGTAGAGGGGCCTGCGACTGAAGTAATGACCACGACCACCCTGCCAACAGAGTAACGACTAAGAAGAAGAAGGTAGAGGGAAGTCATTTACCTAATCATCAATGAAAACTAGCTCCTGCGATATAGTTCTTGAGTTAGTCACACTATAGGGACATCTAGAACACTAGGGACACTTAAAATGAGTTTTAACAGCTACTTAGGTATCCATGCCTGTGATCAATGCCACTCTTGATTCAAAACTAGCCCCGTTCTGTGGTAGATACCCACTATGAGATCTTCTTAAGCCTGTCGCCACCTAATGCTGAGTGTAGCCCTCTTCCTTTGCACGCCACCTCTCTCTGTTGGTAGCCATTCCAAACTAGTTCTTTTCAGCGACTCTATCTATATCGTCTCTCCATCGAGCTGGTTGCCGTTCTATGTTTTTTATGTCCAGTTCTTGGTCGCCATGTTAGGAATTTGTGTGACCATCGTCTGTCGTTACGTCTGCAGACATGTTCCGTCACTCTCCGTCAACTTCACTTCAGGATGCTTACGCGCGAAGATAAAAGATATACCTACGATTAAATAGGCTGGTATGCTATTAAAAAGCAAAAGTCTTTAAAAACAAACAACAAAACAAAAATACAAGAGTATGACATACTTAAATAACGACAATTATGACACTTGGCAAACAATCTTGTAACTTGAGACTGTTTGCACATCGCACCCAAAGTAACACTTTCATGTATACCAACATTTTCACATATTATGACTTACGGTTTACGTAACTAACAGAATATTACTATCAATCTGTATGTATGGTTTTTTTAAATATAATTAGCACGACAAATAACTCCAATCCACCTGATGTTAAGTGGAAATGGAGTTCAGACGTGAAGACATCGTCAAAACAACGCAGCATCAGTCATCCTCACACTACCGGCTCACAAGGTGCTTCTTCACGTCTCGTTTGAAGGACCCCATGTCATAGAAAGGAGGGAAAACGTGTATGTAGCTTCGTTAGTAATAAAGCAGCCAAACAGCGCATTCTATCGACTTGATTTACAAATCTTGAGAGTTCGCTCTGGAATGTTGGGAATGTAGCATTCTATCAGTTAAAGAATTTTTGCAATCAGAGGAGGCTTTTGTTTCGGTGACTAATTCCCACGCTATAGTATCAATAACATTTGCTCCTTTTTCTCTTACTCAAGGTCACTGGTAATGGTAACTTATTTTTGACACCGAAAATTCTCGAACGGTTGATACATACTTATATAGGACTTCTTGGCGGAAAAGTGAAGAGACATGTCTGCGGTTTTGTTTTATTTTCTAAATTTTGTGTTGTCGAATATTAATGTGAAATAATGGTGGATTATTAACCGTTAAGTGTTCGTGAGTGTGCATGAGTGTTGGAAAACGAAATAAAACAGTGCACCGTCACTTTTCAATTTCTCTTAAGAAGTCCGCCATCATTATACAGGAAAGAAATATTGTTTATTTATGTATTACTTGTTAGAAAAATTACTTTAAGACTGGCTAAATGTGCTAATCGCACGAAGTCATCAATTAAAAAAAAAAAAGATACAAATATCTTAATAAAAAACTTATTGGACTTCTTGGCGGGAAAGTGAAGAGTCATGTCTGCGGTTTTGTTTTATTTTCTAAAATTTGTGTTATGTCGAATATTAATGTGAAATAATGGTGGATTATTAACCGTTAAGTGTTCGTGAGTGTGCATGAGTGTTGGCAAATGAAACAAAACAGTGCAACGTCACTTTTCAAATTCTCTCAAGAAGTCCGCCCGAGGACTTAGTAAAGCCCCACATCTTTACTGAGATACTCGAGGGGTTGGGTGGTATATCATTTCTCATTACTATTATCATTCATTATCATCAAACAGAAAAGAAATATTGCTAATTTATGTATTACTTGTTAGAAAAATTACTTTGACACTGGCTAAATGTGCTAATCGCACGAAGCCATCAACAAACTGAAAAAAAAAAACTTATTTTTGACGCCGAAAATTCTCGAACGGTTATTAAGATACATATATCTTAATAATGAAATTGTAAACAATGCAAATGCGTGCGAGGGAAGAGGCTATGCCCTGCAGTGCACTTTTAATTTTGAGATCACACCGGTGAGATTCAAAAATCGTCTCCCCAGTACTTCTAGAGATTGTCCTCTACAAACAAACAAACTAAATCACAAACCTTACCTCTATAGTACAGATGCTAACTAATCTATATATTAATACGTGAAGCAAAAACTTTGTACCCGTTTTTACGAAAATTGTGCGGACGGAGGAGTATGAAATTTCGCACACTTATAGTTTATATAGAGAAGCTTATCCAAATGTTATTTTTTTTAAATTATGCATAAAAAATACATTAAATCAACAAAAAACAACATTACCTACACTACCATGTATTTGATACACACGCATATGTATTTGACACACACTTATTGTTTGTCTTTAATGCGGCCGACATCTGTCAATGCCAATCCAAACTCACATTCTATGTTTTTTAATTTTTTTATTGCTTAGGATACAATCCGTGCAGCCTTAATAAAATTACGGTCGAATTTCGACCACTGGGCGACCACTAGTATAGTTAAATAGACGTAGCATTCTTGGGGACTGTTCCCATGAGCCCCTAGTTGGAGGACATCTTTCATTAATAGGTATTTAGTTTTAATCTGCTATTTATTTTTCTGTTTTTTTTTTAATTAAGTTATGTTTATTTTTGTTGTGTATAATATTGTAGAAACATAGTAATCTAAATATAGTAAAAAAATATTATGAACCTACTGCATTAGTTTTGTAATAAGACTTGTTTTACATGTGGACTTGAAGCGAACTAGCGAACATCATCTTATCTAAATCTGTCTCCAGTAGGTACAAAAGTTCGACAGAGTTAGTTCATGGCGTAGCGTAGACTTTCTTTACTTCAGCTTAAATCTTTTCCCATTGGATTTATAACAGTATTGTTTCGCATCGGGTCTGGGTGTTGCGTGCTTGACGCCATTTTTGCCAATAACTTTCGCTGTATCATAACAGCTTTGTGTATGTCTGAGACCTTTACGATGTCAGATAATATATATCTGCTTTTGAAAACTGCATTTGGAGCAAAGAATTCGAGCCACAGGAATTAGCTTTGGATAATGTTTATCACTGTGGAGTTCATGTTCATAATGTACCTATTGTTACTTTAAAACGCAACTAGGCGCTTGCTATAAATCGTATTCTTTCTTAAGCTGTTTTCGAGGTGTTCGATTGATAAAAAAATGTTCAAAAGTATTATGATCACTAACATTGGAGTAATTATTAACGGGTTTCGTACTTCTAAATATTGAATACCTATTCCCTAAATATAGGAAACACATTAAACAAAAACACGGTAAGAATCCCGTTAATAATTATTCGAACTAAGTATATCTAAATCAGCTATGTGCTATCTATTTGCATATAACATTATTATTCCACATACAGACAAAACAACGGAAATGGTTCGCGTAACCTCATTTAGCATTTACTACTTACAAATAAAATATAAAATAATTTAGTAGTAAGTACTCTGATATCTAAATACATTCTTCTGTACGCCATAATGGCGACAACTCGCATCATAGCTCCCACAAGCTGTCTAATAAAATTTGTTTAGCTCAAGTCTTTTCCCGTCAACGCATATGTTGGTTAATTAAATTTATTTTCCTATCTTTAAATATATATTAAGAATATATTTATAGGTGGAAACTCTAATTATCGGAGGCCTAGACTCACTTTGGGTCGCTGCGCCAACCTAGTAGTATCTTTAAATATGAAAGGAGAATCTAACTGACTTCCTTCAAACGAGGCGTGAAGAAGCACCTTGTGGGCCGGCAGAGTGAGGTTAACTGATGCTACGTTTGTTTTCACGCTGCACC
This sequence comes from Eudonia mercurella, assembly GCA_963082485.1. Classification (NCBI taxonomy): domain Eukaryota; kingdom Metazoa; phylum Arthropoda; class Insecta; order Lepidoptera; family Crambidae; genus Eudonia; species Eudonia mercurella. The sequence goes on from OY720038.1 coordinate 15,766,105, forward strand.
AGTTATCTTCGCATCTGGACTCCATTTCCACTTAACACCAGGTGGGATGGAGTTATTTGCCGAGCTATCTATAAAAAAAACTACCTAATATCCAGATAGGTTACCGGAGCTGTAAACTCTCTCTCTTCTCGTTGCACTGAGAGCACAACTCGCAGTTACTATTGCTCGGATCGTCTCAACTTCGTGAGTCTCCTCGTGATGTGACAAGTGTCAGTCGGGAAGACACCGAGCGTACGGTCAGCAGCGGTGACGGTGAGATTGATGTCTGCCGGTGTTCGCGCCAATTTCTCCAGTAACGGCGGTCGCCATTCGCCATATTAGCTCGCTTGCAATGAAGCTGTATTTTACTGTAGACTTATAATAACTTGTTTGGTTTCATTATATTTATTACGACACTGATGAGTTTGTAAGTTGACTTATATTGACAGGTTACAGCTTTTACTCAAAACATTTAGCGGCTTACTAATAAACAGAGTTTACCATTGGAATAGATATTTCGTGTTTTATTACCATCTTATTTATTTATTTATTTATATAAAATATTAAATTAAATTTAAAAAAATAAAATTATAAATAAAAAGTATCCTATATCTAGTCCTATCCTATCCTATCTTATCTATCCTAGTCCGGGTCATGTTCTGTCTATGCGCAAAGTTTCATCCAAATCCGATCAGCCATTTTGACGTGATGCGCGGTCAAATAAACAGACAAACAGACAAAAATTCTAAAAACTGTTGGAACGTGTTCTGTTGTCGATTCTAAGTATCCCCAGCCAACTTTTTTCGAATATCTTCCATGTACAGACTTTCGACCCTCTTTAGCTTTACTATATGTATAGAAGATAGATTATATCTATAGATGTATAGACTATAGTAGTATGGATTAAATTGTGTAAATAAAAATTCATAGCGTGAATAATTGACAGTAAACATTTGAGGGATATACCTACTGGTGTTTGTAAAGATCAGCCTCAGGACTCATAAAATTATTGTTCATCATCACCAGCTCATTTTATGTCCCCACTGTTGGGACATGAGCCTTCCCTATGCATGGATAGGGAGAACGGGCCATAAACCACCATCCGGGCCCAGTGCGGATTGGTGACTGCCAACGCAGCTGGGACTATCGTCTTAACGTGCCTTCCGAAGCACGGAGAAGCTCAAGATGATACCTGTTTGGTCACCCATCCGATGATTGGTCTTTGCGATGGTTGCTTAACCTAAGCAATCGCAGACCGAGTGCATTAACTACTGCGCCATCTAGCTCCTATTATTATGATTCATATAGCGTTAATAAATAATACAGCAAATCATGTTTCTTCCTCGGATTTTACAGAACGGTATGTTTTTTATTACCGTATCGAAAAATATGGCAATTCAGCTTTGTGTGGAACGACAATTAATCAGTTTTTAATTAGTATGCAGATGATGATTGTGTACCGCATAGTAACGCAGTGCGCAGGCGCAGATTGCTAAGTTTTATGAGCGTGGTGAACAATGTGAAAGTAAATGCGGCTCTTTTAGCCTAAACAGCCTAAACAAGCTATAAAAAATCTAGGTGCTAGCCCGAAGTTTGATGTGTCACTAGATATGCGTGTAGAAATGACAACAAAAAGAGAAATATGCATTCTTCGTGAAAAATATAATTTTTAAAACATATTTAATCAAAAATTTTAATACTTACTCTTATTTAATTATATATTGTATGTTTTCCCTCTAAATACGGCAATACATTTTTTTTTGTTTAGTCAACCCCCTTGTTCAGGTAATTATAACTTTTGAAAATTTGACATTATAACATACAAGTTAGACCGACGATCTGGTGAAGTTCGTCGGTAGCCGCTGGATGAAGATCGTTGCTTTTGTTCAGCGTGCATACCATTACCATTTTAAATTTCTTAAGATAAAAAGTAATGAATGTTGTGTAAGCTATTAATAGGCCTGCACATTTGTAATTTTAAAAGGCATTGATTTGTTATGTACTATTAGATACGTTTTGGCTGTAAGCTTACCTTAATAAATAAATAAAATACCTAGGAAAATAGGAATACGTGTACAAGGCGAGCATTCCATGTTTTGGTGATGGTCAAAAAATTTCATCGTTCGCGACGGATTGATCATTTAAACAGTTTGTTCATTGATTCGTAATTTTAAAAATATTTTCTCCATCATCAAATAAATCTGTAAAAGACGACTGTGTTCTAATTTAAGATAAAAAATATTTATATCAACCAATTTTATTTGTTACTTACTTCTTTTGTTAATTTTTAAATTTTATATCATTAAATTTAACAATATAAGTTTATTTCATAAATAATGTAACTAAAATTATTTAAAAGGGTAAAAGCGAGGCGCTTCTAATCGCTTCTGCTTCTGCTGGTCCACACACACACACACAAACAATAGGGCTCCGCAGAATATCAGCGTAGGAGGTGATGTTCATGCTGCAACATGTACTAAGTGGGGTCCATTTCAGTTCCGCTTCTTTATTTTATATTTTATTTTTGTTTATTATTTACCTTAATTTGAAACTGAATCTCAACATTTAACGCATCGAACGGAAATCTGTCGCATTCCGCAGATCAGCCGGTCGTTCAGTCAGCGGTGATCGGACATTGCGGGCTATTAAGTGGTCCATTACGCGACCACGACGGTGTAATAGTGCGTCATTACATAGGCACTAGCGAAATGTCTGCGTTCCCGACAAACATGTGAAAGCCACGAATTTTATACATAAGGAGCATTTTTTATACATAAGTAGCTCAAGCTTGAGGAGCTCGATGGCGCAGTGGTTAACGCTCCCGGTCTGCAAGTGCTGAGGTTAAGCAACTTTCGCAAAGGCCGGTCATCAAATGGGTGACCAAAAGTTTATCATCTCGAGCTCTTCTCCGTGCTTTGGAAGGCACGTAAAGCCGTTACTCCCTGCTGCATTAGCAGTCGTTAACAACCACCATTTCGCACTGGGCCCGCGTGATGGTTTATGGCCCGTTCTCACTATCCATTGGGGACATAAAAATGAGCTGATGATGATGATGATGATGATGATGATGAAGTAGCTCAATGAATGCTAGGTCAGCGGCTGTGTGAACTAATTGCAATATCTTAAAAAGTGAATTAAAGAAACATACAAAAACATCATAATAGGCAGTTAAAAGTCCTACTGTTTTTCCCTTTAAAATAATATTAATTGTTTTCAAGTACATACATACATCATACTGTTGAGATTTAATAGAAACATGCCTTATTCTTATTTATTTATTTAAAAAACATAAGCAGGAGTTTACTGTCAATATCATTTATCATTATTTTTTTCAATTCATTTGTGTTTAGACTATTTTAAACTTACGAACAATTCAATTACATTTTAAGGCTAAAAAAATGATATCAAAATACTTAGGGATGTTCTATTAATATGGGCACTTGGTGCTTTATAATATTGACTTAATTTGTCAGGATACGCCAACTGCAGCCGAATAGCCAAGACCCAGCTGCATAAAAATATTTAGCCAACGAAGACAAAGCAAAAAAGGAGGCTATCAACCGTTATTTATTACAAAACTTTGTCTATCCATCGTCGCGTGCGCACATTAGCCTACGAGTCGGAATCTGAGTCACCTGTCGGTGCCGAAGCGGGTCAGATTCTGTTCCGTATCGCTCTCTACAATTTCTCTCGACGTCATTGTTGTTAAACATCTTTAAAAAAACAATAATAGGAACGCTTCAGTCGTAAAAATTGGTCATCTTACGATGATGATGTGTTTATAGAGAGATATATAAAGATGTTATTGTTGATGAATACCGACATAGCACAACCCGATTTTTTTTTTTTTGATCGAGTTTGCTGATTGCCTCAGACGGCATTTTCAGCTTCACCGGGCTTGTTTGGGGGCGGCGAGGAACGTAAAGGGTCCCTCAAGCCGTGTGAAACGAATCACCTTCGGAGGTTTTCTAGAGGGAACGGCATCGCGCACTAGTGCGAGTCCCCGTGCCCTACTAGATTCTCCGAAGGGTTCGGATCGGATCGAGGGGCGGAACCACCCGAGGGCGCCTCTAAAGGCTCGGACCTCGGCTCGGGTAGACCGGGCCGTGGAGGAGAAGAGAAGCGCCTAAGTACATGTCTGTACCTGGTATAGAGCGCGTGTGAACCGGTTCTTCGTACCCTTGTTCTACGAGTACGGTGTCTTGGACCTAAGCTAGTGTGCATGTTTAGTGTATTCTGTAAATGTGTAATGATGACATTTAGAGGATCGGGCGGGGAGCACAACCCGCGTTACACCGAAGTCTTAGCGTTTAGAGGCGCTCTTGGGTAGTTCCATGCTTGATTCTGATACGATAGACCAGCGGTTCTCAAACTTTTTTGGTGGCGGAACGGAAAAGTTACGTGCATTCTTTAATAATAGGTAAACATGTTACAATGTAAGTGTATGTATACTATAATAAAAGAAAAAAAATCTTATTATTACTAGTATTCTCGTGGAGCCCCCACAAAGGCTTTGCGGAGTTCCGCGAAGCCTTTTAATCTAATTTCATCTCTCTCTTTTAATCTCTTCTAATCTCATACTAAATGTATGGGAGTGTTTACTGTCAAAATTTTGGATACTTCTCGTTAGATTTCTAAAAAGTTATTGATGTCATTTTACTCACTTTCGATATCAGTTTAAAGTTTTTTGATATCTGTAATAGTTACGGAATAATCGCCTGGACACACTTAACGATTACACCCGGTACACGAATGCGGTGTCTTGAGTCTAAGTAAGTGTGCATGTTTAGTGTATTCTGTAAATGTGTAGTGCTATTTAGAGGATCTGGCAGACATGTGTAACTGTGCTGCGCCGCTCAATTGCGCCAACTCAGATCAGTGCGCCGGATGTGTTGACTCACTTCTTCAAAATGTGTTGGCGCACAGCGCAGGACCTGGATGGGTTTTTTTTAAGAAGAATTTGAACGTTGCCCCCTTTTTTCACCCCCTTAGGGGTAGAATTTAGGAAAATCCTTTTTTAACGGATGCCTACGGCATACAAAGAACACACCCTCCAAGTTTCAGGTCTCTACGATCAGCGGTTAAGGCTGTGAGTTGATCCGTTAGTCATTCAGGACAAAGCACTTTATATTGTATTGATTTTCATATTATTGAAAAAAATTAATGACAAAATACGTTTTCGTTCGAAAATTAAAAAGACTGTGAGCGCGGCATGCAAATGGCGCGCGCTACGCAGCTCATTTGGTGCATTTCTTTTTGTTGCGCTATGGCGCAATTCTGAGTTAACTCAGTAAGCCGGCGGGCGTAGTGAGCTGCGCCAGAGTTATTGAGTTGACGCAAGGAATTTTGCTGAGTTACCCATGTCTAGGATCGGGCGGGAGAAACTCGGAGTGAGTAATGGATACCCACTTTTACTAAGCGATGAAGGTAGAGCCAATAAGCTTCGCAGCCACCAGTTTTATTACTTTCATAACAATAATATGTATATAATTAGCACGGCGACCTTCTGTCGTAAGAAGACACCAACCAATTTAGTAAATAAGTAGTAACATAAACGATGTGCCCCCAAATGAAGCAACGGCTAGCGCGTTCGGGTTGCGATTTTGGAAGGTAAGTAACTTTGCATTTATATAATACGTACACAATTTGAATATGCTACCTCCATATGGGATCCATTTTATTGTAAATATTCGGATCGCCTTGAAAGCGTGCAAAAGAAATACCTGCGTTGTATGCATTTCAAATGTTTTCGTAGTCGACTATCCTACGCGGAACTGTTACGACAATATAAATTAACTCATCTTAAAGCGAGAAGACTACACTTACAGGCAATGTTGTTGTATAACTTCTGCAATGATAGGTACGATTGTGTTGATATTGTGAATAAAATATGTTATCAAGTGCCTCTCAGACCGCGTATGCGAGCCTGTCGCACACCTAAACTATTTGCTGTAAGACAATCTCGAACATATGTAGGTAAACGATCACCAATGTCTCGATTACCTGATGTTTATAATAAGTTCTTCGTTAAAAACACAAATGTTAAAAAAATTTCCACGAGCAGGATTTGAACCTGCACCATTCTGACATTCCGGGTCAGGTGCTCTTCCAATTGAGCTATCGTGGCTCTAACCAGCCCGCCGAAATTATTCAACACTTTTTACTTTGAAAGCCAAAGGCGCCCATTCAATGTCAACAACTACCGTCACTAACATCCGATCATAATATTTTTACAAATATTAAAGATCAGTTAAGAAGTAAGCAAGCTATTTATAAATGTTCAAATAATTTTTAACGCAAATTTTGTTGCGAACAAATTATAAAAACACAAATGTTAAAAAAAATTCCACGAGCAGGATTTGAACCTGCACCCTTCTGACATTCTTGGTCAGGTGCTCTTCCAATTTTTTCAACATTTGTGTTTTTATAATTTGTTCGCAACAAAATTTGCGTTAAAAATTATTTGAACATTTAAGTTCTTCGTTAATTTGGATCTATTTAGTACTAATGTTAATTCTTTTAGAAATTCTGTCTTGAAATCTGAAATCAACACTGCACCTTAACACTACTTAGTTACTTTCACATTGTTACTAATTAAGCTTTGTATAAATCGGAACACGTTTCTTTAACTTACTCACTATTTTATAATCCGTGGTTAACGGTGTTGGTTGCACAATTACTTACCTAAATACACATTATGTTATTGATATAATCCTTATTGTGAAACTGTTTGTTAACCCCAATAAATGAAAAAAAAACGACGGGTTGCACTCTGGGAGTGCCGGCAGAAGTGAAAACTTGAATATTAACGTTGTGCATTTTTGATATTTTGGAATGGTTAGGGAATAATTTTGCACGAATTGCTTTAATTATCAGTATAAAAGTACTCTCATTTATGTGGTAGAATACAATATTTATTTATTGGGCTATCGTACACAAACATGACAATTTATATTACATTAAAAAGTTATATTAAGTTATGTATATTAAAAATTTATATTACGCCGCGCCAGCTGTCTACTCTCCATCCGTCTTACGAATTTTCGATCAGGTCACGTGTCCTGACGCGAGCTTAACATTTTTTACCCATTCCTCTACTCTCCATCCGTCTTACGAATTTTCGATCAGGTCACGTGTCCTGACGCGAGTTTAACATTTTTTACCCATTCCAAAAAAAGTGCACAACGCCGCTAAAGAAGTTTTCACTTCAAAAAAAACTTTCGTAGTAGTGGGCACTGGATGGGTGACCTGCGTGCCTAATGAGAGTTTTCTTTGTCATTCGATAACTTTAACGAAAACGAGACATTGTATAGCAAAATTGTAACTTTACAAACTAGGCACTATTTCAATACTATACAGATTCCAGCTTTCGTTTCATGCACTTTAAGCCGTAAGGTCTTAGAACAATAACTCACCCACTCAATAAAATTACAATAACAATATAGGTATTTAAAAATACTAGTGGTCGGCCAGTGGTCGAAATTCGACCATAATCTATTAAGGCTGCACGGATTGTATCCTAAGCAATAAAAAATTTAAAAAGATAGAATGTGAGTTTAACAGCTTCGTGGTTTGGATGGGCATTGACAGATTCGGCCGCTCTTCCATTTTTGAATTTTTTTAAAGTGTAGGTATGTATATAATATGAGAGTGTGTCAAATATATGGTAGTGTGTGTAATGTTTGTTTTATTGGTTTAGTGTATTTTTATGCATAATTAAAAAAAAATATTATTATTCTGCAATTCTTCTCTATATAAACTATAAGTGTGCGACTCCTCCGTCCGCGCAATTTTCGTAAAAAAGGGGTACAAAGTTTTTGCTTCACGTATTAATATATGGATAAAAAAAATTGTTGCTTCCACTTACACATAAAGCTTCCGTTCCATCTTAGGTTGGCTGGAAGAGATCTCTTTTAGAGATAAGTCCACCTTTGCTCATCATTATTTGTAATTTTTTTTCTGTTTGTGTATTTTTGTGCAATAAAGAATATATGTATATTAAAATAAAATATGAATAAAAATTATAGAGTGTGAACACACCTACTAAAAATAAATTTCAAAAAGTACTTTTAGTGTCACAAGATACGAGTTGCACAGTTACCCCGTTTTGGAAACGGCTTATTATGGAGAGCTGTTTGTGTTGGCTGCGTATCGCCTTTACAGCGAGAAACCTAAAACGTTCCTAAATCCGTACGATCGTTCATAATTTGGGACGAAGGGAGCATATTGTTTGGGACGAACCAGGATTTTATTATGTAGGTCGAATCTCAGTGGGACAAACGAAGCATAAATCGATCGATCGGACATCCTCAGAGGGTTTCTAGAAGGAATGGCATCATGCAATCATGTCCCCCCTATTAGATTCTCCGAGGAGTTCAGACTGTGCATATAACTAACTACTAAGTACTTGACATTTCAAATCTTACTTTCAAATGCGAAATTATGTTCCTGACATTTCTATAAAGATCACTGTGAGTGAGTGTGGACTCTCTCATGTAAATAATATTCATTTTTAACACTCTGTAATCAAACAAATGCTTTTTTCATAACGCAACAAAGCGTGTTGATTTTCGTATCGCGTGATATTATCTATGTGTTCGATTATATCTTCTAATTGATATGACTATGATTAAAGTGGATTATATAATTGCAATGGTTGAATATGTTAGGCGAAAGATGTTTTACGAGTAGATAGATATATGTGACATGCCATTAAGTCTATCTATACTAATATTATAAAGCTGAAGAGTTTGTTTGTTTCTTTGTTTGTTTGTTTGTTTGAACGCGCTAATCTCAGGAACTACTGGTTCGAATTGAAAAATTATTTTTGTGTTGAATAGTCCATTTATTGAGGAAGGCTATAGGCTATATTACTTCACGCTATGACTAATAGGTGTGGAACAGTCGCTAATTAACGCGGGTGAAACCGCAGGGCACAGCTAGTTAATAAATAAATATAATCTGTCTATCGTTGTTCGTATACAATTAAAATTAGTAAGGGCAATGTTTTGTTATTCATCATCATCATCATCATCGGCCTATCTTAGTCCACTGCTGGACATAGGCCTCCCCTAATGAGCGCCATAGCATCATGTTTTGTTATTATTAATTGATAATTATTCAAGTTTTTTTTCCTTTAGTTGATGGCTTCGTACGATTAGCACATTTAGCCCGTGTCAAAGTAATTTTTCCTATAAATTATACATATAAATAAACAATATTTCCTACGTGTTCAATGATGAAAAATGTTAATAGAAATAAAGTAAAGTCTCAGTAAAGATGAGGGGCTTTAGACCTCACGCAGACTTCTTGAGAGAATTTGAAAAGTGACGTTTTACTGTTTTGTTTCATTTGCCAACACTCATGCACGCTCAAAACACCATTATATTCATAAAAACTATTTAAGCATAATTTAGTTAATCATTGTTTTGTCTCTTTTTCTCAAATTCAAAATGACGTTTGTGTGACATTGACTTGACTTGAAATAATGCTTAAATAGTTTTTATGAATGAGGAGGTTAATGATTAATAATTAATCCACCAGAAAATAAAACGAAATCGCTAACATGACTTTTCACTTTCCCGCCAAGAAGTCTATCCAAGTGTTATTATCTCTCGCACTGTTCCATTCAGCCCACATTCGGCCATCCAGCTCTTATACCTGCCCTCAGGCACCCATCATTTATTGTATTTGAAATACCATAAACTTCTATTATTAGTTTGCCAAACCAAAGTGTATAAATATTAACATAAACTCAAAAAAAAAATGTTTATAAAAGAAACAAACAGTCTTTCATTCTTCTCATCACCTTATTCATCATCCTTCATCTTACTTACCTATATCGCCTATATCCAAATCCCTACCATTAGGCTACTATGGTTATATCTGATCCGTGTAAATTAATTCAATACTAACTGTGAGGGATGGAAGGTCGCTTCTTGAGAAGGAGTTAAAGTGGCAAATAAAAAGACGATTACGTTGATGAAAAATTGGCAGAGTGCGGGAGCGCGCGGCACGGGTGTCACTCTTAGAGGCGTTAGTGCGACTGTCGCTCGGCCGAGGTGGGGCCGGTGAAATCGGTGCGCGCAGGCATCGAACGGGCGTAAAAAAAAAATGTAGGTATCTCGATACCAAAGGTTTTAAGGCTACCTCGCGCTCTCGGACCGCTCAATATTATTATAATAAATAAAAAAAATACGTTTACAAATTGGTACATACATTGTTACAACTTAGGGTCTATTGCCATCATCAACATCTTCCCCCCTAGTGTCGGTTTTGCGACACTCATTACCAAACAACAAAGCTACACGTGTCACTGATCGCTTCAATACACCGGTCTTTGTCCTTATGTCTACAACCCTAACTCGACCATCCTTACCCGGATACACAGACACAATTAAGCCCTTTGGCCAACAGTTTCGAGGGGAGTTTTGGTCAACAACAACAACTAAATCACCTACTTTGAACTGCACACCCTCCCTTTGCCATTTTTGACGTGGAACAAGGGTCGGCAGAACTTCCTTCATCCATCTGTTCCAGAAAAGGTCTGCTAAGCGTTGCGCGGTTCTCCATTGCTTTCGTAGGTATAAGTCCCCTTCATCAAAGACCCCTGGTTGAGGTAGGTTAGATGACGATCCTATCAGAAAATGGTTAGGTGTTAACGCTTCGTGACTATGCGGGTCGACTGATACGTGTGCGAGAGGACGACTGTTTACCATGTTTTCTATCTCAGCCAGCAGTGTGATAAGAACCTCCTCTTTTGGTGCTCTCTCTTTTAACACAACCCTGAGAGCATCCTTTACACTACGTATAAGACGTTCCCAAGCGCCACCCATGTGTGGACTTGCTGGGGGTATAAAACGCCAGTCGACGCCTTTGTTCACTGCCTGCATGACGAGAGATTCCTTGTCTAGCTCCTGAAAGGCCTTCTTCAGTTCGGTTTCAGCTCCGCGTAAATTTGTGCCATTGTCCGAGTATATGTACTTTGGCCATCCTCTGCGTGCCGCCATTCTACGCAATGCCATTATCAACGCATCAGTTGTCAGGGCGTATACGATCTCAATATGAATGGCGCGTACTGTCAGACATGTAAAAAGTACTCCATAACGTCGTGCCTTTTGCCGACCAATAGTAACCTCAATGGGGCCGAATAAGTCAACACCGCAAACAGTGAATGCTCGCTGATGATGGTTTAGCCTTACTTGTGGCAGATCTCCGAGTCTTGCAGGTTTTGGGATAGCTTTTCTTATGCGACAAAAGTAGCATTGTGACGCAACGGTGCGTACAGTCGGACGCAATTTTATAATCCAATATTTTTGACGTAATTCGTTTACCACCAATTCATTGCACGAGTGTCCGGCACGAATGTGGTAATCTAAAACTAAAAGCTTCGTCGTTTGGTGACGACCATCCAGTATGATGGGTGACTTCGTTTCTTTGCTGACCCCAGGCGCGGCGTTTATGCGTCCATCGACTCTCATAAGTCCATCTTGGTCAAATATCGGTGTAAGTATGCGTAGTCTGCTGTCAGCTTTCAATTTTTTATTTTCTCTAAGTAGTTTAATATCGCTTTCAAAACTCTGTGCTTGTGCATGGCGCAGCAATAGTATCTCACCTCTGTGCATTAACTCATCGGTCAGTCCGCTTATCTCTTTCTTTTTGCACTTTTCAGTAAATAACAAAACGGTTGCAGTAGCACGGAGCAAGCGTAACCAACGTGAAAACCGACTCGGATCCGGTACAGGAAAGTATTCAATTTTATTATTATTTTCATAAAAAATATTTATTTCTTCTGTGTTACTAATATTTTTATTATTTTTTTCAGGTTCGACGGGCCAGCTTAGCTTCTCTCGGTGCAGAAACAAAGGACCGGTAAACCACTCGTCGCAACTGTTTAACTCGTAGTTTCTCTTTTTTGTTGCTAAGTCTGCTACGTTTAGTTCCGAAGGCACATAATTCCATTCACCTATCGAACTATGTTCATCAATTTCTCCGAGTCTGTTTGCAATAAATACTTTATAATTTCTTTTGTCATTTCTTATCCAATGCAAGACGGTTGTTGAGTCTGTCCAATAAAAAACGGCAGTAGGTTTTATACGGTGTTCCTTTTTTATGCTATCCGCTAAACGACATGCTAACACAGCGCCTTGCAGCTCTAATCTAGGTATAGTGACTGATTTAGACGGCGGAGTCACTCGGCTTTTGCTACCTATAAACGAAATGTTATAACTCCCATCGCTGCATTGTCTTCGCCAGTAAGCAACAGCTGCGTATGCGTCAGGTGATGCATCACAAAAAACATGTAGCTCTGGCTCAGACTTTGTCTCGCTTGCACTCGGGTCCGCTATAGACTGTGCGTCGCGGGAGTCCGTAGCGCTGCCGCCCGTAGACGCGGTTACGGCGTCGTAGCCTTTCGTAGCACTCGTATCTGTGAAAACCGGTTTCTTATTTTGTTGTTTATTATTGACAAAATACCATCGCGGTATTCGGAGTTTGCTTACTTCTTGTAATTGTGTTAACCAGCATTTAAAACACGTAAATAAATCTTCGTTTATTTGTTCGGTCCATTCTATATTTAATTTCCATGTTTGCTGCATTATGATCTTTCCTTTTATCGTAATAGGTGCGAGAAATCCGTGTATATCAAAGATTGACATAACCAGGCTTAAAACTTCGCGCTTCGTAGGCTTACGTGAGAAATTTAAAATGTCATTAGGGATGCGCTTAAATGACAAATCAAACGCTAACATATCTGTTGCCGGGTACCATAATAACCCAAGTGTGCGTGCAGGTGAGTTATTCATCATAACTTTCTCCATGTCTTCACTAAGGTCTTCCTTCGGGAGATCTTGAAGTACTCTTGGCTCGTTACTCATCCAATTTCGCATATGAAAACCTCCTTGTTGGTGAATATGCGCCACTTCTGTCACCATTTTTCTGGTGCTATCCTCGTCGTCCAGGCTGTCAATGTAGTCATCCATATATTGGTTATTCTGGATGGCGTGGACAGCCTCAGGCATATCCACTTGAAAACGTGACGCGTTCTTCGTTTGGTTGATGTATTGAGCTACAAAGGGTGAACAATTCGCGCCGAATATAAGGGATGTGTTAGTGTATTCTTTAATGGACCCATCTTTGTCTTTCCATAAAAAACGTAAAGCATGTTGGTCTTCATACCTAATCTTAACACATAAAAACATATCCTTTATGTCCCCTACAACAGCAATACGGCTTTCCCGGAATCTAAACATGATTCCATACAATGAATTTAACAAATCGGGACCCTGAAGTAGAAAATCATTAAGTGATAATCCCTGGGTCTTTGCTGCAGCGTCAAACACTAACCTGAGTTTCTTTTTATTAGGGTTGTCAACACCAAAATGTGGTAAGTACCAAACCCGATTGCTGGTGTCATCAGCGGTGACCGCCCTAGCGTAGTTATTTTTAAATAAATGGTCGATTCTATCCATGTAACGTAACGCGTACGACTTATTAGCTTCCATTTTTCTAATAATGGATTTTAAGCGATTTAAGGCATTAGAATAAGAGTTCGGCAAAACAGGGTCATCCTGTTTCCACGGCAAACCAACAGTCCACTGACCGTCAACAAAGTCACAAGTATTATTAAGAATTTCTATGGCACGTAATTCATTTGAATTTCTACGCGGCTTATTACAAATACCTATAGATTCCAAAGAAAAATATTGACGAATTATTTCGCGTAGTTGCAATAAGTCTTGCCTATGGATGTCACAACAAGTGTCATTATCAAAAAAACCAAATGGAGGCGCGATGTGTGTGTGAGTCGGGGTTGGAGTATCGGTGCATCGAGTTGTTGTTGTTGTTACCAAACATGACTGCAAATCACTTGCGTAACTTTTATAACAGGAATCTAAGATCGACGCGGGCGCAGGCAGCGCGGGCGCGCACGGAGCGGCCGCACTGGCCTTGCGCTTACAAACACTGTCGGTCCCGGGTTCGATTAAACAACACTGAGAGTAACACAAATGAGAAGTGAAGCGATCAGATGATAAAAAATTTGACTCACCAATAGTCCCGTGTACACACCAACCTAGAGGAGTTTTTGTGATGTATGGCTGACCTGATTTTCCTTTTACACAGATAGAAGGAGAAATTAAATCATAATTATCCTGGCCAATTAGTAACATAGGTCGAGTATTACACATACATAAATGAATATCTTGATCAAAATATTTATATTTAGTTAGATCTATGTTTGGCAAACATTGTATAGGTAAATTTAGTTCGTTAATTTTTCTAGCTTGAATATTAAAACGCTCATTAAAACAGTTAGACACATCAAAGTTAACAATTTCAGTTTTGCATACCAGTTCCCCTGAGTCCCATGCGCCGCGGGCGCGCATTGTCATGGTTTCGCCATGCAGTCCCACTTCACTCGCGAGATCAGCAGATATTAACGTGACGGTCGAGCCGTCGTCTAGCAACGCGTGAGTGTGTACACTACCTTTAGAACCGTGAACAGTAACGGGCACTATTTTTAATAGCACTTTAGGTACGGTTTTGCACTGAAGCGCGGTAGTATGATGTACGGTCTCACTCGACGACTGCTCCACATCCTCCGCTGCTGGCTCCTGTCGCTCGCTGGTCTTCTTGACCCAATGCAGGAGACGATGGTGCGGAAGGTCGCATCCTTCGACGTCGCAGGCGGGGGCTGTACACGTAGATGTATCGGCGTGTCGTGGACGTAGGCATTTATAGCATAACTTCTGTGTGCGTGCGAAACGCCAGCGATCTTTGCGTAATGCTTTTCTATATTTACTACATTTTTCTAATGCGTGCTTGCCTGTCTTGCAAAACATACAGGTTACGTTGATAAGCTCGTAGTTCGGGTAGGCTAGTACGTGATGATGTGGGTTTCTGTTGAATTCTGGCCTTCGTTTGTAATGTTCAGACTGACTTTGTATAAAGCTTACACCAGATGTTGCAATCTTACTTGCTTCAAAATATAAAAAATCTGATAATCGTTCCAGCTTAGGTTTTTCGCTCGAAGTGTAGGCGTAATCAGCCCACTTAGTAACAAGTAAAGTAGGTAGTTTTGAAACGATAATGTTCACCAGCTCAGGGCTTTGCAAGTAGTCTGTTTGTCTTATAGCACTAGCAGCGGCCACGTAATTCTTTATTCTTATAGAAAACTGGACCAGCTCACTGTGGTAAGCTTGAGGTAACGGCGATATTTTTTTCAGTTGTGAAACTATTTTGTTCATAATGATTTCTGGCCTTCCAAAACGTAGCTCAAGTGTGCTCAGAATATCATGAGGAGAAGCACATCCCATCAGCAAAGATGACACTGTCTCTTTGGCTTCACCACGTAGACATTTTCTCAGTCTCCACATATTTTCTGTAGGGCTATAGTTGCAGAGTTCTGTAGATTCAAAATATGCGTTTTTGAACTGTAGCCATTCTAGTGGATCTCCAAAATATACAGGTAAGTCTTTCGATGTGGCGAGTCTCGTTAAAAGTTCTTGGTTTTGATTTTTTAATGCGGAGGTAGAAATGGCTGTTTGAAGTGCGGCGGCCAACTCCTGAATATCCGTACGGGGTGCTACCTCGGTGACAGTATTAAAGGGCACTTTGTCACTTTCTATCTGTCTAGATCTGTTCAGCCAATCTTGCACTTTTCCTTTCGAAGATGCCACAGACTTACGACTACTTTTTTCAGATTGTAACTCTGCTAACTCGGCATCAAGCTCTTTACTAACGAGAAATTTCTCAATTTCTGCTCTTTTTGCAACTGCTTCCGCTTTCGCTTTTGCCTCAGCTTCGATTGCTTGCAGCTCGATGTGGGCACGTTTGCGAGCCGCTTCCAATTCGAGCCGCTTTCGAGTAACGGACGATGACGTGTGAGCCGAACTACCCTCGCTCGGCAATATTGGTTTCTGCGCAGCGAATAGCTCAGATTTGACTTCTTTTTCATCATTATCCTTTTTTCCACTATAGCTTGCCTCTGGTTCAAGTTCCTTGTGTTGCTTGCGTGTTTTTACGTAGGGAGTTCGAATTAGAGACATCCTGCATACAGGCTTGAGTTCCTTCTCAATGGCGAAGATGATCCGGCTCGAATGACCACTTTTGTGAGGGATGGAAGGTCGCTTCTTGAGAAGGAGTTAAAGTGGCAAATAAAAAGACGATTACGTTGATGAAAAATTGGCAGAGTGCGGGAGCGCGCGGCACGGGTGTCACTCTTAGAGGCGTTAGTGCGACTGTCGCTCGGCCGAGGTGGGGCCGGTGAAATCGGTGCGCGCAGGCATCGAACGGGCGTAAAAAAAAAATGTAGGTATCTCGATACCAAAGGTTTTAAGGCTACCTCGCGCTCTCGGACCGCTCAATATTATTATAATAAATAAAAAAAATACGTTTACAAATTGGTACATACATTGTTACAACTTAGGGTCTATTGCCATCATCAACACTAACCATTATCTCTATAATCCGAAAGGAACCACATTAAATGTCAACGACTATATCATTAACATCAGCTCTTTAATAACACAAATATCAAGGATTAGTCTACAATATGCAAGCTTTTATGTTACAAATCTATTTTAATTTGGCGTAGCATTAAGTCACTCTTTTGTATATAATATTTGGGTCGCTCATATTTGAGGAGCTCGATGGCGCAGTGGTTAACGCGCCCCGGTCTGCGAGTGCTGAGGTTAAGCAACTTTCGCAAAGGGCGATCATCGGATGGGTGACCAAAAATTTATCATCTCGAGCTCCTCCGTGCTTCGGAAGGCACGTAAAGCCGTTGGTCCCGGCTGCATTAGCATGCAGTCGTTAACAACCACCAATCCGCACTGGGCCCGCGTGGTGGTTTATGGCCCGTTCTCCCTATCCATCCATAGGGAAGGCTCGTACCCTAGCAGTGGAGACATAAAATGGGCTGATGATGATGATGATGATGATTTGGGTCGAAGTGTTAATAAGAGAGGGAAACCTCAGCAGGCTCCACTAAGATAAGATAAAATATAATATTTGATTTTTTTATATTTATATGTAGCACAGCGAGCGATAGATTAAGTGCTAAAGGTGATTAAGTCATTACCCATCAATTGTAGCGATGACTTGATTTCAATGACCTTGCCCAACAGTGGGACAGCTAAGTATAGGCTGTTTACTTTACTTAGATAAAATCAATAAAAAACATTTCTTTGTAACTTTCGTAAGTAGGTAACTATACGAGTAAGTATTTTGGTTCGGATATTCCAAAGAAAGCTGTGACTGATGAAAGTAGCGAATTCATCATTAGACCGAAAATAATGGCACTAATCCATCATTTTTATGACCCCGCATGCCAGTATTTTAGACAATAATCATTATCTTATGTTATGACTTTATAAAAAACTAGCTGACCCGGCGGACTTCGTACCGCTTTGACAGTTTCCATCATTGAGTTAATTATATATCAATGGTTTCCATGATAACAAAACAAACAAATCATTTAAATTGGAAAATTAATTTGTCTTTTTAGTATTTTATTTAATATTCATTATTTAATACAGCCTATGTTACTCAGCGCTAATGTAGCATTCTAATGGTGAAAGAATTTTTTAAATCGGTCCAGTAGTTTTTGAGTTTATTCGTTGCAAACATACATACATATATACAAAAATACAAAGGTTTCCTCTTTATAATATTAGTATAAATACAGACTTAAAGATCTATTCGCCTCGGAGTATCTAGTAAAATTTCTCTAGAAAATCCGCCGACCGAAGGTGACTTATAGACTTATTCGCCTCGGATAATCTAGTAACATTTATCGATAATGATTTCCTACCTACCCACATTTCTTAAATTGATGTTTATATTTTAACAACACAACACATGAAACATTTTGGTGATAACTCAGACATACTTGCATCATGCAAGGTGTTCTACTCAATATTAAAAACAGTAGAAAATACACAAAAAAAATACAGGCATGTTAAAAAACAAAAATAAATAGGAGTCGTATAATGGGCGGATTTATGACTAAAACATAAAAACAATAGGTACGTCAAGGGCATAAATATATATACATTCCCAAGGCGTCAAAAATATCTGTGCAGTTGATTAGCCAGAAATATCTGTACGGTAATCCGGTCAAAAATATGTGATCATTTTATTAGTCAAAAAGATCTAGACATTTACATGACCATAAATAAATGTATAGTGTCAGTCAAATATATGTAGGCAAATAGGAAGTCATAAATATCTATACACGCAACTCTCACATACATAAGAACAAAACCCAAGCCAAAAATATCTATACAGTCAAGGGCATTAATATCTATACACGTAACTCTTACATACATAAGATCAAAACCCAAGTCAAAATTATCTATATAGTTAAGGGCATTAATATGTATACACGGACCTTATTGCCAGTGGTATAAAGGTGTACCTATAGATATTTTTGACGTATGTGCAAATATGGTTAACTCGATGAAAGACCGTTTGCAAGCGGTGTAAGATGCAGATGGAGGGTATACAAAATATTAGGTTGTTAATAGGGTGGAGTTGCCTAAATCAGACCGACTCGTAATTTGTACCACTTCAAAATCTACCAAACCGTAATGTTTAGTTTTGAATTGGCAACACTAAAAAGCAGTGCTACCAACATGACGCAATAGCCACCATTTTGGATTCGATGACACAACAGAGTGAAGTGTAGTAAACAAAAATAATTATTACGGCGTTTTGATCTTATTTTATGGATGTTTGCCTAAAGATTTCTTGTAGCAACGGTAAGTACACTGCAGCTATTCTAATTTTTTTTGAAAAGTAAGCATATTAGTGTATTTTTTTGAAAATATAGTTTGATGTTTAGCACTTCGAGGTTATGATGCCGGCTCGCATAAAAATAAAACTTAGTGTTGCCTAATTTGTACCAGGTAGGGTAATCCTAAAATGTACCGGTACAATTTAGCTGTATGGTAGTTCTTTAACTCGATTGTTAACTATATTAAAATATTTTCAGATGTCTGGAGAGGGTAAAAAATATTATAAATGTACGCAAGATGATTTAGAAAAAGCCTTAGGTTGTTTGAAAAAGAAATCTTTGGGAATTAATGAGTGTTCACGCATGTTCAATGTACCTAAACCCACTTTAAAGAGACATTTATCAAATTCAAACAAATATGCGATGAACATATTATTTCCAAGGGCAGGCCAACTGTTTTGCACATTGAAGTTGAACAAGAGCTTGTGTCGCATTTATTAAACATGGAAAAGCATATGTTTGGACTCACAAAGTAGTTAGAATACTTGCTTTTGACATTGCGGAAGAAATGGCATTTCAAACACTTTTTCAAAAACGACTACAAAGGCTAGGAAAAAATTTATTATAAAGATAATATTTTTTATAAAGATGTATAACGATAAGGCTGATTTCAGTTTATAACAGGCACTTGAATCTCATTGAGATCGTAAAGTACAATTTAGGATACCTTTGGTACAATTAAGGAAACCGGTTTCTTAAATTGTACTTTTTCCGACTTTTTTTAAAACTTTTACTATTGTTACATTTTTATATATCCTCATTTTCTAGTAATAAAAAATGAACACTAATAGAACAACCGTTTTATTTCTAGTAATATAATCCTCATAAGTTATATAGTTTTTGAGACAGCTTATAAAGTTTGTTAACTGGTACAATATAGGCAACCTTACCCTATGAAGAAAATATGGAGATATTATGATGAACGTAGGTAATTTAAGTTTAAAATAAAATAAAATGTGTAGCCTTTTTTTCATGATGAAAGTAATTTACCTAAGTTTTTCAAATAAAAAAATGTAGTTTTTAGTAATTTGTTTTATTTGATGCTAAGTATCAAAAATAAACTCCGGTGTGCACAAACGTCATAACGATTCTTTACAAGTATAAATTATTTTAAAAAACCCGACAGCTTCTAAAAGTGACCTAAATTAGGTACTTAGGTCGACACCTACTTTAAAATTTATGTATGTATCTACTTCTTTGTGATGTTCATATGAAAATGATAGCTTAAAAGTGTTATAATACCTACGCATATATTCAGAATAGGCTAAATATTAGCTTTCATTTTATACCCATATTGTTGCAATATAAAATATTATTTCTAGACCTCCATATTTTTTTTCACGGATGCTGTATTGAAATAATTATTATATACCTACACAATGTCACACCGTTAAGCAGTTAAGAACAAATCTAATGGTATCTCATAGGTCAAAATCCGTCCAGCCGTTTAGGCTACGGAGGGTGCACGGAAAACAGACATACATACATACATATACATACGCTTTGAAAACGTAACTCTTCTTTTCTTCGGACAGTCGGGTAAAAAGATATCATTTTGTGCTTCTGAAGGCACAAGTCATAACAAAGTGGCTCTTATGAGCTAAGAAATACTAGCTCATAAAATTGAAAATGTGATCTTTTATATTATGCTATAAAAATCTAAGTGTTCTTAAATTTTACGAAATCAGATAAATTAGCGAAATCGAAAGAACTTTATTATTATAACCTACGTCTAGTATTAATATGTTACAAACAAAATTCAGCATCGGACAAACGGTAACGTAATATTTACGAGAAAAGCCACATGAAAATCTTGTATGGTATATGGCTGTGAAGCAGAATCTAAAATAATAGGGTGAAAGGTAAAACAAATGACACGTCAATGACGTCACGATCAAAATGAAAAGGACAAAGCGATCATGACAGAACGGTACTCTTTTCGGTGATTGTCATAATTCAAAATTAGAAAACTTGTTTGTTTAGATATTTTTGACTGATGTATAGATATTTTTGTCTGTATAGATATTATTGCCCTTGACTGTATAGACATTTTTGGCTTGGGTTTTGTTCTTATGTATTTGAGAGTTGCGTGTATAGATATTTATGGCTTCCTATTTGCCTACATATATTTGACTGACACTATACATTTTTTATGGTCATGTAAATGTCTAGATCTTTTTGACTAATAAAATGATCACATATTTTTGACCGGATTACCGTACAGATATTTCTAGCTAATCAACTGTATAGATATTTTTGACGCCTTGGGAACGTATATATATTTATGCCCTTGACTGTACCTATATCTATTTATGTGACTGTTAAAAACGACTATTCTCTGTATATTGGTTAACAATTAGCTTAAAAATTAACAACATTGACATTTTTCTTTAACAATAAAAAGTGTTACGTCGTTTCAAAAGATAATTGCAGCTTTCAATCGCTTAACTCCAGCAAGTAGAGCAGACTTCATGGGATAATTACTTTAATTGTCGGATATCTGCTTTCTTACGATTTGCTGACAAATGCTCTGTTCCATCCTAGGTTTCTTAGTAATCGAAATAACCTAGATTTATGTTTTCTATCAGAGTGGTATCACACGAGTTATTGCGAGAGTTAAGTAGTTTTATTGCTGTGAATTTAATAACCTCTTTGTCAACTCTTAGAGCCTTACAAATAAACAAAGAATAAGCTTGGAATAGATATTCCGTGTTTTCTTCCCGTCGTGTAAACTTCATTTCAGATTACAGTAAAAGAGACAAAATAAATAACTATTCAAAGCATAAGCTAAACAGAGTAAGAGCGAAGAGAGTAAGCTAAACAAACAGAGTAGGTATAAACCTACTCTGTTTATTTGTGAGGCCCTTAAACAACAAAAATCAGAGGTGAACTTTATCTCTTTCAATGATATCTTTCAGTCATCTCCATATCCCACTTGGTCCGACGGGGTGCTATAACGCCCCTAAAAGTATAATCTAGGCTATTTACTTTTATTTACTGTTATTGCCCAGAAACTGACTAAATAGCGACCTCTTAAAAACCTATTTCTGCTGCTAAACAGCGTTATTTTGCTATAATCATTTTCACACATTATCTCCATCTTTTCCGTCTCGTAAACCCGCATTTGGCAAGCATGGTAAATAAGCCATTACCCATTTATTGTAGTGATGACTTGATTACAATGTTGGAGGCCTTTGCCCAGCAGTGGGACAGTTATATAGGCTATTTAGTTTTATTTATTGTTATTTGCTTGGTAGGATATTGCCCAGAAACTGATTAAATAGCGACTTTACAAAAAACCTATTTCTGCTGCTAAACAGCGTTATTTTGCTATAATCATTTTCATATATTTTCTCCATCTTTTTCGTTGCTTGTTCCTTTTCTTATAACTTTCAACGATCATCACACAGGCTGATCATATCTCCTCACCTTTTTTGTGTGTGTTTTCGGACTCAAACGGCCTTTCCGCGTTCCCAGACTTTTTGGAGTGGCAAGAAACTTTACGAAAAAAAGATATAATGAAAAAACATTTATTGACCACACAAACAGCAAAACATAGACAAAAAAGAAACACTACACAACTTACACACACATTCATTCACATTATAAACTTAATACCTGTTACAGTCAAATAACGCAAGCGTGTTCCCTATTTTTTACGAGGGGTTCGGTGGGACTGTCCTCATCATGACTCCTCATTTTTTTAATGATACTTATATACTATAGAGCTTCCACCTACCGTAATGTAATGGCAACTCATTGTTACGGTCAGTCTATTGTTATGCTAACGCACGCATAGAGTAACGAGTAGGTACGTTATGTGGCTGTTGTGGTTCTGACTATCGCCGCTTGGTGGCGCTAGTTGCACCCATCTCAGACAAAATTATTACTACGAACTTCATTTAAATTATAAATGAGAATGTCTTAATTTGTTTTTTAACTGGCAATGTGGCAACTGGCGACTGGCAATATGGGGCAAAGCTTTTTAAAAATAGCACATGAAACCAGAGGAGAGATTAGGCCATATAGGTACCAACCAGCAAGTTAGCCCAATGCCTGTTATTAAAGACTGCTATCTTATGACAACGACGCCTTAACGTGCCTTCCGAATTATGGAAGAGGCCGAGATATTCAAACTTTTTTCTAAAAGTTTTTTTAACTTGCAACATTGCTACCCCAACGAGTTCCACTATAAAATGCCATGTTTGCAATTACATAAGCCTTGATTGATATAGATGAAAAAAATAAAAATAAAATTTTAAGAAGCACAATTTCTAAAATAGAACCGGTACCGGAACCGGTTACCGGTAAAAATACTCATGTCACACCTACGTAAACGCTGCGCTCCCCAGTTGTATCACTGGCATAACATTAGATAATGTTATGCGAATACGAGTAATTTCGGAAACGGGTTTTGCAACATACTCACTTTCACGGACAACTTTTACTTTTAAACTTCGGTGTTTTATGTCAAAAGAAAAAAAAACGAAACATTCAAATGTTAATTAAGAAACAAGCTCAATAAAACTTTGGAGCCTTTAATGTTTATTATCGATAGATTTTTTATTCGAGTAGGTAGTTGATTAACGAGTTAATTGCTCGGCTATTTTGAATATGATTTTTTATGTAACAAGACGTAAGGCAATTTAGCTTTTTCGAAATGAACATAGACACTTTCGTTTTAATTTCGTTTGTTTCAGTTATTACTTCAACAGAAGAGTTTTTTTTTATTGTTTACGCTCACACCAATTATCTAGCCCAAGATAAGTTTCTATTGAAACTCGTTAATATGGTTAAACTAGATAACGGATAAATATACATAAACATAGAAAAACACCCAGACCAGAAATCAATTCAGAAAAACAGTTTTCTCTATATTGACCCGACCGGGAATTGAACCCGGGACCTCAGAGATGGCGCGCTAACCACTCGACCACGGAGGTCGTCAGTTAATGTAATTTAATTAACTTTTATTTATTAGGAAAAAAATGCCGGTATAAAAATGACTCAAAAAGAATATATTCATGATATGCGTTTGTTTATTTATGTTACAATATAACGAGCTATGAAAAAAAAGGAAGCAAGTAAAGCAAGTTATTATTATATATTATATTAGTCAATTAGTATGTTGTAGTGGTTGTAGTTTGAAAAATAGAAGAGCCATATTTATAATTATGTTCATACAACATTTTCTACAATTTACAAATTTAGTTGCGAACAAAATATTAGAAAGAAAAGTAGTAATATAACAAAGTCCATATTTATAATTACTCATGTTCTAGATCAAACTCACCCTTAGATTTCGCATCCGCATAAACTAAAATATCGAGCAAAGAAAGTAAATGGGGGGAATTACTTAAGCATCTGACGAGTCCGATTAGAATAATAATTACTCATTTTAATTTTGAGTTCTATTTGTGCTGGCTATAAGTGCCATAATAACAGTAAATGTATTTCAAAATTGTGTAAAGAGTCCGCGCATACACGCGCCGGTGACCACGCTAGTAGCACAGAATAAGTTGTATGATAGAGATTTTGATAAATTACCCGTGTTTATTGATTGCCATTGACCAAAAACGACCAAATATTTATCATCTCGAGCTCCTGCGTGCTTCGGAAGGCACGTAAAGCCTTTAGTCCTGGCTGCGTTAGCAGTCGTTAACATCCACCAATCCGCACTGGGCCCGCGTGGTGGTTTATGGCCCGTTCTCCCTATCCATCCATAGGGAAGGCTCGTGTCCCAGCAGTGCGGATATAAAATGATCTGGAGATTCTTGGTGATGGTTAAGTCTTTTCGCGAAAGTTACTTAATAATCCTTAGCAATCACAGACCGCGCCGACCGATGGCGCGTTAGCCATTGCGCCATCGAGCTCCTCACTTTATTGAATATTAATAACTTATTGATATTTTCTGATATCTCTTTCGTGAGCTAACATGCTAATAAACATTGGCACTGTCACTGAAATCTCACGCGATACGTAAAAGTGATTTGTGTCTTACAATTTGCATACACCCGTGTCCGTTCTGGGTAGTATGTTTCCACGAACTATCGCTACAATCTGTTAATTATTCATTAGTATTTCGTATCTCAACAGATCTACAAAACGCGTATCTTTGTGAATCGTAAAATTAGCAATAAAACCTTTTTTTACCACAAGAAAGTTGTTGTATACACACTATGTTTGCCGGCGACGCCAGCGCCAGCGCCAGCGCCGCGATCATTCGAATATTAAACAGTATCGATACAAAGCACTCTTGCGCACATCGCAAACAACTCGTGCTTTCACATACACGCACCCATCGCTGGTAGCTGGGACAATGTAAATCGTATTGTTTTAGTTCTCATTCGGATCTCGCGTTATATCAGTGTTACTGTGGCTTAGTGCAAAGAAATGTTTTTTTCTAAATACTACTAGTTTCCAAATCGTCTGTTTTTTGACAGACGAAATATTTGTAGCCTCTGGCTTGTGTAACTGCTCTGTGCATTTTTGGTTTTGACTGTGATGTGGAATTTTGTGGTGACACTATTTCTAATATGGCTGTTCGAGAGTTTCCGCCGGAAGGAGGCGGCGCGTCTCTCCCATGCGTGCGTTCAAATGTTAGTGTTTCGCTTTACTACTCGTTTGTATGTCTTATTCGATTTTGATCTTTATATCCGTGTGCGTAAGGTGTTTTTAGTTAGTATACATATCCAAAGTTGTTCACTACCGCATGTTGTTTGAATAAAATAATATTATAAAATCAAAAGGAATTACTTTCAGTACTAAATTGCATGAACGTGTGTGGATATAAATCAGTTTTATGTTATCAATTGTTTGCAAATTTACTTCCCATGTTCGGAGGTACGGGTTTACATAAGTACATTACTTGTTTGCTATAAGTCCGCCTGGCACTTTACCTAAGTCGGTCGCTAAAACAACATTGTTGCTTGTTGTGTGAGCTTCTTGCGCATTAGGGCTGCGATCGTGTTTGTTAAGCAACTTTCGCAAAGTGGGATAACCGGATGGGTGACCATATTAATAAGGAATTCGTCTTAAAATTAATGTCGAATGAAACTCGCACTAGGCACCCTGGTGACAAACGAGGGGAGTTCAAATTTAGCAACATAGATTTTCATTTTCGTTGACGTGTTCGAATGTTGATTAAAAGCACTAGAAACTTTAGGCTAGGAAAATTTGCTCTCTAATCATCGCGCGGAGCTCCAACATTGTACAAGATGGTAAAAACACAATGGGGCTCATATAATAAATACCTTACAGACTAACATACATACAATATACCTAAAACAATTTTTGTAAGTAGATATATAACTTATAACTATGTTAGTATATTAAGCACTAGCTTGTGCTGTTCCGGCGATGTTGACGGGTAATCTTCCGCAAAAACGCCGGTACATTACGCCATTCGGCCAGAAGTCTTCCCTCATAAAGGTATCGACCAGCTTGGTGGTCGGGACTCGCGCCACAAATGCCTTAAAGCAGACATTGTGTTGCGACTCCAGCGGCTCTACCCTCATAAAGAAAAATGCCACTACACATTTACAGAATACACTAAACATGCACAATAGTTTAGGTCCAAGACACCGTACTCGTAGAACAAGGGTACGACGATCCGGTTCACATGCACTCTATACCAGGTACAGACATGCACCTGGGCGCTTCTCTACACCACGACCCAGTCAACCCGAGCTGTAGGGTTACTGTTGAAACACAATTGCAATAATCAATTTCCAATCCCAAATCTAAAAAAATCAAATGGCACTCTTAAAAGCGATAATAGCGCTACATTGGAACTAAATTGCGTGGAAATTGAGTGAACAAATTATTATCGATATGGGGCGTTCCGAAATTGCGAAACTTATCCCAATATCGATACATATTAATCGCATTGAAATTGTATTGAGATTGAGTTTGCATCAAGAGTAGCCTACCTGAGGTCCAGGCGCCTTCGTGTTGTCCCGCTCCCCGATCCGATCCGAACCACTTGGAGAATCAAGTAGGGCATGGGGACACGCACTAGTGTGTGATGCATTTCCCTCTAGAAAACCTCTGACGGTGCTTTGCTTCACACGGCTAACGAACCCTTTAAGTTTCTCGCCGTCCCCAAAAAAGCCCGGTGAAGCGGGAAATGCACAGTGACAATCAGAAGCTCTCTCAAAAAAAGTAGCTTACCTAGTGTGGGTCTCCTTATTTTGTGGTTATATAATCGATGTACCTGTCGCGCCTGGACCACACCATCACATCTCAGGATGTGATAAAGCACATCAAGACGAAGACAAATTTCCTTGTGAGGGTGGAACTGCTGGAGTCGCGACACAATGTCAGCTTTAAGGCATTTGTGGCGCGAGTCCCGACAACCAAGCTGGTCGACACCATTATGAGGGAAGACTTCTGGCCGAAGGGCGTAATGTACCGGCATTTCCGCGGAAGATTACCCTTCAACACCACCGGAACAGCACAAGCTAGTGTTTAATATACTAACATAGTTATAAATTATATATCTACTATCAAAAGTTGTTTTAAATTGTATGTATGTTAGTCTGTAAGGTATTTATTATATGGACCCTTTGTGTTTTTACCATCTTGTACATTGTGTGTTGCCTGGAATAAATGATTTATTATTATTATACCATGTTTTGTATTTAGCCCGTGCAGCCGCCTTCTCCGTAGGAACTCTGCCCTAGCTACAAAATGATGTTTCAGAGGTCTCATTTTCAATAGTATCTAGCTTTCTTTTACAATAGCTCAACAAGAAGACGCGTATGTATGCGTTGAGTGATTAAGAATAATTATTTGCGCTTTTTGTGGAGCGTCTGTGCAATGATAATTAATTATCGTTACGTAGGGTGACCAAATGATGAAGAAATTTCTATGACACACAAAATGTCAACATTAAAAATATAATATTAAATACTAAAACTAAAAAAGTGCTTTATAAAAAACTTAATTGATAAAAGTTGTGATAATGCTGTTGATACGTTGATAAGAGTTTTCTAATACGCTCGTGTTGTGTGTGAGTTCACATCTGTTGTCTAATGTGGTTATTTTGAATTGTTATTTCTCTTACTCCTGAGCAGTCTGCTTCTTAATTCTCATTCTTCTGCTTTATCATCATCACTATGTTACGGTCCCACAGCTGGGCTCAGACTTGAACCCAAATAAACAAATAGCGCATGGGGCAAAACTACCTTAGTTATTTATTTATTGATATTTTAAGGACATCCAGTAGTATTTGAAATAAAAATGTCTCTACAACATTATAAATAATAACAAAAGGTTAAATGCATAACTGACTAAGGCAATAGGCAATCTACTTAAGAACTTAACAAAGTAATCTATTATTTATAATTACTACTGTTTTAAAGTGACTAAATGTAAAAAAGCTAAATTGAACATTCGTCATACCTACTTACGGTTATTATAAGAAAAACTACTACGTTTAATCTATTTTATGAAACATGTGGTGTTTAAGTTATCCCGTAATCAAGTTATACTAAGTCACCCTAGTATTTCGTAGAAGAAAAATCATGTGTAAGTTGTTGTTGTGTGGGCAAGCGGAGACACGGCATTAGCATATAGCACACGTGCACGGTCGGTAATGCCATTTGCAAACGCATTTCATCATAAGTTGGTTTAAAAACCTAACAAGCGTAATTGAGTTTTTGGGAACAAAGTCAAACACACATAGGTAAATTCAAATTAGGTAGATTTCATTTTAAATGCAATGTTTTACTACAATTCTTTCGTTTACAAGACTTTAGCAATTTCTAGGAAAACACTTTTTTTTTAATCTCGTTTTCTCGTAAACGAAATAACGGGCATATGAAGCTAAAAAAAACGTTTTATGTATCCTAAAAATAACGTTGATTTGCAGACCTTAAACAATTTGCGTTTATTCCCGTATATATTCTTTAATAACTATAAAACGCGAAAGTTTAACATATATAGACCTTAAACACCCTGGTTTGCTCGCTCGAGCGAGTAACACTTTATTTCTGTATATTCGAGCTTTTAAAACATCCATCAAGAATTGTATTCAATCATAAGAAGAAAGATTTTGAGTTTCATTTTGTCTGTAACGTGCGTAAAAAGAGGCGTATATCCTCAATGCCCTGCAGTGAACAGAAGAGGGATGATGATGATGTTAAGGCGAAGGGTAAGGCACACTAGCGCCACCAATTGATAATTTGACAATTACTAACGGACCGGATCTTTTTTTAAACATTACATACCGTCCGACAACAGGAAAGCATCCACAGTATTTATTTAATAATTGTGCACTACTTTATGTTGCGTGGTTTATTCACAAAACGGGCTTTCGCATTTATTCACAAGCAATGGTTACTGTTGGTGTTCGCGAATGAATACAAAAACAAACCTAAAAGTAGTGCACAATTATTAAATAATAGATGTTTGCCTAGTGTCGGAAGGTCCGCAATGTTTGAAAAAAAAATCCAGTTTAGCAGTTATTAAATTAAATCCATTAGCGGCGCTAGTGTGCCTTACCCTTCGCCTTAAGAAAAGTTTGCTGTCAAATGACATGCTAAGCACTTCGAACCTTAAATGGAACAAAACACAACCACTAAAAAATGTAACATAAAAAAAGGTTTTATAATAATACATTTTAAAATGAGGCCGAAAACCAAAAGCTGCTCTGCAACTTTTTTTAACCTCCTTAATCACCATCGTAGAACGCTCAGTAACTAAAGTTATTGTTCTGAGGTATAACGCGGTGCGGTCTTAATCTGTATTTTTTTGTATGAAACACGATACAGTTAAGTTACTTTCGTGAAGTAGGTGACATTGCAGATTCGAAGATCTGAAAGTTATAAGAGGTACGATCTCTCAACTAATTTGTATGTAAATCTCTAAAATCTAATTACTAATCAACCATAAAACGTCTGTCTACTTTATAAAAAAATATGCAAACATGCATGGGAATAATTTTTGTCCCCCAAGAATTGTATGTATACAGTTATGTGAAATATGTATAACATTTCAACGTATAAAAGAAATTATAAATAATTGAAAACTTTAACACTATGGCGAAAATAATTTGTTATGTACCTTTTTTTTAGTTTATTACTATTTACATTTATTTATTGCATATAAACTCGTATATACAGTAGATGTCACTTTTATACAATACAATAATATAGTAATCTGTACTAATATTATAAAGAGGAAACCTTTGTATTTTTGTATGTATGTATGTATGAATGTTTGCAACGAATAAAATCAAAAACTACTGGACCGATTTAAAAAAATCTTTCACCATTGAATGCTACATTAGCGCTGAGTAACATAGGCTATATTAAAAAAAAAGAATGCGATACGAAGTCCGCCGCGCCGGGTAAATAAATAAATAAATGATTTTTCTGTTACCTGTTACATAGGTACACTTATAGGGGTAGCACGTGTGTAACGCCTCGGTGGCCGAGTGGCAGAGCGGTCAGCCATTGGTTTTTGACATATGAAACAATTAAATACAGACCTGCTTGCTAGCCCTCGTAAATGGATATTTTTCAGTTTTGTTTGTAGTTTCGGCTAGGACTTGACTATACCATAGGCAAGCAAAAGATAAATATAATAACTAAAAACTAATTATATCGCAATAAGCCAACGCGCTTGATGGTATAAAAGAATTTTCTGGTAATAATTATGCAACCTCGATTCAATATGGCAAATAAAATAAAAAATTCACTGTTTCAGACATAAGTGTAAATTTCTAACTTATTTTTTTAATCAATGTTTTCGAACGTGACATAAATATGGTTGCTAGTGTGACCATGGCAAAGAATTTTTATTTTAAAGTTTATTTTTGTACCATTTATCCAGAAAGATAATGCGAATTTTAATATTTTATATGACCTTACTATATTTTTAACTATTAGTACAAATAGTGTACAAAGTGAAATGAAATTCTATATTATTTTTTTGTGATGAAATCTGTGTCGACTCTATGACTTAAAGTAATGAGCACTGGTGCTAATACAATATAGGTATATTTTTAATTTCCTAACCTTAAAGTAGTGTTAGCGTATTATATAAGGTCACATTTTATCAACTGCAAATATTTTGAGGATAAACTCAACAACATATTTAAACAATTTTTATGAAAAAACCCTAAATTTTTATAAGCTAATTTTCAAGAAAAACGCCAAAAGACATTTCGATTAAATAGAAAAATAAAGCACTTTCGGTAGTTTCAATTCAAAGGAGCTGAAACACAGAGGCCGCAATGCCTACACCGCTTACACGTGCCCCTAGTTTCATTCAAAAGAGCCGACAGAGAAGCCGATCTTAAAAATATTACAATTTTTGTGTCAGGAAAAGTAAAAAAAAACTAGCCTGATTTTTTTAAATGCTAGGGCCTTATTTCTCTGATATAATTAGATGTTTTGTCAAAATATTTGCAGTTGATAAAAAGTGACCTTATATAAACATCATGTTTACACGATACTTCTCAGTTAATAAAATAAAACAATTAAGTTAAACAAAGCGGTGTAAAATACTGATTGGACGAGTAAATGTACTATATAAATTATCTCCGATCTATAGTGTATGTGGTGGAAGCGATATGCTTTCGGTGTTCACGGTTTGATTGTCATCGTTCGAGGAACTGATGATGTGCAGGCTGTGGTTAGAGCCCGCGTAACTGACTTCCGGTTGGTTTGTGTACCATAGACGGAAGGAAGGCCTTTGCCTTCTTCTTTGTTTCTTTGTCTTTGGTTTTGGATGACTAAAACTCTTACTTAAGTTACCTTACAAATAAACAAAGAATAAGGTCCGAATAGTTATTCCGTGTTTTGTTCCTGTCATGTAAACGACATTTAAACACATATATATAATACAATCTATCTATCTATCTAGCCTAGCTTGTTCAAAACAATTGCTGAATCTAGGTGACCTCGTACGTATCTTTTCGATCTGGGAGTCTAGTGTGGGTTTTGTTTACTATCCGTATTCATTCGACTACGTTTACGAAAACGAATATTAGTATGGCATTGAAGCAGCGCCTCCTGGCGACATACGAGAAGAGTTATAATTTTGACATAAAAAAAGTTTTTGTTTTTTGTTTTTAACGCAAATTTTGTTGCGAACAAATTACAAAAACGCAAATATGGAAAACTATTCTTAACTGATCTTTAGTATTTGTAAAAATATTATGATTACGGTAGTTGTTGACATTGAATGGGCGCCTTTGGCTTTCAAAGTAAAAAGTAAAAAAAATAATAAATAGTGTTGAATAATTTCAAGGCTCGTGCCCCAGCACTGGAGACATAAATGAGCTGATGATGATGATGATGATGAAATAAATAAAGAAATAGTAGTCTATGTACTGTCCCAATGTTGGGCAAAGTCCGGCGTGAAATAAATAAATAAAATGATCTACATATGTATAATTATTTTAAAAGTATTTATATAAAATACAGTGAAAAAAATTAAATGCCCACCCGACCGTTGGATAGATGGCACTAATGTCGCTCTAAAGCATTTCGAAAAAACAAAAAGCAGTGGAAAAATTCAGTGCTTACGTCAGCCTTCCCGGTAGCATAGCGGTCAGTGCAGTCGCCCGGATTGCGAAAGAACCAGCTTCGATTCCTGGCTTTGTCGGGTGGGCATTTAATTTTTTCACTGTATTTTATATAAATATATAATTCAGCTTAAGTGTACCAATTAGCACTTAAAATAAAAAAGTAAATATTTATTATAACAGTGTCGACAACTGTTGTCATACATAACCCTATCCTAATAGAAAAATGATTAAATATTGTTCAAATATTGTATATTTTATTTTTATTATTTTAATTTTTGCATTCAGAATTATGTGGTTACAATATTATTAAATAAAACCCATCATTCTTGGATTACCTTGGAGCTACCGAGACCCCAAAATAGTACATTTTGTGAATTTCGGTGGATTTTCGTCTACTGGACGACCTCTAGTAAACATAAATATAGCAACAGAACTCCTTGCTCTAATTACTAATTAACTCACATTATCTGATGTAAGCAACATACAATAGTCTTCCCACGGTTTCGTCTGCGTTTTAAGGTGCGCGGTACCCTAAACACCAATTGAAAGTGCAAACACGTAACACCCATCTCTAGTGTGTTGCAACAATGTCGTAAGTGAGATTTTTAACTGTTTAATGATATAATTATGCAAAATGTAACCAAGCGTTTTAGAGCGGAAACTCCTAAGTCTTCGTGAAATCCGTGAAAAACAAACTACGGCCGCGGATTAATAAAGTGGTTATGTAAAATTTTCACAAATTCAACAAAAATTTACTAAGTAATCCATCTTCTGTTGCATCGGGGTTAATTATGATGTTTGTTGTGTTATGACTTTGCCCCAAAAGTATAATGTTTTGAAACGGCCGTTACCGAATTACATACAGTTCTTACATGTAGGTACAGGTGATTTATGAAGGTATACCAGTCTGCCAGAGTCATAATTTATAAGTACGAGTTATTTGGTTATCTTTTATAAGCACAATTGAAATGAAAAATATTTATCTAAATATCAATGAAAAAAATATCATGTCAATTGAATGAATACATCAATCAAAATAATAAAAGTTAATCGTTCACCACCTTCACCACATCATACCATGCAAAATAAAATCACATCTTGTTTAATCATTATCATTGAAAAATAGTACTGTATTTTGATAAAACCGTTATAGTAATTTTCACTCTAATACTCTTAGTAAAATACCTTATGGGTAAGGCAAAGAAGAAGAAGAAGAAGAAGAAGGCAAAGGTCTTCATCTCCCCTGGTGATCAATTTATTATTTATCAATTAAACCTCAGTGATTTCTACATGCTGAAATATTATAATTAATGACTTTACCTAGTTTGATTTATTAATAAAAAAATACAAAAAAATGATGTACAATAAATATCACTACATTAATAAATCAGTCTGTCACGAGAGGTTTCTCCGCGTTTCCAATGGCACAGCAGTAAAACAAACAATGTTAACACGATTTGTTTGGGCATGGGAACCGGTTTGGAAGCACGTGTGTCTATGGTGCAATGAACAGCTGTCAAGTGAACAATGCGGCGCGCTCGTGCGAATGTTAATTTCTATCAACAGAGTGTATCATCACATCACATGTGGAATGGGAGAAAGACCGAGGCCGGTGCCCGCGGCGGCAGTCGCTCCACACGCGCAATTCGACATGGTCAACTGTAAACAATAACCCGCGCGCTCCTTTGTCACCGGATCGCTGGCCGGCGTTAAAAAATAAACTGTCAAACTTTTGGCGCGCGTTTTGACAACTGACATTTTTCGCGGCCATAGATTATGGAGAATTATCGGAACAAGTTTCGTGTAAGAAAGTGAATTAACATTTAATAACGTTCGTGTGAGAGTGAATGTGAAACTGTTGTTGCGTAATAGCGAAAATTCTTCGATACATTATTGGACATTAACATTTCGTTTGATTAAAGTGTTGTTTTTCTGACGGACGAACGCTTTGATTAACATGGTATAATAATATAGAAATTTGCGTATCGGCCGTGTCTCGGACTGTCGTTAAAGATGTGTGGTTCATTGCTAACATTTTTTGTAACTATACAGAGTTCTTTTTTTTTAGTAAACAATAGTTATGGGAAAATCGAATCGTCAATATAGCTTCGTGTAGAGATTTCTCGGAAAAAGTTGGGAACTGATTTGCGCGTGTATTCATGGCTGTAATTACTGCCTTTCTTTTCATGCAGAATTGACTTTTGTGTTTACTTTGTCGGCTCTTACTTTATTTGCATACGGATAGTCATGGTCATCGCATAAACTAATAATTTACTTTTTACGTTACAAAGTCAAATGTCGATGTTGTTTTTTATTGAAAATTCTTCAAAGAAATTGAAGCATACAATTACTTAATAATTAAAACATAGATAATTTTGTATATAACTATTATGTTTATATTAATGATACTTAATTTGTATATTAGTAATAGTAATAGTAATAGTATACTTTATTGTATACTTTTTTATACTTTTTTTTTACTTTATTGGGAGCATAGACTGGCTGGTCTCAAAATGAGATAATTTGTACGAATTTAACCTTACACGTTTTATCACCCTTAGCCTTTGCAAGGTCACAAGGTCTTTCAAGGTCTCTATTTATACCTTAATAAATTTTCGCGTAATCTTTTAAGTAGGTACCTACGCCTGATGGCAGGCGGTCACCGCATTCGATACCTAGACTCTTGCAATATATACTAGACTAGTAAACATCCGTATCCCAAACAATGTCATCAAAATCGGTCTAGCCGTCCTAAGACAACGCAATAAAGTTTTTTATTATTATTTATAGGTCCTCCTGTTTAGAGACACTTACACGTATTGAGAAATTTTAAATATGAAGACTAGCTGACCGGCAAACTTCGTACCGCTTTGACAGTTTCCATGACAACAAAACAAACAAATCATTCGTCCGCTTAAAAACACCCGTATCCCATGATGGACCCCTATAGCAGCGCCACCGGGTCTAATTGTAAATCTAAACCATTCTCGAATCCACTTGAACACATACAGGAAATTTCATCCAAATCGGTCCAGCCGTTTAGAAGGAGTTCAATAACATACACACGCACAGAAGATTTTTATATATAAAGATAAAGATATAGCTCGCACGTTGTCGACCCTAAGCACTTACCCCCTTTTTCATAAAAACTATTTAAACATTATTTAGTTAAATATTGTTTTGTCAACGTCACACAAACGTCATTTTTAATTTGAGAAAAAGAGACAAAACAATGATTAACTAAATTATGCTTAAATAGTTTATATGAATAAGGGGGTTAGTTATTATGCGTCAATGCTAAGCAAATTTGCCGAATCTTAAAACCATTAAACTGTAAAAGAGTAAGATTTGTAAACTTTAATAAATGTTAATGAATTTATTTAAGTCAGTTTTTCTACCGAAACAACTAATGATTATGGGTACCTAATACCAAAATAAATTCTACTTGCAAATTTTTCATAAAAAAGTCCTTAAGTAGGGTGGGTGTGCACCAGTCTTCGACAGGAACTAGTGGTTGACACTTTATTCCTATAGTCATTAGAACAGGCCATCAACAGACTTTTGACTTTAGTAACGATTGAATACAGACCCCACCTTCTTCCTAAGTTGTCATCTTGTAAATTATAGAATTTCTATAATATTTGTTGGCGATAAAAACCGGTGTCAAACACTGATGCCATTATATCTATACATATAACAAAGCTAAAGAGGGTCGAAAGTCTGTACATTGGAAAATATTCGAAAAATGTTGGCTGGGGATACTTAGAATCGATAACAGAACACGTTCCAACAGTTTTAGAATTTTTGTCTGTTTGTCTGTTTATTTACCCGCGCATCACGTAAAAATGGCTGAAACTTTGCACATTGACAGACCATGACCCGGACTAGGATATAGGATACTTTTTCCCCGGTTCCTGTGGGATAGTGTAGTCTTCGCGAACGAAATCGCGGGCGACAACTAGTTAGTAATATTTCTTCGCAATATACTATAGTATATTGGCAAACGTAGTGTAGGACGCCCTCAGATTAAGTGGAGCGACGATCTTCGCAAGGGAGACAAGATCTGGATGAGAGTCAGCCGTGGATCGTGCTCAGTGCCGTGCACAAGGAGAGGCCTATGTCCAGCAGTGGACTAGTATAGGCTGATGATGACGATGATGATTACTATAAGCAGGGCTTTAAACTGGTTCAAAATTAACCGGTTTCATTAGGGTAAAACCTGTACTATCGTAAAGTACCGTTCCGGAGCGGAACCAAATAGGAGCGATATTTCGAAAAATAAACCGGTTTATTTCTAGCGATCGCTGGCTGCGACTTGTTGTAGCTTGTTAGACGAAATACCCGCGCGGCGCGCACCAGTGTTGCGTCGCGAGCGCTATCTCATTTTGATAGTTGCGCGCATCCTATCAATATGGGTCGAAAACGTAAATCAAGTATTTATCATTTTAAATTTTAACCGGTTTATTAAAAAAAACCCATTTTTTCGTAAACCGGTTCAATGGAATGTAACCTTTTTAATAAAGTTCCATGCATTTTTTCGTGAAACCGGTTCAAAAAATTAACCGGTTTCCAAGCCCTGACTATAAGTAACGTTTAACACTATATCTATATCTTATATATGTATATACTACTTATAAATCTGTAGGCTCTGTCTGTACATGCAATGTTTCTGACAAATTTTGGGATAAAAATTCGTTTTATGACACACTGACACCAATTCTACGATTTTTGAAATTTTTGTCTCTGTCTGTCTGTCTGTCTGTCTGTCTGTATGTCTGTATGTATTCTTATAACTCAAGAACGGCTTGACCGATCTTGATAAAAATTTGTATGTAGTAAGAACATGAGTTTGTGTAAATGATAGACTATATGTGATGTTGGTAGCATTCATTGATCCATTATTTTCGCACAGCGAAGCGGGCGGGTGACGGCTAGTGGATAATATTTTCGACAGCTGTATAATAGTTTTAGGCGCGAGCAACTGCTGACCGCCTTTGATTATGATGATGAGGGTCGTTATGAGCTGACCAACGGCTTAACGTGCCTTCTTCCGAAGCCCGGTCTCCTTCCCAACTCCATTTGAGTGATATCACTCTAATATCACCGTATCTGTCAGTTATCTTAAATCTAAAGCAGGCTGACTAAAAGTATATCTATGGCGAGTATGAATGGAAATGTTGGTAGGGGAAGGCCTCGATGCAAGTACCTGGATGAAATCGAGGAAGTTCTTAAAAAAGGTCAGGTCAAGAGTACGCTAAACCGACGAGCGTGTATGAAGAGACTAATGAATGTGGATGAAGCGAAAGAAGTCTGTAAGGATCGCAGCAAGTGGAAAGAGGTGGTCTCTGCCTACCCCTCCGGGAAAAAGGCGTGAAGTATGTATGTATGTATGTATGTATGTATCTTAAATCTTAGTTTGTTTAACCAGTTGTTATTAGTGTAATTTGCATGTCGCATCGCATGACATCGAAAGTCGTTAGGCGAGCGTAAAATAGCATTTACGCTCTCCGACCATACTATACCACTATACTGAGAGATAGATGGCATAGAACAACTGAATAGATATTTTATACGCAGGTTAATGACACTGTAGAATGAGAGGCGATAAAATTTTATATTATTTTATTTGATGCGTATGCGATTTATAATATGTATGACAGTAACAGTGAAGTTAAACGTTATTTTTCTGACCGTGTTTTGCTATGTGGGCTTTACCCAGCAGTGGGTGGGCCAGTAGCTAACTACATATTCTATACCGATCAGTGAGAGGTTCCTAAGTATGTACACTTATAAGATTATTCCCATTTTGTCCGAATTTTAGTTTTCTTTTTAGCTTTAGTAATACAAAAAGTAGATATTTCAAAACTTACTAATTAATATTAATTATTAACAGGTCGCCAAATTTTGATCTATAATTTTTTTTTTTTATGTTTGTTTTGGATACAAAGCATTTTTTTTTATGGTAAAGCACCATTTATATAACGACACTAAAAAGAGCCAATGTTATATACAACCTTTTTATAGTATCAATAAACAAAAAGTTTTAATTAAACAATTTTACTTTCTAAACGTGAACACGATTGATAAAATTATTGATAGATTAAACAAAATCTCAACGTTATCTTTGATCAGTCGCGTGCCAGTTGGGTTCCTACAGTTATAATGAGCCTAATTCACCGCACACCTTATTACGAGCTAGCGAGCGATGGACTGACGGAAAGCGAATTTTTTATATACTGGCCACAATCGTGCGACGGACCAATTAAAGCACGACGGTATGCATTCAATTATAACTTTACAATGTACACGTATTTTTTTTGTTGACCGTTTTGTCACAAGAAACCGTGTGACAGTGGATTTTCGACACAATTTTTGGTCACACTTAACTTATTAGCTGCTTTTAATGTACATACTGTCAATCTTCAATAGATGTTCAACCATATGCTATATACATAAAGTTCATTTTCTATATAATGAGGAAATTTTACAGTTTTTATGGTAGTCACAGACTACCTGCAGGCGTGTGTACAAAGGCGTTAAAAAGAAAACAAAATAGTTCAAACAAGTATCTCGTTAGGGCACTGCAAAAATTACAATAAATTATATGTGTCTAAAAAGGTAAAAATTTTGCAATTAAAATCAACATCTTACTTCTTCATGATTATTTACATATAATTTTACCTTCGATCAAATTGTTGATCGAAGAATTTTACGCAAATATTGTTGCGAACAAATTACAATTTGAAAAGAGACAAAATAATCATAAATTATATGTGTCTAAAGAGGCAAAAATTCAGCAATTAAAATCAACATCCTACTTTGTTCATGATTATTTACATAAAATTTTACGCAAATATTGTTGCGAACAAATTACAAATTGAAAAGAGACAAAGTGTTGAAAAAATTCCACGATCGAAATTCGAACCCGCATCCCATGACATGCCGGGCAGGTGCACTACCAACTATGCTATCGTGGCTCAATCCTACTCGCCGAAATTAATCGACACTATCTACTCTTACACTGTAAGCCAAAGGAGCCCTATTCATGTGTAAATAATCATAAATATAGTTTGCCTAATTCTTATCTGATCTTTCAATATTTGTAAAAATATTAAGATCGGATGTTGACGACGTAGGCTCACTTGGCTTACAGAGTAAGAGTAGATAGTGTTGGTTAGCCACGATAGTATAGTTGGTAGTGCACCTGACCCGGCATGTCATGGGGTGCAGGTTCGAATTTCGCTCGTGGATATTTTTCAACACTTTGTCTTTTTTCAATTTGTACTTTCTTCATGCTAAATGTGGCGTCTACTCATAAATGGCGAGGTCAAAATTAGTGATTTCGATGCTTTTACTACCCCTTTTGGTGGAAGTATATATTTATGTAAAAGCAACGTTAACAATCCATAGAAATTGGGTCGCTGACGTTTCGGACACATTATATTCGGACACAGTGTCCGAATTGACACTTTTTTTAAATTAAATTAAATTTTTTACTGACGATGCGGACACTATTAAATTATTGGAGCTGTTCAGTTCAAAATATTTAAATGAAAGTTTTAAATCAAATAAAAATATTTGTTCAGTTTCACGTTGTAGAAGTGCAAAAAAATATTAATTATACACAGTATACGTAATACGTATACAAACTGTAATAAAAAAGAGTAAAACCGAAATTACCCCACTCAGCACATATTGCAGCATGAACATCATCATTTTCAAATAAGACATTCATTATTGTGAATCGTATTCAACTCAAGTTGGTTTAATGCTCTAAGAATTCAATACATATAATTATAACATTTCGTATTGATGTTGGCACACGACAACCAATTTTGATATAATCAAAGTTAATCTTTTAAGTTCAGCTGCAATACAGAATTAATGTTAGTATCATTTCATTTTATTTTCCTTAAGTGAATGTTTGTTAATGATATACATTAATATCAGTGGTACTATCATACATGACTATAAAATGGCTTCTGACGGTGGCAAAAAAAATAATCTGTTTTGTGTGCTGATCAAGCTGTATTAGACGTTCAAAATGGTATTTAAACCGATTTGTTTCCACAGTTCATAATTTAAGCTAAGAATTTTTGTTAACTTTTAGTCGTATAAGTATATGTATATTATTCGAATAGATTAAATAACGTAACAATGACGAAATATTTTTTTTAATCATAGCGATTTTTTCCACCTCGCAGCGTGATACATGCATTATAAATTCTTATTTCAATACATTAGTCAACAAACGCCGATAAGCACGTCAAATCAACTCCATTGAGGATTAAGTAACCGATTCGCAATCGATATTCATTCATAAACACGTACAACGTACTGAACCACATCTCGCGCCATTCATGTAGCTGGTTGAGCCACGACGACGGCCCGAGACACGGCCACGTTTCGGCGTTACCTAATCGAAATGTAACGAACGCGGAAGTTAGCGCGTCACTAATTAAATCAGCGTTCCTCCACATTCCAGCAGACTGATTTTCTGTGCTCT
This sequence comes from Eudonia mercurella, assembly GCA_963082485.1. Lineage (NCBI taxonomy): Eukaryota > Metazoa > Arthropoda > Insecta > Lepidoptera > Crambidae > Eudonia > Eudonia mercurella. The sequence continues at coordinate 15,806,926 of OY720038.1, forward strand.
TTCTTAGTAGTGACAGTTAAGTAACGATTATACGAAGACTAAAGAGATGTGAGAAGATGCCTAGAGAACGTACGAAGGATGACAGCTGCAACGCGATAGCCAGACTGATAAAGGATCTGTGCAGCTGCTCGGAGAACGGGACGTGGTCGCCTGAGATGACGTCAGAAAAACGAAAGGACCCGCTGCTAAAAAGCGAGCTGACGAACATGTCGGCGATGCGCAGACGCATCATGACGATAGCGAAGCGCAAGACCAGGGAGGTCGCAGCGGAACCTCCGAAGCTCTACGACAAAACTTTAGACAAGAAAGCTGAAACTCTAACTTCCAACCTGATCAATACAACTCTTAGCTCCCAGAGCAGTACGCTCAGAAGGAATATAGACAACTTCTTAATGTCGAGAAGAATGTTCGCTTTGGAAGAGGACATTTACGAGAAACCAATACAGTACACAATTAAAAACTCCTCGTTCGGGGAAAACTGGTCGTTAAGTAAAGCGTGGAAGAACAACAACAGTGATTTCTTTAACCGCTCGCCTGTTTTAGATTCCGATCGTCTTATTGACCGGAGTTACAACCAATTGGAGAGGATAGACGAAGTGCCGAAAAAGAAAAAGCGAGACAAAAAGCTAAAAGAGCAAATCCGATACGACAGGAACATAAAGCGTCATATAAGGATAAGAGTGATGCTATCCATGAGGATGAGGAGGTATATGAAGCGAAGAATGCGGAAGCCTCTGCTGTTAGCTCAGAACGTTAATGTCCCTCCAAGAAGGTTCCCTAGAGGATCCTCAATCAACTCCAGCTTCGGGACTAGGTCTTACAGAAGTGTTATGACTGACAAACTTGCTGATGGTACAGTGCTGTTTGATGTGCATGAGGCGAGGAATTCCACTCTGGAGCTGTGCCACGACTACGACGAAGACCTCGACACGCTAGAAATAGCCTTACGCGCTGGAAATTTTAGGTAATAAACACATTTCACTTTTAATGCACAGTTAATGATAATGATTCTAGAAATAATCGAAAGTTTACTGCTCTAGCCTCTAACAGTGGTTTGTGAGAGTTTTGTTTAATCATTGTATTACAAAAAACTAGAGTTCAAGAACGTATGATCAGTTGCAACCTCGTTTGGTTACTTGTAGTAAGTGTAGATTTTAGAATACATGTGGATGTGATGGATGTTACAGACGAATTCAGCAGGCTGTACATTTTTATGCTATATCATTTAATTAAAATTAATGTAATAAATTAATGGTATAATCACCACGCTTGCCAATACGGGTTAGTGATCGGGTATTTTATTTTTTACTAGAAATATCAACCATTCCCAGGAAGCTCGAACAGGAATCGAACCCACGGCCCTTGGATTACCGGTCGAACGCACTGACCGCTGAGCTACCGAGACCACACTCGAGGTTCCTGGGACTGGTTGATTTTATCTAGTAAAAAAAAATCCAATATTATTTACTTGTGATTTCTGTGGTCGTTTGATGGAGACCTCTGTCTGGCAATAGGACAATATTATAGGCTAACTACTACTACCACTATTACTATAGTTCAACCACCTAATCTCTGCTGGCTACGTGGCCATAATGTGTGGGTATGTCGGTCATATCATCGCCCAATTTACCTTCGTGATTCATGGTCGGTAATGACTAGGGTTGCCACCAACACTATTTTCCATTCAATTTCAATTCCAGTAGAATTGTGCTAAGGCTACTATGCAGTCCTCCCATGGAATGCCAACACATCCTATTGACGCTTCCTTTGTCGCTTAAAACCATGATTGGTAGGGGCTCCTGGCCCGGATTCCAAGAAGTGGGCTCAAATACTGCTATAGTAGTTAGTATTTAAAAAACCGAATTAAAACGTCTACTTATAAAACTTATAATTCGTCATACCTGCAACCATTTCCAATTCATCTAGATTTTTGATGTCAGACTAATCAAAAATGTAAAGAAACTCAGTCAGCCCGTGCCCACACACAATCAGTGCAATTTAGTCAAAGGAGGATAGAATAGATATCCTAGTCATACGTTTTCATTTCATTAACTTTACATTTCGATAACTTTAAGTATATAACATCAAACTCCGTTAAAAACTTTGTTTACATTCCAGCTTTTTTTCTGCTAGGTCAGTGTAGAACTTTGCCTTTATCACTTTAACTGTTTTGCCAACCCTACATCTCGTTTAGAAACAACCGAACGCCGTCACCTCCGGATGCATGCGCACCGTACCGCGACGCCATTGTGGCTGACCCTACGTTCTGACAGATTGCCATAATGTCACAGTTCAAAAATTTACCACATATTTTTAATTTCGGGTAGGTAATTATTTGTTTCAAATCGTTTTTTTATATAAGCACTTGAAAAAGCGCTTGGTTTTAATCGGATTTGACGATATAGGATAAGTTCTTTTTAAATCCTTGGCTTTATCTGTCTCTCACCGGAATAACTAACTAACTAACTAACTAAGTTTTACAGTGAGTTCGCAAATGTTTCGAGTGAACAAAATTGCCAGTTACCGATGCGCATGCGTGACTATATTTTCGCTCGTCAAGATTTCTAGTTACGATACTTAGTTATAAATCTATAATGTAGTTACGATAACTCTTGTGAGTTTTCATTAAACTGGTTGTAATGTGTCACTCATTACTTCATCAAAACGAATGAGACGACGAGGAATTCGAAGCAAGAGTAATGTAATAGTTACTGTTGATTGTTCAACTAATTATTAGTCTTCAACAAATAATAACAATCAATCGCAGATTTGATAAGGAGCTCGATGGTGCAGTGGTTAACGCGCCCGGTCTGCGAGTGCTGAGGTTAAGAAACTTTCGCAAACAGATGGGTGACCAAAAATTTATCATCTCGAGCTCCTCCGTGCTTCGGAAGGCACGTAAAGCCGTTGGTCCCGGCTGCATTAGCAGTCGTTAAAAACCACCAATCTGCACTGGGCCCGCGTGGTGGTTTATGGCCTGTTTTCCCTATCCATCCATAGGGAAGGCTCGTGCCCCAGCAGTGGGGACATAAAATGAGCTGATGATGAATCGCAGATTTGTCCATATTCTCAAGACACACTTTGTAGTGCATAGTCTTAGCTATAATAATTTATGATGTAAAACAGTAAAAGTAAATAGTTAGCCTATTTACTGTACCGGCTGAAAAAAGGCAATGACAAGATTGAATGGGGTTGAATGAATTGAATACCATACTCGTAAAACGAGTGCTACTTTTAGCTACTTACCTTTGGATCAGAACAAGTACCTATGTGGTGTTGTCTAATTTTTTTGATGTGTAACATATTTCCGCTCGCTTTCCATATAAGCAATTTGTGGGAGTGATTTCGTGAAATGGGACGGAAGCATGTGTAACAGTGTAACAGGAAGTCGTGGTAGCGCGTAAGCGCGCGCCATTTTGTAAATTTAAAACCGATATTATGAACATGACATATTGTTGTTATATGTGACATATTGTGTCATTTGACTATCAAAGGTCATTTAGATATATCAAATGTCTTCTAATGATTATTTACTGCATTTATGTTATAGTTATAAAATGATGTTAATACCTGACCCATTTTTTTCAGAATATAATGGTAAAATTACTTATTACTAAGGTTAGATGCCAAATGTCATACATCATATGTGACTAGTGTAAGGCTCGCTTGTTTTTTATCCTCTCATCTGCATATAACACTGACCAGTGTTCTTAACGATTAAAATTATATTGTGTCTGTATTCACAGCAGACGACAAGTTAAACCAAGGACTTTACTGATGCGTTTTGGCATTTAGCTACCGAGTTACCATAATAAATAAATATTCACCGAATGTATAAAATTCAGAACACAAAATCGTCTTACTTAAATCAGAATTAAGAAAAGATCCATCTGCATTTTAAATTAGAATATTTAATTATTAAATAATGTGGTTTAGCCAGTTATTAAGTAAATGTCAAATCGTCGCTTAAGTTCTATCACCGCGGAAGTCAAAAATGACAACTTTTCAGGAGAGGAAAAATATCGTGCCTTTTTATACTTATATCGCGATCATAATAATTATGTTTTTGTTTTTAAAATAAAACGCTTCCATTGGTTAAAATCCTTGTTTCTGATTGGTATAGAGGTGCGACTTTCTATTCTCTATCGAATGGCATGCAAAAATCAAAATGACAAATTTTGGACTTCCGCGGTGTTACTCGTAGAACTTAGACGACGAAATCGATCTTTAGACGATCGAAATGACAGTTGCAGGACTTGTGGGTGAGGGCATAAGGGCATAAGGTTAAAACCGACGGAACACAATATTGTAAGATGGAGATACAGTTAGCAACTAAAGTAGCTGTACACTTTTAGAGTTTTGTCAGAAAAACAGATTTCCGTCAGGCGCTTATCAACTGCCAGCAAAACTATTATAATGAAGCGGCCCACGACTTCGTCAAGTGTGTGACCATCAGTATCCCATGATGGTTTAAAAAAATATAATAATCCTAGAACCCTTTTGCAACTCAACCTACCGGGTTCAATTGTGAGTCAAAACCATCCAGATACGCACTCAAACACTCGCAAAAAGTTTCATCAAAATCGGTTCTGCTGTTTAGGAAGAGTTCAGTGACACACACGTACGGAATAATTATACACCGAGACATTTTAGTGGTTATTTTCCCGCAGGTGGGCAGATCAGACCATGAAACTGAACGACTTTCTCCAAGAAACATAGGACAAAAAACGAGATATTTTTTTCACTTTCCCAAACCATGCTCAGTCAATAGAGGCTTTGAAAAAATTATCTCGTTTTTTGACCTATGTTTCTTGGGGAAAGTTGTTCAGTTTTATGGTCTGATCTACCCACCTGCGGGAAAACAACCACTAAAATATCTCGGTGTATATTACTAAGTTAATACAAAAAAAAAACATTGACTTTCGATGAATATCGACGAACATCGATGAACATCGACCTAGTGGAGCAGATTTAAAACAAGGCCTATCACGAATTGCTACCTCTTAGTCCGATTGTCTTATAGCTATACTAAAGAGGTTAAATTACATAATAGTGTTGGTTCTTTTTCTATTTGAGTTTTGTTAAACTATATTAGTCACACTTTTCTGTTATAAATGCGCTTTTCACTGGCATGACCCCTCACGCACTTAAAGGCCGCTTGCGCAACGCGACAAGGCACTTATCACAGACGAGACATTAAAAATTACTAATATTTAATGATATCAGCCCATTTCCTTAGTAAAATTGCAAATAGTTTTAACATTTAACCTTTGTTGTGGTCAATAGAGTAATTTATTTATTTACGATGATTTTAACTTTTGTAATAAGTGCACAAAGATAAATAATCGGGAAGTCGTTTGGGCTTAGGCCGGAAGTGATGATGAAGTATTTACAAGACCATAGACAAATAAAAAAAATCTCTCAATGAAAAAGAAAAGTTCATGAAAACGGCATCAGAGCCTTATTCAGGGGCCACCGACGCGACGACAAGCCCACATTCAACTTAAATCTTAACTTTTTTTGGAGAGAGATTGCTGATTGCCTCAGACGGCATTTCCAGCTTCACCGGGCTTGCTTGGGGGCGGCGAGAAACTTAAAGGGTTCCTCAAGCCGTGTGAACGAATCACCTTCGGAGGTTTTTTAGAAGGAACGGTATCGCGCACAGTGCGCGTCCCCGGGCCCTATTAGATTCTCCGAAGGGTTCGGATCGGATCTGGAAGCGGAACAACCCGAGGGCGCCGCTAAAGGCTCAGACCTCGGCTCGGGTTAACCGGGCCATGGCGGAGGAGAGAAGCGCCCAGGTACATATCTGTACCTGGCATAGAGCGCGTGTGAACCGGTTCTTCGTACCCTTGTTTTACGAGTACGGTGATGTCTTGGGCCTAAACTAGTGTGCATGTTTAGTGTATTCTGTAAATGTGTAGTGGTTAGAGGATCGGGCGGGGATTAAATCTTAGCTGCATTACCACAAAATGAAGGCTAAAGTTAGATAATGCTTAAACAATGGCTAAATGCGCGTTTAAAATATTGTGGCTCTGTCTAAAAATATTAGTGACAGCATATGTTTTAACTTCAAACACTGTTTTGTAGTACTGGGATACAGTATTTGTCTAACCAAAGGTTGTCTAAAAGAGATCGCTTTTAGTTATAAAGATAACTAGCCGTAAAAGGGTAAACTACAATGATTATGTATTTTAAAGTAACACTCGTAAAAAGTTTCAAATTAATGAACTAATCCTCATAATTTGGTTAAACAATTAAAATGCTCAACATTTCAATATAAAATCTTGTAAATTGTCTACTACTAGCGCCATCTAGCGTTTAGTGGCGAATATGCTATTCAATGCTATTATGTCTGCTCGGTATAGTCCGCAGAAAGTAACACAAGTTGAACTACGCTGCAACAGATGGCGCTGCATGCTTCGTGCGCGCGTTTAAGTCTTTTACATAGCGATAAGGAGAATTAAAGTTATCGTTTGAATACGGTTATAATTTACTTAAAATACTTAAAGGATTTGAACTGACATGAACTAGAACTTAAAACTTTTTATGAAAATATTCTTTAAAGTAAAAGTGATACAATTGTAGATGGAGTCTTTTTACAGAATTAGGTACTAAATTCAAAATTGAAAAATAACTTTTCCCTACTACGTAGACGCTTGATCCCGTTATAACTGGAACGTGTATTTATATTATGTGTTCGACAGTATTAAAATAATGATCTCAATGTAAAAATATCTACAGGAGCGGTCGTCTAGCTGTCGAGGGCTGGTGGTGCGGGCGCGCGATGCCGGCAGGCGGCGGGCGCGCCAACAACGGCGCCCTGGCACTGCACTACGCGGCGGCGCGCGGCTGCCTCGACTGCGTGCGCCTGCTGGCCAACACCACGCCCGATGTGTCGTGAGTACCTGCCTATAGCATGCCTCTAGTGCACCTAGCACTGCAAAGTATAAAATTGAAAATCATTTAGGCTACAAGTAGCTCTTATGAATGTCACTATGCCATCGGTTCGTAAGTCTACACTGACTGAGAAGAACTGGCAAGAAACTCAGCAAGGGCGTTCTCTCTTACAGCGTTAAAATATTGGAAAATGCCCTATCATAGCTGGACACTTTCCATTATAAATAAACACACAAAATATAAAAAACAACTACATTATGTCAAAAACAAACTACGCTTGAAACACAATTGCAATAATCAATTTTCAAACCCAAATCTAAAAAAAATCAAATGGCACTCTTAAAAGCGATAATAGTGCTACATTGAAATTAAATTGCGTGGAAATTGAGTGAACAAATTATTATCGAGATGGGGCGTTCCGAAATTGCGAAACTTATCCCAATATCGATACATATTAATCGCATTGGAATTATTGAGATTGAGTTTGCGTCGAGAGTAGCCTGCCAGGACTCTAGTAAAAGTCCAAAATTGTTTAAGAAAAACAAAGTCAAACTAACAAAAGTATGCAAGAGCAGACCAGCCTTCACGGGCGGCAACCGGTCAACACTACGTTTTCGATTGAGATATATTTGTCATTGTCTATCACATGTCTGGACTTAAAAAGAGTTACGATATAATTGCCGTGTCGATTGTAGGTATTAGCAGCAAGATTAAGAATGGAAATACAGTGCAAGAACAAGTGCACTCTTGCCTTATAGGTCGCTAACAAATACTGCGCTCAATGTGTCTAGAGTACAGCTTCTCGATGCAAATTCTTAAAGTAGGTAACAACTGCGCCCAAGGTGTCTAGGGCGAGTTTCTTTTGACATTGATATGATCGTGATCAAATGCCGAATGAATCTCGTATTAGGCACCCAGTTCATCATCATCATCATCATCATCAGCTCATTTTTATGTCCCCACTGCTAGGGCATGAGCCTTCCCTATGGATGGATAGGGAGAACGGGCCATAAACCACCACGTTGGCCTAGTGCAGATTGGTGATTGTTAACGACTGCTAATGCAGCCGGAACCAACGGCTTAACGTGCCTTCCGAAGCACGGAGGAGCTCGAGATGACAAATTTTTGATCACCCATCCGATGACCAGCCTTTGCGAAAGGTGCTTAACCTCAGCACTCGCAGACCGGGCGCGTTAACCACTGCGCCATCGACCTCCTCAAATCTCAATAAATTTTTGGCACCCATTTCATCATTTTAAAAATAAATAATTAATCGTGCATCATAGATATAGTTTGCGATGCGTATGCGCTATAAATCGTGTGCGTAAGATTAACAAGCGCTAATGCTGCAAACGGTAGACTAACAGTTACAGTGTTCCATCAAAGTGATGACTCTAGTATATTATAAATGGCTACCGTTTCACGTAACCCGGTCACTCTTTGGCCAGGATTATGGTTTAGTTAGATGATGCATCTCGACTAAAGTGTTTGTTTATTGTTTATTAAGTTTTTCCAACAGGTATCTGTGTATACAAAATACAGCAAAGTACATATGACACCGCACGAGTACCTACATTGAGTGTAAATTAATAGAAAGAAAGAAACTATACAAAAGAAGCTTCAAATTACAAATTACAACATGTGTTAGGTAACCTGGTTACTTTTTTAGCTGAAGAGCCACGCTCTTGTCGGTTTAACATTTTCATTTATCCCTATCTCAAGATAATTATTTTACTTCCTTATGATGAGTATGAAGTATGAATGAGTATGATGAGTGAGAATGAGTTGAAATAACATCCTCATTTGCTGGGATTCGAACACGGCTCCTTTTAGCACTTGTCCTTCATCTCACCTGCATAATCAATACTTTATTGCATTCCATAATGTTTACACAATAAGATGGTAGGTTTTTACAATGGGATCAATTATGGACCCTGTCGGGCACAACACAGCTTAGTAAAAGAGAGGAAGAGAGATCATTATTATTTTAACTGTAATTATATCATACTAGTTGTGCCCCGCGATTTCACCCGCGTTATTTCCCCGTTTTTGCAACATTTTTCATTGCTGTTCCACTCCTATTAGTCATAGCGTGATGTAATATAGCCTATAGCATTTCTCAGTAAATGGACTATTCAACACAAAAATAATTATTCAATTTGAACCAGTAGTTTCTGAGATTAGCGCGTTCAACCAAACAAACAAACAAACTCTTCAGCTTTATAATATTAGTATAGATTTATTTGAGAAGGCCGAAGGTGGAAGCACACTTCAATCGAAGTCCTCAACTACTGAAGACGTTTACGTCTGAGTCTGGTTAAACCTTTAGAAGCGTTTAACCACAAACCATACTGAAGCAGATCAATAATTGCTATAAGCTGTTGCAAATCATCGGTTCGCCGGTCACACGTCAGTTGTGGGTCCAATCGACCGCGTCTGTTCAGTATTGCGAGCGTTTTTGTCCACGCAGCAATTTCTGGACGCTAACTGTACGAATAACGGGTTAAAACCGTGCACCGTACGCTCGAGATAGTAATATGGTATTATGGGATTAATGTAATGATGTTGGCTGTGATTGTGTTATGTGTGGATTTAAATATTATTGTGTGATAATGTTATATTACACCTACTTATTGTTCTGGGGTGAACAATTGTGAGATAGTTTTTTTATTACTAAGTGTTAGATAATCATCTTACTATACCATACGTTGGTTGTAAAAAAGTTATTGTTTGCCTCAAAATCTTTACAAATCTACTTCCTGAATCAAACTTTTGGTCACTCCCAGTCACTCACTAACTTTGGATCATATTGCCATTAAGGGGCTCGATGGCGCAGAGGTTTGTGTTCGGGTTGATGTTAAGCAACGGGTTGGTCTTGCAAGTTAAGCAACCTTTATAATGTCGGGTCATCGGATGGGTGGTCAAATTTAAATTTTTCGGCTCCTCCGTGCTTTGGAAAGCACTGTAAGGTTCCAGTTGTTGAATACAGATGGCACTTGTAAAGGCCCACCAACCCTCAATGAGCCAGCGTAGTGAGTCATAGTCCGATCTCCTATAGATCGGACTTAAATAAGATGGTGGAGCTAGAAGGGTGGACTTAACATGCCGGTAGTTCTAACAACACAAAATATAATTTTATGTCTCAAAGCGATGAACTTACCTCTACAATACGTAAGCGATCAAAAACAAAATATGTTCTCGAAACATGAAAATGTAGACACAAATTATTCGAAATACGTAAGCCATCAAATCTTTCAAGTGTATCAATCACAAAATGGCCGGCTGCGAATGCTCTTGATGTTTTACAGTCCTTAATGGTTTACAATCACGCGCTGCAAAAATTCCATATCACAATAAATCTTTCAGCGAGACACGTAAATTACTTCGATACATGTGTTTTTTTCTGTTTATTCTAATGCCAATTTTCACCACAACTCCCGGCATAGCAAGTCTTTTTAAATTTTATGTCCCCCCAAAAAATGGAATGCCCTCCCATCACACAAAATCATCATCATCACACACAAATCCTTCTTTCCAACAATATGGGGTTCTTTAAACAAGTTGAGAAGAAGCACTTGCTTGATCGGCAAGGTGAAGAGCTAGTGAGGCTCATAGACTTTTTATTGGACAGAGTTTTCTGATTGCCATGGGGCATTTTCAGCGTCACCAGAATTTTTTGGGGGCCGCGAGAAACTTAAAGAGTTCCTCAAGCCATGTTTTACTAGAGGGAACGGCATCACGCACTAGTGCGTGTCCCCGTACCCTACTAGATTCTCTGAGGGGTTCGGATCTGGTTGGCATGGCACATAGACGGTCCTCTTATCTGGATTTCGCTTCTGCTCAACATCAGATGGAGCGGAGACATTTGTTTAGTCATCATCATCATCATCTCAGCCAAAAGACGTCCACTGCTGGACAAAGGCCTCCCCCAAGGATCTTCACAACGACCGGTTTTGTGCTGCTCGCATCCAGCGGCTTCCTGCGACCTTCACCAGATCGTCGGTCCACCTTGTTGGAGGCCTGCCCACACTGCGCTTTCCGGTACGCGGTCGCCACTCGAGGACTGCTCCGCCCCAGCGGCCATCAGTCCTGCGAGCAATGTGCCCTGCCCACTGCCACTTGAGCTTAGCAATTCTTCGGGCTATGTCGGTTACCTTTGTTCTTCTGCGGATCTCCTCATTTCTGATTCGATCTCGCAGAGAAACCCCGAGCATAGCCCTCTCCATTGCTCTTTGAGTGACCTTGAGCCTTCTGATAAGGCCCATAGTGAGCGACCGCGTCTCAGTCCCATATGTCATCACTGGCAACACACACTGGTCAAAGACTTTCGTCTTGAGACACTGCGGTATAACGGACGAAAAGATATTTCGTAGCTTACCGAACGCTGCCCAGCCTAATTGGATTCGACGATTGACCTCTTTACTGAAGTTGGACCTACCTAGCTGGACCGTTTGTCCCAGGTAAACATAATCGTCTACAACTTCAAGGGCAGAGTCCCCAACCTTCAGAGGAGTGGGTACGACACGTGAGTTTGACATAACTTTCGTCTTCTCCTTGTTTAGTCATTTTCTATAAAAAGTCGTACCTTTTTAAGTAGTTTGTATAGTTGCGATGTAAATATGACGTTGTGTAAGCTAAAGGTTATCAAATCGTAAACATAATTATTTCTTTTGGATGTTCAAGGTGTTTCCAAACAATGATGAAACAACGCTGCCTAATATCGTTTTAAATAAGCTGTTGAAAACATTCGAAAGGGGAACCAAATTGTTTGTAGTTGATATAGACAGAGTAATAATTGATTGTGGTTTGTAAAAGGTTTTAATACTTTTTCACTTAAAACTTTTTCAGTTTGTCTTTAATGTCGGTGTAAATTTCGGTATATATCGTCATGTTGTTTTGATTTTCTATTTCTAATTGGTTAGGTACCACCAAACGAATGATAGTATATTTTTTTATGTACATAAGTCAGTGCCCAAGCAATTAAAATTATATTGTGTTGTATTCACAGTAGACGACTGATTAAAGATTATTATCAAAGCCTTGTTGACCCACCTAGAGTACTAAAACACTTGTGTTTGGCATAGGCATAGGTTCACGTCGGTAGTCTATCGAAGCTCTGGCAATTGAACCATGATTTCTCGCATTCAACCCTACATAAACTACCCTACATAACCGCCTCTGTGGTCTAGTGGTTAAGACCACCGGTTTAGACCCAGAGGTCCCGAGATCGATTCCCAGCGTGGGGTACATGTTTGTGTACTCGGTTTGGTTGTTGGTAGGCTTGTTGGCCCGCCTAGCTAGCTACCACCATCTTATCTAAATATGTCGCCATAACATCAATGTTGTGTTCCGGCAGCTAGAGAAAAGATAGCCTCACTAGTTGAGGATCCCGGGTGAAGGGCGCTTCCACCAAATGGCCTTATCATCATTTAACATTAGGCGAGATCAAGGCACTATGCTTACCCGTAAATATAAAAAAAAAATATCCTCACGGCTACCAAACGCTTCAATCTGTCGAAAGTCCTTAGAATCGTTTCACAACGCGATGCTCCGTTAATTCTAAAGTATTCTAAGCTTGCTCAACCCACTGTTGGGTAGTAATTATATGGAATTAAGCCGGAGCCATTGTAGGTGACTGGCTGGTTATCAGACCACGTATTGTTTTATCTGTTAAAACGCCAACTGCGCTAATTACCTAATTTTACTCGCTGCAGTGACTTGGTTGCAATGAGCTATTTAGCCAGTTGTTAAACATCTTTTTGACGTGATAACGTCTTATAATTCGATAGAGCCGGCTGCACGCACGAAAAAGTTCGGCGTTACCTCGCTCTGAGGCGTTCCATGTAAGGCTTGAAGTGCAAGCGAGAGCGCGGAACGAGCGACAAAGAAGCACAATCGGCTGAGTAGAAATTTAGCCGTGCTGCTGTGCAAGCCCGTGTCCGGCATCGCCACCGCGGTACTTACCCCCAACACCCCCCGACACCCCCAACACCTCCCGACACCCCCAACTCCTCCCGCCTACCTGTTCGACGGGCTGCTGCAGGCTGCTGTGCAAGCCCGTGGCCGGCATCGCCACCGCGGTACGTACCCCCAACACCCCCCAACACCCCCCGACACCCCCAACACCTCCCGACACCTTCTTAAGACGTTGTCACGTTCAACTATCGTCAGTAAACCGACTTTTTTCTTACAAGTAACCACTTGGCTTTCATCTCACCTGATGTTATCATCACTGATAAGGCCGTAGGTGGAAGCGCATTTCACCCGGAATCCTCAACTATTGAGGAACTGGTTATCTTCTCTTTAGCTGCCGGAACACAACTACAAAAATATATGTACCAGCGACATATTTAGAAAACTCGGTATTCTGAACAGGCTGCGGCGATTCTTTACGCCTGACCAGTTGTGCCTTTTGTACAAGACACAGGTACGGTCTTGCGTGGAGTATAATTGCTCGCACATCTGGGACGGTTCCGCAAAGTACCTTCTTGATGCCTTGGACAGATTGCAGCGTCGCGTTGTACGCATTATCGGCAACGCAGAAGTCGCAAATACTCTTGAATCTCTGCAATTACGTAGAGATATTGCGTCACTCAGCGTGTTTTACCGCTTATACCATGGCGAGTGCTATGAAGAACTCTTTGACCTCATCCCTTCCTCCATAGAAGTACGCGTGCTGCTTTCCAGAGTCACCGCTTCACTGTCTCAAACATTCCATCGCGCACTAAGAAATTTGGTGACTCGTTTCTTTGTCGCACCTCCAAAACATGGAATAGGTTGCCAGCACACGTTTCTCCTCCCTATGATATGGGGTCCGCGTGAAGAGGCACCATTTGCCTGGCTACGTATAAAAAAAAAATTTGATGGTGGTGGTATGCCAGGCGGACAAACAAACCCTACCACCAGCCAAACCGAGTAAACAAACATCTATTGTGAATTGAACCCGGGAACCTGGGTCAGAGGCCGGTGGTCTTAACTACTAGCCCACAGAGGTTAATATATAGATTCTCTATTTTTCTGTATATCTATATTTATGTATATTGTTTTCTTTAGGTAAGTAGTTTGATTTCGTTATCGTTTTTTTCTTTTTTTTTCAAAATGTAACTTGTTCGTAACAAAATTTTGCGTACAATTATATAAAACTTTATTTCTTATTTAAGCAACATAATAAGCTTGCAAAGTTTGAAAGCTGCCAAAATTATATACCAACTGTACTTGTGTTACAGTTGTGCTAACAAATATTCTGATTTCATTTGATTTGATAGTTTCTGCCGTTTCACTTCAGTACGTACTAACAACATAGTTACTACGTATATAACACTATATTAACCGCTACTACGTTCCCGTAAGACACAACTAACAGATTTTAACGTACAGTGTACCAGTGGTTCCAGCAATAGGCAGATCGCAGATTGCAAGATGGACGGATAACAGCAAATTCAGTCCGCAACGCTTTCTTTACCGAGCATTTCATTTCACACTTTACAATATACTTAGGTACCTGTCTACTACGCTACTATTATAAAGAGGTAAAATTTGTAAGTTTGGATGTGCGAGGTAATCTCCCAAACTATTCCATTAATTACAAAAATTCTTTCACCAATATTTAGAATGGACTTTTAGGATAGACATAGGCGATATTTAATTTTGATATTAGTAATAGTTTACTTAATAATATGAAATCCACGCGGACGGAGTCGCGGGCAGTGCTAGTCAAAGGTAATTGAGTCGTATTAACACATTAGTAAAGTTTAATTTGTGGCGTTCTTTTATCGTTGATCAATCTACGACTGTATCTCGCAACGTTTGTTTGGTTATATATATGTAGTTTATGTTTGTTCAGGTATATGTTTATGACTGTTTGTTTCTTATTAAATTAATTAATAAAGACCTTCGTGGCTGTGCGCTTTGTTGTTATATGTAGCTGTTAATCCGGTGAAGGGTTTGATATGACAGTAATAAATAATACGTACATTAAATGCTAGTAGATTAGTAAAAAAATATAATTTTAATAATGATATGGTTTTTTCATTCCTTATTACTGAAATACACCTATAGGTCATTCACCAGCACACGCGCTCTATACCAGGTACAGTACCTGGCTCTGTACCTGGGCGCTTCTCTCCTCCTCCACGGCCTGGTCTACCCGAGCCGAGGTCCGAGCCTTTAGAGGCGCCCTCGGGTGGTTCCGCCCCCCGATCCGATCCGAACCCTTCGGAGAATCTAGTAGGGCACGGGGACGCGCACTAGTGCGCGATGCCGTTCCCTCTAGAAAACCTCCGAAGGTGATTCGTTTCACACGGCTTGAGGAACCCTTTACGTTCCTCGCCGCCCCCAAAAAAGCCCAGTGAAGCTGAAAATGCCGTCTGGGGCTATCAGCAAACTCTCTCTCAAAAAAAAAAAATCATTCACCAGCTGATTTTATGTGCGGATTGGTGGTTGTTAACCACTGCTAATGCAGCCGGGACCAACGGCTTTACGTAATTTCCGAAGCACGGAGGTAAATAGGAACTATGTATTTGTACACTATTTACTTACTTTATCAGTAAAAGTGAGTCGGATCTGCGCCATCGCGGGACAATATAAATACCGCTTGTGTTTTATTCTACACATTTTCTGATTTGCAATGCAAGAGCATTGCGTAATTTAAAAAGTAAAAAAAAGTTAAGCTTTCTACTATCTAGTTTTTTGACATCAAGCAGATTATCTAGGGGAAATTTTAGGAGAAATGAAATTCCCCTTCAAGACTTTTCCTTTCTTTGGACCTGTTTGTTGCACAGGATTTGTTTATGGCTTGCTAAACGCCTACCAAAAATGTATCAATTCTATCTACTACCAATAAAATTCGAAACGCTTACCAAAACGGATAAATGCTCACCAAATTGTGTTTCCTAAAATATTATAAAAAAGATACAATTTATATTTTTATTAAATGCAACAAAAATATATGAACACCTATTTACTACATTTCAGACCTAATATGTTATTTTGTCACCAAATAGATAACACCAATATTTTATGCCTCGAGTTTCAATTTGGTAATTTTTGCTTTCTGTTGTCTAATAAAAAAAATAACCTCGTAATTCAAGATTTATATATAAAATATTTTTTTTGTCTTAAATTTCTAACCTATCACGTGACCTACAGGAGTAGGGCAGCTAGTATCCTCAATCATTTGGTGAGCATTTATCCATTTTGGGAAGCAAAAATAATATTTGTACAGTCATTTAATTTATTTGGTACTTAGGCTTAGGGTCTAAAAAATATTTCTGGTGAGCGTTTAAATTATACCGTTTGTTTATAGGCACAGATCACAGATGGCCGTTGATTATTTGCGTCGTAAAATATGTAATTACAAGTAGATTATCAGTAGTCTAGTGTTTTAGTCAGGCTGAAGGATTGGCCTTGTTGCCCACCGCGGCGATGTTGCTAGCCTTCTGGCCACTCTAGCGTTACGCGATCTAGGTCACATATTCTATTTTTTTTATTACAAAGGTGGCTAACAGGCATACGGCTCGCCTGATGACACTCGATTATCGACGCCCGAGCAATATAATGATGGATTAAAAGTAAATTTATTAAAGTATATTAATAATAATAATATTTATTTATTAAAAACAAGAAAGACACGTTTATGTAATTGTATTGTTGATTTTTTTGTTTTGTATGATTTGTATCTTGTAACTGTGCCAAAGATGAATATATAAATAAATAATCCATCCAACTTATATTCAATGTTAGTAAATAATATTAAAAAGAGAATTAATTCTTTAAACTAATTAGTTAATCACTGAACAGTTCCCACGATTAGCTATAAGCTCCATAACATATATAAACAAAGTAATTAACTAAATATATTTGTGTGCATTGAAAAAAACATGACTAGGACAGGACACCTTTACTGACCAAGTTCCTATAATATTAATATTTTCACTTATAACCTGTTTTAGACACATTATGTATAGTCTATTTTAAAAGCACAATATTAAAAGATATAGTTGTTTTTTATGAGCCATATATTAAACCAGATGTAGTTCGAGATAATTCAACCCGACCCATTCAATAACCCGACATTGCGAATGACGCTTAACTTGTAAAATCGTAACTCGAACTTTTTATAAATATAACGACAATCTAGTTGACAATGGAATCGACCATACCATTGATTGATCGATTATAAAAAAGATAAAATTCCTTCTCATAAGCGTAGACGGTCTGTTACCAATCTGTACTTAATAGAAATAAAAAAAAACTTATTTCTACGCGACAAAGAAAGCGTCTAAGTAGGTAACTAATACTACGAATGCATCTAACAGAGGGGACATAGTGCGTAAGATTAGCGGTAAAAACTTTAGACCGCATTATACTTTTTCGATATCGTTTTTTCTCTACCTCTGACTAAAGCCTTCATAATAAGACATCTTTATCATCACTTACCATTTGTTAAGATGAAGGTCAAGTTGGTGATAGAATTAAGGCCCGAAACCAAAAAACTAAAAGGCGATTACCCTTATTTTGACGCCGAGCAGCATTCTTCTGTGTTGCTATGCTTCGAAAGATACTTACCTTACTTACTTACAACTTACTTACTTAAGATAGGTACTTATCTTACTTACCACGTAATTTTACTAGATTAAGTTAAATTACGTGGTATAGTGAGATAAGAGTTGAAACTTCGGTGTCAGTAATACGTTTGTATATATTCGTATATACGCTGACCGCTTTCCATCTGACCGTAATTCCGTTTGTCTGAAAATCATAAAAAAGTGCTATCCCGTTGAGAAAACCAAAACCGCTCTCGCTTCAGCGGCCGCTCCGCTAATGGCCAAGCTCGTACCCCGCAAGTAGGCCCAGTTAGCTAGTGATGCACCAGTAGCGTGAGATGTAGCTCGGCGCGCGCTCGTACCGAGTGCATGCGCGTGAGTTGACCGTTCGCGACGTGCTAGTGTTGCTTCGTGCTTCGGATTTTTGTGGGTTCTCTATGTAGATGTTTGATAAACTTTGAGTAGCGACAATTAAACATTGTGTAACTAAAGACACAAGAAGTTATATGGGTTTTCTAAGCTGTTTGTAAACTTTGTGTGGCGACACAAGAATTGTTGTGGGTTTTCTAAGCTTTTTGACAAATGTTGCGTGTTAATGTTAATAGTTTCATTAATTACGTTTATTCAGCATGGGGTAGCTTTTTAAACTTTAATCGAATATAGGGAATGAAAGTTTACGTTTGTGGACTCTTTTACGTTGATTTTTTTTCTCATTTTATAATACATACGTTTAGTTTCGGTTTAAATCAAATATAACTACGTTTAAGAAATTCTAAAGTACCTCCTGAATAATTGTGAAGCAAATCTAACTAGTTTCACAGATTTTTTGTTAAAATGGTTTTTTGTTAATTTGTCTTAATAACAACGCTTTTTGTTAAAAGCAAGCTTATTGATAGGAAGCGGTAACTCAAAATTTACACTTAAATGTATTAATATATATTTATACGTACATAACACCCGAAAGAAAAATATCAAATTTAAATAAAAAATTGTAAAATTAAAAAGTTGGGTCGGTCCCAAGAATCGCCGTCGGAATTGTACGTGAATGGTGTCAAGCTCTAAAATATAAAGTTGACGTAAGCGTTTTGATCTCAAAATCGACCTTGATTATTTTTATTGTGTTGTGATGCAAAACAAGTAGGTAATTAAAACACGCGTCGACGAGACATCATCTTACAAGCCATTGTTTATTGTGTTCAATCGATTGTTTTCAAAACGTTTGACCTGTTATTAGTTTAAGGCATATCAAAACACGCGCATCATATCAACCACCAACGAGTAGCACATTTTGTGCTTTTGTCTTTGTAGCAGGATGCGTATCCGACCCGAACCCTTCGGGGAATCTAGTAGGGGTCGGGGACACAAGCGTCAGCCATCCCCCATAGAAACTCACTGAGGAGGTTTCGATCATACGGCTTGAGGAACCCTTTAAGTTTCTCACCATCCGGTTAAGCTGTAAAAGCCTAAAGCAACCCTTAGGTAAGCAAGAAGAATAATTACTAACGTATTAAGAATGGACCCTTAAGCAAAAAAAAACTTTTACTAAAAAGCTTGGTAATGTAATTTCGTAGCAAAATTTGTGGTAGGTTTGTTTTAGGCTCGCCTAGCTAAATACTACCATCTTATAGTAATATATATTTCAGACCATTGGATCCATTGCTCAGAAACACTTGAAACTAATAAGTCCTATGACAAGTTATCCTAAGCAAAGGGCTTAGCGTATAAAAGTACTCTCTGGTTTTTCACTCTTAAACGACGAAAACGCTGCAAATAATCTAGTGAGTTGAAACGCTTGCGTGGTGCAGCCCCTTTAAAACCTTTTAGGGTTGTTCGGTTACCCACCACGGTTTTAGAAACGAAAGGTGTAACAACAGTTTTATGAGCATTGTTGTGTCACTGAGCAATCCTTCAGCCAGAGTTAAAATAGCCAGTTTTTTAGAGGAGTTTCTAGTAAAGATATAAAAGGTCACATTTTATCAACTGCAAATATTTTGAGGATAAATTCAACAACATACCTATACTATATACTATTTTTATGAAAAAATCTAAAATTTTTACACGCTAGTTTTCAAGAAAAACGCCAAAAGACATCTCAATGAAAAAGAAAAATAAAGCACTTTCGGTAGTTTCAATTCCAAGGAGCCGAAACAGAGCGGCCGCAATGCCTTCACCGCTTACACGTGCCTCTAGTTTCATTCAAAAAAACCGACAGAGAGGCCGCTCTTAAAAATATTGCAATTTTTGTGTCAGGAAAAGTAAAAAAAAAACTAGCCTGATTTTTTTTTAAATGCTAGGGCCTTATTTCTCTGATATAATTAGATGTTTTGTCAAAATATTTGTAGTTGATAAAAAGTGACTTTATATATAGATATGGTCAACGAGTCTTTTAGGGTCTAGGTAGCTCAGCGATCAGAGCATTGGACCGGCAATCCAAGGGTCGTGGGTTCCCTATCGAGCTTCTTGGGACGGGTTGATCATTTCTATAAAAATTTTAACTCGTAACTACATCTAACATTTTAAATGCAAAAATTTTAATAATAAAAATAAAGATATATTCATAATTTTTTTTTTACTTTTTATTTTTAAGTGTTAATTACTACACTTAAGATGAATTATATATTTATATGAAATACAGTGAAAAAATTAAACGCCCACCCGACCCAGCCAGGAATCGAACCTGGGTGTTCCGCAATCCGGGCGGCTGCACTGACCATTATACTGACGTAAGCGCTGAATTTTGTCACTGATTTTTGAAATGCTTTAGAGCGACATTAGTGCCATATATCCAAAGGTATTTGCAACCGATGGACATGCAGATTCATCTTTGCAGATGAATACCACAAATTGATAACACAACGCTATAGTGATTTTTTTTTTTTAAGTGTTAATTGCTACACTTAAGCTGAATTCGTCAGCCTTCCCGTTAGCATAATAGTCAGTGCAGCCGCCCGGATTGCGGAAGACCCAGGTTCGATTCCTGGCTGGGTCGGGTGGGCGTTTAATTTTTCACTGTATTTTATATAAATATATATTCATGAATTATTATCTTAGTTGGTACAATAAGGTGTAAATAAAATACAAGATCTATATTCTAAAAACAGTTCAACACTAAAACTAAAGTGGCGATACTAAATAATATCGCTCTTTAAAACAATAACCACACGTCGGCGAAATTCAAGCAAAAAAATTAATCCATGTGCAATATTTCGCTACATAGTCGAAAGAACCTGTTCTGAAACTACTCTGGTAATTACATACTGAATGGACGGTTAACCTGCCTATAACTTCGGTGTTTTATGTGGCAAACTGAGTGGCTGGTTACGAGAGTACAGTTAGATAGTACAGTAGCGTGGACACTTGCTTACAGGAACATCTATTTAAGTATGAGGACACTTCTTAGGAGTCATTCCAGCACGTTTAAAATCACCGAGATTCAATCTCTTAGATTTGACTATCACCCCTTCTTGAAGAAACAACTAGATCCTTCTAGCAACGTTGTAAAGGCCATTCATAGACAAAAGCAAGTCTTGCCAAAAAAATAAAATTGTTTGCCAACTCGACTTAAAGATCTATCAATTGTCTAAAGTCTAAAAGCCTAAGGTGATTTAGTAAGTAGATTAGTTTATCACAATGACAATATTTTTTATATTAAGCTAGAAGCGCATGTCACCTGAAGTAGAAATAAGGCTTTCTTATCTCTAACTGTCAGAACACTAAAATACCACAAACAACATTGATGTTATGGCGACATCTTTTATTGTTTAGTAAGTTAGAGGATGTACAATGTTTCAAGGAGTAGGTGATTGATTAACTGAGTAGACTCCATGAAATTATACGGGTAACCGAGTGTGACGATTCAAATGTTTAAAATGTAGTTCAAATTAGCATATTAACTCTCGGATTTCGAAGAAAGTGAGAGCAAACAGAGCAAACGACGACGGATCTTTAATTTAGTTTAGCAAAGCTTTTGCCGCCGCGCCGCTTTGTTTGAATGGTTCCGTGTAGAAATAATAATAGTAATATATTTGTTAAACACTTAATACGATACTACTGCGTTTATCGAAAATAGTCCAATTTTAATTATCAATAATTTATTATGTAAAAAAAGTTAAAAGGAGATCCAGTTTGGGTTGAAAGCGGAATTATATTGAAGTGGGATGAAAACGGAAACGCTCGACTCCTACGAACCTACTCGAACGAACTACGCGAAATCTTAAGAAAACAATATAAGTACTGTGCCTCGCTTTGCCTATGTTTACAATAACTTATAGTGGTAAGTGTCATTTGTTATAAAAATATATAATAAAGATAATACTATGTTTTTCTTGTTCATTGTTAGGCCAATAGTCTATTTTGACAGTTAATGCTGAGATTGCTAAGATTCCTTGGTATTTTTGATTTATAAAGGTTCCAATTACAGAACGAATTTGAACCAACGAGTAGCACATAAATGTCTTGGTAACAAGAATTTATGGATAGGAAAATTTCAACAAAAAATAAATTGAATACAATTCAAAGTAACAGTATTTCAGTTTTAAATTCTAAACAGAATTTTCTTTCCTCTTTTCTAACGTTAGAGTGGGCAAAAAAATGACGAATTATGATAATCGCGCGTGTCCGTATACAACGCATGGTTACATCCCAGTTATGTTAGACTATCGGATTAACTGTCAGACGGGAAGGAGAAAAAAAAACAAGTATTCTTAGAGAGCTGTAATTCGGATAGAGTCTCGTTTAGGGGATCCGTGTTCGAGTGGTTTGATAATTATTCGCTTTTCGACTGGATACTTTCGCTATGAATAGTAAAGTAGGCATTTCGTAATTGCTCTAAAACTTGGTGTAACGAATTCATTGTATTTATCTTACTAAATAAAATTTCATTGATGTTATGCAAATTTGTTCTGAAACAACATATTTGGGTCATAATCTATAAATGTGACAAACATAAAACAGTAGGGTAAAGTGATGTAGATACTTTATAATTGTATTAATTATTAACTTATGCGGTCTGTGGGTTATGTTTAGGTACCAAATAGTAGATTTATCTAAATTTACATTTAAAAAATATTAAATAATTTTAACCAAAGGGTATTTACGTGTTCTCATAAAAGGGTCAACAACAGCTTCTAAATTCGAATTTTAAAATAAAATTCAAGTTCTGAAATCCGCAAGTCTACAAACTGGAGGTCCTGTGGTGGCGCTATCACTAGTGTGGTATTAAGTGAAGCAAAGACAATAAAGAGTGTGAAACAAGATGGCGACCTGTCCCCGGCCGAGACCTGCCCGGTCGTCTTCTACGAGGCTGAAGTATTCGAAGACGGTGCCAGCTATCATGATCAGGTGCTATTCTAAATCTACTAATAAATATATTTCATTTTTATTTTCAATGTCTTATTATAAGTATAACAGTTTCTTACACCCATTCTTTCCCATATCTAAAAGCCCTCCTGAAAGAGTAGTAAGTAGGTAAAACAATTTTAACGCTCTAGAACTGCTTACCAATAAATTAAAAAAATACACTTTGACTTGTCAATATAGTGATATAAATACAACTTTTCTTCTATACCTAAACGTATATAAAAAAATGGAAACAAAAATATTTTAGTCATCTTAGGAATGCTTATTGAAGCACTAAAAACCGAGATGTTTCGGTATTTGCCTTAAGATAGCGGACTAGGGCCTTTAATCCCCATCTGCTATTTTTAAGCGGGAAAGCCTATGCCTAGCTGTACTCAGCAATATAAACGGTGACAATGATGTAATATAATAAAAACCTCTCAGTCCGAACAAAATTTGAATGTAGAGGGCATAGTATGAGTGACTCTTAGTGCAGCGGCAAGCCCGTCCGTATCTTCCAAGTAAATCAACTATCGATGCATATTAAGCCGTTAGCTATTCGTGGTCGTTACAGTACGATAGCAGCAGCAGTCGTTATTATCCCACCAACCCATATAACAATGTGTTCTATGCTCCTGAAAACTCATTACAGAGTAGCACTTCATTTTACAGAGTTTATCTGGGGCTACACACTAACATCCTAGCACAACCCCTTTCTTGCCGACGGGGTGACCCGGGACCATCGATTTGACAATGTCTGGATAAAAACCACCCAACCCAACCGGATAGGATTGGGTTGGGTCCAGGTTTGGTCCAGGGTGGTAGGTTATATCCCGGTTTCCCCAATTGTTTATGTGGGGCCTGTGCTCAACAGTGGGACATTTTTACCCTGAAGATGATGAGTATGTATGGAATAGTAACGTAGCAAACGATAAAACTTTCGAATTACAAATATTATGTTTGGAGCTTCCTCACTTTCTCCGTAGTTATACTTATTAAATAACCTAATCAAAGCAAAATTGCTTCGAGATTGAAGGCGAGTGCATTAAGTTTGTACGTTGCATGAAATTAAATAATTAGAGGTGCGGCTTGTTTCGCCCGAGTGTTTATGTTTGCATCGATAGAGAGTTTGATGCGTAGTCGGTTTCCGAACGGACCTGTGATACCTTGCTGGTTGCGTCATCAAAACTATTTCTAAGGTGTTAAACACTTTAATTGAGGAGCTCGATGGCGCAGTGGTTAACGCGCCCGATCTGCAAGTGCTGAGGTTAAGCAACTTTCGCAAAGGCCGGTCATCGGATGGGTGACCAAAAATGTATCATCTCGAGCTCCTCCGTGCTTCGGAAGGCACGTAATGCCGTTGGTTCCGGCTGCATTAGCAGTCGTTAACAACTATCAATCCGCACTGGGCCTGCGTGGTGGTTTATGGCCCGTTCTCCCTATCCACCCATAGGGAAGGCTCGTGCCCCAGCAGTGGGGACATAATGAGCTGGTGATGGTGATGAAACACTTTAATAATAAAATTTAAAAGGCCTTTCGCCTGGAATGGTTTTTACCAATAGTTCAAAAGAACGGTTTGTGTCGTGTACCCATTTAAGCTAATTAAATACGCAGAACTGAAAAGGTGACTGCAAAATTCACATTATTTTCCTATTACAATTTAAATTATTGTCATGAGTCGAACTTGATCTAAGTTGGCACAGTACCACGTAGAATGTCGCAAACAAAAGTGGCTCTACCCAGCAGTGGATATAGACAGATTTTTAATGATGATGTCATAATTTATTATGTTTTATTAATGAAAATATTATATCTATCATTTTGGATTTTTTGCTTTTTAGCGTAGTTGGATTTCTTGGTATACTTTGCTATACTATGAGACTATACTAAAAATAAATTTGCAATTAGACTTTATTGTGAAACCGAGTTTGTGGGATTACAAAATGCATCACTATCAAAACCTCTGCCCTCTACTTTGCTCTTCAGCAGAGCAGAAAAATATCACGGAAACGATTGATAAGTCCTATAAGTAGTGTTAATAGGGAATTTCAATTTGGGCAGCTCTGCAGCGATATGCTCGCTTCGCTCGCTCTTAATCTTAAATTACAGCACACTAAGCAAAAAGAGAAAACTTGTAATATTTCAAAAAAATATATATTGTGATATCTATGTTACGTCATCGCTATCGATGATAGAACATCTTCTATCGATTCAAGAGTAAGTTTCGTTGACCGCATTCCTAACAATATGTACAGTTGGCAACACAGTGATTTCGCCACAAACATTTTTAGGAATGACAACACAGATTGACTTACCGATAATACTTTTATATTTTGATGTTATCGCTTATGCTATGTCGGTAATTAAACAGTAATTTTATCTTTCTGTGAGCCATCATTGCGTATATTAACGAGGGTTTAAATGTTATTGGTAGATGGAGAAGTAAAGTTGCAATACTTTTATGTACACACGCCTGTATATCTATCAGACTATCATAAACTGTCAAATTTCCTCAATAGACTTTGAAGTTTATATGTAAGGCAATATGGTGGAACATTTATTGAAGAAATTTTACAGTTTTGGATTCCTATCCAAAACTGTAAAATTTCTGGCAGGCGTCTGTACTATACAGTCAGCATTGTATTGATTAAAGCTTATAACTAAATATATTCATGATTATTTATATATAATTTTACGCAAATGTTGTTGCGAACAAATTACAATTTGCAAAAAGACAAAGAATCCCGCTCGTGGAATTTTTTAACACTTTGTCTTTTTTCAAATTGTAATTTGTTTGCAACAATATTTTCGTATAATTACATATGTATAAATAATCATAAATTTATCTTGCCTAATTCTTAACTTTTTTCAATATTTGTAAAAATATTAAGATCTGATGTTGATGACGTACTTAGTTGTCGACATTGAATAGGGCTCCTTTGGCTTATAAAGTAAAAAGTAGATAGTGTTGATTAATTTCGGCGAGTTGGATTGAGCCATGATAGCATAGTTGGCAGTGCACCTGACCCGGCATGTCATGGGGGTGCGGGTTCGAATCCCGCTCGTGGAATTTTTCAACACTTTGTTTTTTTTAATATATTTACACAATTGTTTGAGTTTTAAGTATTTTTTCTTGAATCAAAAGTGGTGACTGCTGCCAAAATATTGATGATAAAGAAAAAGTAAAGCTGCCAGGCGCGGTCGGCAACCGGAGGTTGATGTATGTAACTTGTACTGGTTTTCCCGTTTTTCAGATGACACAAAATCTTAGCTATCATCGTAAGATTGCAGTCCTAAAAACTAGGCATGTCTTGTCTTATAACATAACTATTCTGTCGTCAAGTCAATTCAATCAAAAAGAAAAAGAAGATCTCAGTGATTATCGGATATCGCTAAGGTTTTGTCTAACTAAAGCTTTTGAACTAAATGTGTCACTAAATGTGTCTTGTCTGACTTGTCTGACTAAATTACTGACTCACTGACATATCAACGGACAGCCCAAACAACTAGGATTTTAATAGTATACGTAAGCACTCCTTTCTTAGTGCTTTTTGGAAATTCGCCCTTTATGGGGGTAAAAAGGGGAGGTAGGTTTGTACGAATCTCCGTATTTTTGACATGACACCAACCATAACACCTGTCAAAGGTGACAGTACGATTTGCTTGTTTTGTTGTTATAGAAACTGTCAAAGCGGTACTAAGTCCGCCGGGTCAGCTGGTTATAACATACATGATAAACATTTCACGGCATGACTGTACTAGAACTGTCTATGGGTGTGTTCTGATATACACTGCGAGCACTGTCCAGTGCTCTTACTGGTGAGAAATTTGTTCCGTTATGGGCTGACAGTATACTGCCGCAGTATCCTATTGAAATATATGACGTCATAAATCGTCGCCATTTTTGTACTGGCATTTTCGAGGTAAGATGCTCTCAGTGCTTTGATCACGTGATCAACAGCGTCCAGAAATGATTACATGGATGACAGTATACTGGACTGCGTTCCGTTTTAAACAGTAACCAGTACAGCTAACTATAAAGGAACGGCTTCGCAGTATACTAAATTGACGTCACACCTTACAGTGCTTGTATATCGGAACATACCCTATGTGCAATAGTGGCTCGTCGTATGTGCTCTAAGTATATAATCAATCACTTTGATTTTATTTAACCGAATCGGCGAACAATTATGTGGTTAGTAGCCTAGTGATGCTTGCAAGGTCATTTGTATAACTTCGCCTCTAGTTCGATCCTTGGTAGACTATGAAGGTTTTACTAAACCAATATGTTAGTAGTAGTATTCTACTTTAACAACTTTATAATTCACGACTTGATCCTGAGACTACATTCTTTATCTTTTCTTTAGTTATGATTACTGTTATTTACATATAATTTTACGCAAATATTGTTGCGAACAAATTACAAATTGAAAAAAAAACAAAGTGTTGAAAAAATTCTACGGGCGGGATTTGAACCCGTACCCCATGACATGCATGATATGTTCGCAACAATGTTTGCGTAAAATTATATGTAAATAACCATAAATATAGCTTGCCTAATTCTTAACTGATCTTTCCATATTTGTAAAAATATTAAGATCGGATGTTGATGACGTTACTTTTGAAAAAAGAGAAAGTGTTGAAAAATTCCACGAGCGGGATTCGTAGACGTAGTTGTCGACATTGAATAGGGTTCCTTTGGCTTACAGAGTAAGAGTAGATAGTATTGATTGATTTCGGCGAGTTGGATTGAGCCACGATAGCATAGTTGGTAGTGCACCTGACCCGGCATATCATGGGGTGCGGGTACGAATCCCGCTCGTGGATTTTTTCAACACTATCTTTTTTCAATATTATTTCTGTTTTATTATTTTTCTAAGGGTATACTTGGCCATCATCTCACCATGCTAAGTAATTTTAAGGCAAAGGGTGGAAGCGCACTTCATCTGAAATTATCAACTAGCTACTACTAGCCAGGGGGCTATCTTATCTCTAACTGTTGTTGGAGCACAACAATGTTACCAGAATTGGTGTTATTTATGCTGACATGTTGATAAAAGACGGTGGTTTAATTAAAACAAGTGTAAAATACCAAGAATTCCTACCTTTATACTTTCAAACTTTCCCGTATTGACCCATATGTATGACTTTACGGTAAATGATATATCAACATATAAGTAAGTTAAAAAACTAGTTTTACGATCGTGATTTCCAATTAATTATAACCACACATCATTGCCGGAGATGAGTGCTACTAGCTGTTATAAAAATGCAACAGGAATAAACTAGCATTAACGCCATCTAGCGGAGCGTTCCGTTCCGAAAAGCAGCGTGCTGCTGCGCGGTTCTTAAGGCGCTGACAACAGTATAATGCG
The DNA here is from genome assembly GCA_963082485.1 of Eudonia mercurella. Taxonomy (NCBI): domain Eukaryota; kingdom Metazoa; phylum Arthropoda; class Insecta; order Lepidoptera; family Crambidae; genus Eudonia; species Eudonia mercurella. Next base: position 15,835,082 of record OY720038.1, read on the forward strand.
CTTCACTTATGCATGGTTTATATAAAAATGAAACAACATACATCGTCAAGAAAAAAATATTTTACAATAGACTATGTTTGCATATATACAGTGGTGGACATATAATTAGAAACACTACCAACGGAACACTGAACGAAACGAAAAAATGAAACAACAAATAGCATAAAATATGTTCAACTTATCATTTATTAGAAAAAACAACAAAATATCAACAAAATAAGTTCAATATAAAATTTCATACAAACAACAAATGAGTTTTAAAGTACTTCGACAAAATGATTGATTGACCTTGTGATTGGAGTTACGTTTTTTTGAGACTTTTTTTTACATGCCACAGATTTTCTATGGGATTTAAATCAGCTCTATTTGCAGGCCAGTTTAAGACGGAAATACGCTGTTTCCTAAGAAAACATTTTACACTGTTGGCGGTGTGTTTAGGGTCATTATCATGCTGTAAGATCCAGGTTACAGGTAAGTTGTCGTCAGAGTAGGGAATCATTGTCTTCTAAGATGTTTTTGTACTGCAGTTGATCCATTGTACCTTCAATCTTTCGAACGGGGTCAAATCCACATCCGGAAAAACATCCCCATACCTTAATATTGCCGCCCTAGTGCTTGACTATGCTTCTATTGTATTTATAATTAAAAGCATGGTTTATTGGACGTAGACTGTATTAGGGTTTCCAAAATACAGAATTATGAAATTTCCTCTATAGAAAAGAAATGCAAAGTTCAGAACGATATCTATTTACATGATTATCTTTTTTATTTACTAAAGTACTTCGATGAAATTAAGTATACTTATTGGTAATACCTACTTATTAGATTAACGCTATTGCTTTTTTTTTTAATACGATTTTTGATTACAACTTAACTTTTTTATTTTTCCGACTTGAATCCAGTGTATCACTCACTACACTATGCATCCTTTTTGCTTATATGCAGATATATGGTCAGTGAGAGCTCGTTCGCAGTTATCAGCGCCTTAACTGTGATGTTCTTTTGTTATGCACCTCGGTTTGAGTCGATGAATTGATAAGCAAACGGGCGAACGAGGTTGATTTGAATAATTAAATAGTTTGTTTGTTCCGCTTATGATTTATGTGATTGTTGAAGTAATGAAATGTGGCCTTGCATTTTTGATTTAATTATAAAAAGTTAATGAATTTAACAGCATTACACTTACATCGTAAACAACAAAGCAAGGAAGTAATTACTCTATATATTCGCACTACCAATACAATACTGTTGTAACTTAAAATATATCGATATTTAAGATTTTACCGTAATCTAATAACAGTACGGTTTAATCTCAAATATCAGTATATTTTAAGTTACAACACTATTTTATGGGTAGTGCGATATATAGGTATTATTATCAAATGAGAAGCTCGATGGCGCAGTAGTTAACGGGCCCGGTCTGCGAGTGCTGAGCTGAAAGCAACTTTCGTAAAAGCCGGTCATCGGATGGGTGACCAAAAATTTATCACCTCGTGCTCCTCCGTGCTTCGGAAGGCACGTAAAGCCGTTGGTCCCGGCTGCATTAGCAGTCGTTAACAACCACCAATCCGCAGTGCCCGCGTGGGGGTTTATGGCCCGTTCTCCCTATCCATCCATAGGGAAGGCTCGTGCCCCAGCAGTAGGGACATAAAATGAGCTGATGATGATGAATGAATTAAACAGCATTACACTTACATCGTAAACAACAAAGCAAGGAAGTAATTACTCTATATATATGTATTATTATTAAATGCTGCTGGGCAAAGGGCTCCATCCTTGAAGTCAAGTTATACTACAATTGATGGGTTTTGGTCTGTTCGATTCCCAGGTTTTCCGGATTTTTCGATGCTGTTTACGACGCGTGCCTATATTTTAAGTTTAAAATGTTAATTGAGTGTAATGTATCAAAGAGCGGCGCGCCGGGTGCGAACCGCCGGTGGGGGGGGGGGGGGATTCTCCTCCCCGACCAGGCGACCATCAAAGCGAGCAACGGACGCGCGCGCTGCTCCCAATATTCCATTGTAGTGTACCCCTACCGTCATTTCAAAAATAAAAGAAAAATTTCTGCAATTCCATATTTTCTTTGGCCTGGACACCAGAAGCAGCTACCATCGCCTTCAGATGCATTGCCCGGGTTTGTGATCACCAAGCGTGGTCAACCCATCAATTGTAATGATGACTTGATTTTAATGATGAAGGTCTTTGACCAGGACAGATATAGGCTATTTACATACTTACTTGACTCAATCACCACGTTTGTTCAATGCGGGTTGGATTGGAAATCACAAAGCCAGGTTTTTTTATATAAGAAGGAGGCAAACGTGCAGGCGGGTCACCTGATGGAGAGTAATCACCGCCGCCCATGGACACCCGCAAAACCAGAGGAATCGCAGACACGGGAAGGAATAGGCTCGTTTCTTGAAGACCCAAGGTCGTAACGATCCGGAAATACTGCCGCCGAGAGCTGGTTTCACAACACTGTAGTTCGAGGCAAGAAATTTCGTGAAAAACGGTTAAAAACGGGTTATAGTTTGAAAAATCCGGAAACACAATACCCGACCCCGCAATTGAACTATGGACATCGGTCCAAGCATCTTTTTTAGTTTCTACATAAAATCATCTTCTTACACTGTTTGTATCAATGTCACGTATAATTTAAGGTTCTAAGCCCTAAGAGGCGCCCTCGCTCTTCATTTGACCCCCGCTCGATCCTCTAAATGTCACTACACATTTACAGAATACACTAAACATGCACACTAGCTTAGGTCCAAGACACCGTACTCGTAGAAAAAGGGTACGAAGAACCGGTTCACACGCGCTCTATACCAGGTACAGACATGTACCTGGGCGCTTCTCTCCTCCTCCACGGCCCGGTCTACCCGAGCCGAGGTCCGAGCCTTTAGAGGCGCCCTCGGTTGGTTCCGCCCCCCGATCCGATCCGAACCCTTCGGAGAATCTAGTAGGGCACGGGGACGCGCACTAGTGCGCGATGCCGTTCCCTCTAGAAAATCTCCGAAGGTGATTCGTTTCACACGGCTTGAGGGACCCTTTACGTTCCTCGCCGCCCCCCAAAAAAAGCCCGGTGAAGCTAAAAATGCCGTCTGAGGCAATCAGCAAACTATCTCAAAAAAAAAAATCTTCATTTGCCTCAAACGCCCTGGTGAATCTTACTAGATGACGACCTCCGTAGACGCACGTTTGCACGCCGACTTTGCGCGGCGCTAACTCCCTCTGAGTTCCGATTTCGATTCGATTCTCCCGGGTTCGATTCACGTTTATTACCTGGTCATGTTGTTCAAGCTATAGACAGCCCACTAGAATACTACTACTAAAAAAAAATGTAATTCAATTATTATTAATTTTGTCAAATAAATACTGACCGTCTGTCTGTACTTAGTTACGTTTCGTTTATGGTAAATAGTATTTTGTTAAACTATGCAACACAAACAATCACCTTTTTTAGCACATGCCAATTTACTAACTTACATGCTTATACGGTAGCGTTTCTTTCAGCGCCATCTAGCGCCGAGTAGAAACGATGGGAAAATGAACTAGGAAAAAGTTGTGTTCACATTGTGTCGGGAGATTTTCTCTTACACGACGATCTATCAATTAGTACCTATTGGTGTTTATGACCTTGGTAGGCGGACGCATTGTTTTCCAATTCGTATGTTTCTAATCGATCTGATGCCGCGTTGATGGCATTGTGAACGTTCGCGGTGATAGCTTATTGTGGGATGGGAAAAAGTGAAGATTTTATGCGATAAAAACACCTACTAAATGCAATTGCCTTTTTAAGGTTCCGCGGTGAACTGAACCCTTGTAGCGTACATGTATGACTATCACAGATGTTTTACTCGCAGTCTCTCAGTCAGTTTTTGATATCTGTGTAACACAAAAAAACTAAATCATAAAAACATATACTTATAGTCAAAACAAAAAAAAAACTTACTGTTGCCGTGACATATGCTATGCCGGAGATTGCCGCTGCTTCACTGCTCACTCTATTTTATGATGTTTATGTAACAGTGTGTAAAATAAATTATTCGATTTGATTTGATTTCTTCTGGCGGCGACTTCTGACTTGGTAGCTTTCTGGTCAGGAAGAATATACCTAACGGTATCAATGTCGAAGACACGTCGCTAAAAATGCCGTCTGAGGCAATCAGCAAAGTCACTCCAAATAAAATCGCTGACACTAAAGGAAGAAGATGAAGCAATACATAATACATAATTTGTTTTTTAATTAATAAGCACGCTATGACACCCTAAAACCTATGGGGGCTTATTAATAAACAAAGTGTTAGCTTGGAGTAGTTACTCGGTGTTTTGTCTCTTTTACTCTAATATGAAATGAAGTCTACATGACGGGAACAAAACACGGAGTAACTTACACTTTGTTTATTAATACGGGGGTAGATGTTCCTGTACCGAGTACCATAAAGAAAGAGGATACCTATTTAAATCTAAATTCACATACGCAATGTGTATGTGAGGACCTCGATGGCGCAGCGGCTAGCAACTTTCGCAATGCCGGGTCGCCTGATGGGTGACCAATTTATAAACATCTTGAGCTCCTCCGTGCTTCTGAAGGCACGTTAAGCCGTTGATCCCGGTTGTTGTCGTAAGATGGCAGTCGTTAAAACCCACCAACCCGCATTGGGCTTGCGTGGTGGGTTATGGCCCAATATCCCCACGTGCTATTGATCATGTGGGAGGCCTGTGCCCAGCAGTGGGACGTTTATAGGCTGATGATGATGATGAATGTGTATGTGCAATTGTACCAAATAAAGATTTTTTCTATTATTCTATTCTATTCAATGCCGGATCTCCGGATGGTAAATCAAAATAACTTTAAATATTAATGCTCTTCAGTATGTCGGAGCATACGTTAATGAGCCTTTGATCTCGGTTGTTGTGAGACGGCAGTCGTTAACACATATCAATCGGCATTGACCAACATGTTGGGTCATCATGACCCAATGTCCTCATGTGCTTAGGCTGGCTATTTATTGGCTAGCGATGATGATAATTGTTAAATGATCAACTAAGTGCAATTTTGATTCATGAAGAATCTATACTAATATTATAAAGAGGAAAGCTTTGTATTTTTGTATGTATGTATGTTTGTAACAAATAAACTCAAAAACTACTGGGCCGATTTAAAAAACTCTTTCACCATTAGAATGCTACATTAGCGCTGAGTAACATAGGCTATATTAAAAAAAAAAGAAAAAAAAAGAAATGCGGTACGAAGTCCGCCGGGTCAGCTAGTTATCTATATTATGGAAGCAGCGCCTCCTGGCGAAAGAGGTGAGTTGCTAATATTGCCATCATCATCATCATTAAGGGTTCCAAAATGCTTGCACACCAGGCAATCGGCTAGCCACCTATCACTGATTTTATCTTTTTCACTTCGGAGCCCCTATACTTTGATTATGCTGAATGTGGCGTCCACGTCACTTACGGCGAGTTATCGCAAATTGGTGATTGAAATACTCTGTTTACTATTTTTGGGAGGACTTAAAAGTATGCATGTATGTATGTACTATATTTTAACTTGATACATTGAAGCCGTACTAATTGTATAAATTCATTGTGTAGTATTCGCGTTAACTTAAGAAAACGTTTACCATACCATGTGTTACGTAAAACATTATAAAACCGCATAGCTGTATCGCCGAATAGTTTCCCTCAGACAATTATCATTTAAATTACTTTTTGCAAATGGAGTAGCTGAGCCACTAAACTCAAGTCGATTTATCATAATTCCGAACCATTTGACGCTAACAGCAATCATAAACCTTATAACCGGAACATATAACATAATTTGTTACAACACCTTGGTTAATGTATTCCGCGAGGTGCTCCATATTTTAAAAGTACATTTTTAGCCCAATTTGCTAATACATAAGCCGTCGTATACATAACACTTTTCCCGATTATTCATTCGGATTAAAGAAAACGTGATATATATATCATCGGGCGTGGTTCAATGCATCAGCGAGAAGCGGTGCTAGCTTTGGGCCTTGATGTCTGCTAATAGTAACTATAAAACGCGCTTCACTTGTGCATAATAAAAGTAAACAACATAAGTACAACGCCAAGAATAATATATGTTATAATAGACTAACTAGTATATTTACAACAATGTTATTGTTTCCAAAAAGCAGAATAATGAAATTTTCTAGATAGAAAAAACCTTTAAAGTCATCTCTAAACAGTATCTATTTACATGAAAATCTTTTTCATTTACTAAAGTACGTCGATGAAATTAACTATACTTATTAGGAAAACGCTATTGTTTTTTGAAATGAAATACCTAGATTTGAGCTGAATAGCGTTTTTCAAATTTCCAGACATTAAACCAGTGGATCACGCACTATTTCCCTCTAACTTGTATGCAGATAGACAGTCAGCGCTACTTTATAGTTGACAGTTCCTTATTATGTCGGTAGCTTGAAATTAACATACATAGAAAAAAATACAAAATCAGGTTTGTTTGATATTAAGCTGTGAATAAATATATCAAGGTATTACAAATTACAAATTAGATTTTAGATACGTAACAAAATAGAATTCTACAAATACGTGTCAATGGGCTACTAAGTAACTTTGTGATTCATTATTTTTGGCTAAAGGCAATAATTATACTTAAAGGTTATATGCATAAAAAATAACCGCATAAAATAGTATATTCGAAAAAACGCAACAATTTGACATGACTCTTCACTTTTACGCCAAGAAATGCCGAGGTTTATGACTGAGGCTACGAACAAATTGTGGAAAAAAAAACTAGAAATTCTGTAACTTGCACCACCATTTGGTTTCACCTGGCTATTATGACGCCACTCGCTACATGACTGGGCGTTTCGAGCACTTTCTCTGGTACTTTTATATGTTTGTCGTAATTGTTCAGATCCGATAGTTTGGTCTGGATATGTAAAGTAGTAGGTTTTAAAATATATGTTTTATTTAATAACGTATAAGCAGTTTTAATAGGCGTCTACAGTAAAATTATCTTTGGAATTGAAAAAAAGCGCAGGTTAAAAAAACTTAGTTTTTTTAGGAGTGCAAAACCTCACACTCGTCACTTCGTTAGTAAAATAGTTATATTATGTGACATTAATTTAAGATTAAGAATATCAAATGCCATTAATGAATTTAAATTTACCAAATATAATACTATTTTCGAAAAAACGTTTAATAGAAAGAAATAATTTAAAATATAAATATAGAGAAAGATGAGAATTAGAAGTTAAAGCGTGAAATAGTTTCAAATCATCCCATGCACTCATAAGTTGAGGAAAAAACATATTCCTATTTGTGCTTAAAAAAAGGTTTGGCAATGAGAACGATGATACAACTTCTTTGAGTAACCTTCTTTTTATTCCCTATTTTCTAAATGATTCCGTTTCAGATAGCTTATATCATTTACCAGCAGCACTGGTAATACTCGTTTCACATTTACATACCAATGAGATGAATAAAACAAATCCTAACATTGCATAAACATAAGATATGAGACAAACGGAATATTCATCACCGGTTCAAAGCGATATATGCAAAAAACAATCAAGTGTCATTATACTAGGGAAAATGCACAATGTTGAAGAGTGCACTTTCGCTTGTCGCGAGTGGAAATCGAAGCCTTAAGCTCAGTTGCGCGGCGGCGCGGGCCCACGACACATGAGAACTTTAAACTTGAAAACTATTTTGCATAAAACCTTTGATTGGTGATTTAAAAAAGTGACGTTATTGTTTTTTTTCAATTTGGAATTGCGTTTTTCTTTATGTAGGTATTATTGTGTTTGTGAAGTGAAGTGAAATTTAAATAACAGGAGATTGGCCTAAAGCTTCATTGTGTAGTCTCAATGTTTGAGGAGAAATGAGGAAAATACTTTCGGTTTTAATTCCAGTCATCGATTTAAATGTCAATAATAATAACATGCATCATTCCTCAATGAATTTGCTTCAAAGAAAATTTTATTTATAGTCTAATAAGTATAAAAAAAAATTGTTTTACTAAATGTTCACTTTTATTTATGACTGTAAATAATTTTATTTTATTTTTATCATACAATTGGAGACACGACATAATGTTGCTTGCAAGCCATTCATATATATTATAGATACAGATGAAGATACAAGAATTAACAGTACTGCAATGTTAAAAACTTGAAAGAAGTAATGTAAAGAAATTTACAAAGTTCTTATATATAAAAACCAGTGTAAAATGACCCTCAACCACCTTCATCCGCCTTACGGCCGGGTGGCCAGCAAGTTGTTCGGGAAGAAGAGTAAGAAGACCAAGAAGTATGTTAAAGCGAAGGCTGGGACCTACGCCGGGAGGGAACGGTAATAAAAGTGTTACTCATAGTCATATACACCGTTACTTTTTGATCGTTTTAATCCCACAGGTGGGTTGATGTTGAACCATGTTTGGTCAATAGAAGCTTTGTATGAGAAAGTTAAAAAAAATCTCACTTTTTGACTTATGTTTCTTGGGAAAAGTTGTTCAGTTTCATGGTCTAATCAACCCACCTGTGGGATTAAAACGATTAAAAAGTGACGGTGTATATGTCTTAGTACCTCACGACCGGTATTTTTTTACGTATAAAACGACGTTTTGCTAAAAATGAAACCTAGCTAAATCGATTTATCGCCCCCGAAACTGCGTACTATATTTCATGAAAATCGTTGGAGCCGTTACTGAGATTCAGATTATAATAGGTATACACATATACAAGAATTACTCGTTTAAAGGTATCAGATAAGATAGATATGAAAAAACATGTAATATAGCATAGTTATGTAGCAATCATATTATTTAGAATTTTGCATTCACAATGCTATACAATATGTAAAAAAAAACCTGTCCGATCCGTGAAAGTGTTATATGGTAACAAGATTCAGTTCTATTAACGTAAATATTTTAAAATAATAAGTGAAAAAAATTTACCCCTATAAAAATTTTGTTAAATGACAAAACAAGGCAATACTTCTGTCGGCACTTCGGTAAGTAGGACCTTTGGCGCCGCCGCCATTGATGGAAAGTGTGGTCACATGTATAAAATTTGCATTATTATGGGATAATTTGAGCAATTTCGGTACAAAAAACGCGTTTTAAATTGCGATAACTCTTTTATTTTCATGAATAATTTTTTTTAATATTTTTTTGTTATAGTCATTTGTACCACTTTCCGATCAGACAGGGTTTTTTAAAAAAAATGTATATTGTTATTAAATTTTACTAGAAAAAATCTACCAGCCTCTGTGGACCGGTTATCCAAAGGTCATGGGTTTGATTCCCACTCAAGCTTTCTGAGGTCTGGTTGTTCTTTTCTAGTATTTTTTACCATTGAAAATGGTTATCAGGTGCAAATCGCCTGAGACGTATTTTTGGCCATAGCTCCGAGGATTTTGGGAGAATCGAGATAAAAATAGTACCAAGAGTTGAGACATTTATCGAGAAACGCTCACAGCGTTTGAAAATCGGCTGGAAACTTTTTTGCAATTTAGAAAAATGTAAAAAAAACGGGCTTTTTGGTTATTTTTGTGTTTGTATACTAAATTGTAAATATAAAAAAAACCCTAGAATAGAATAAAATACCCTAGGACCCTTTTTTTAATTTTTTCTTAATTTTGTAGCTAAACTTATTAGAAGTTTAGCTAAGAAATGGCGTAAAAATTTTTGTAGAAAAACGGGTATTTCCGTATATAAAAAGTGATGTAGCTTCTATGATTATTGACCGACCGTCATGGTAATGGTGTTAAAAGATGCGGATGCAGGCGAGAAGTGCATTCAAGTTGGAATTTTTAAAATGGGTTAATAAATAAAAAATATATAAAATATAATAATTAACTTGTAAGTAATGTTTTATTTAAAATATAATGTTATTTTTTTTTCGTAAATTGCTGTATTCATTTTCATTGCTCCGATTCTTGCGGGGACTGCGAAATCTGTGATTTTTGAAGTGAAAACTTCTTTAGTGGCGTTGTGCACTTTTTTTGGAATGGGTAAAAAATGTTAAACTCGCGTCAGGACACGTGACCTGATCGAAAATTCGTAAGTCGGATGGAGAGTAGACAGCTGGCGCGGCGTAATATAAATTTTTAATATAACTTAATATAACTTTTTAATGTAATATAAATTGTCATGTTTGTGTACGATAGCCCAATAAATAAATATTGTATTCTACCACATAAATGAGAGTACTTTTATACTGATAATTGAAGCAATTCGTGCAAAATTATTCCCTAACCATTCCAAAATATCAAAAATGCACAACGTTAATATTCAAGTTTTCACTTCTGCCGGCACTCCCAGAGTGCAACCCGTCGTTTTTTTTTTTCTTGTAGCGTTTGTTATTAGTGTGGACGATAAGTGTCAATAACACAACCTTATACCTACTTTTAGTTTTGTAACATGTCTTATAGCATAAGTTATATAACAAGTTACTTAATGTGGACTCACCATAACAAAGAATTTAACATTCAATGCCGGGCCTAGACACAATAGAAATTCAATTGTTTGTCGGTCAAATGGCGATTAAGGTGTTAATAATTTAATTCGGTAAAATAAAATGTATATAAAATTTTTAATACTACAAATATCAGTTCATGAATGTCATTATGTCATCGGTTCGTAGAGATGAGAGATCTTATACTGAGAAGAACTGTCAAGAAACTCCGCAAAGGAATTTTCTTTTAGCCTTTCTTTTATAGGCTCGAAATAATGAGAAATGTCCTGTCATAGAAGGACACCTTTCATTACATATAAAGACACAATATATAAAGAACAATAACATGTAAAACAAAGCAAATACATATAACATAGTTAAAAAGCAAACTAACAAAATACACGACACCAACAATTTAAAATTAATAACACAATTAAAATTAATCTTAAATTAGGTATCAATCTCAATTTCCACAATTATTAGCGATATTATTTTGATAACTTATCCACGGCTTGCGATTCCAATGTCAAAATAAAATATACATGGACAACTTGAAAACTATAAAAGTAGGTAACATATTTAAACTGGTAACTGTACTCTTTTATGTGTTGAATTTTTTGTTACTATTATAATTACGATGAGTATAAACATGACCAGACCATTACGTAATTAATGAATACCTTCATTAATTACCAAAAGTCATACAAATGTATACAACCTGTGTGCGATCCTCACACGACTTTAAACTGCCGGTTACTCTACTATAAAATATTACGTACAATGTAGCCATTAAGTTACAAAAACGCCATTAGTAACATGCCATAATTGTGACTACCATTAAGCTAGTACAGTCAACCGTAGAAGTTGATGATCAAATACAGAATACCAATGAAACCATAGATTAATAATGGGACTTCTTGGCGGGAAAGTGAAGAGTCATGTCTGCGGTTTTGTTTTGTTTTGTAAAATTTGTGTTATTTCGAATATTAATGTGAAATAATGGTGGATTATTAACCGTTAAGTGTTCGTGAGTGTGCATGAGTGTTGGCAAATGAAACAAAACAGTGCAACGTCATTTTTCAAATTCTCTCAAGAAGTCCGCCCGAGGATTTAGTAAAGCCTTTACTGAGATACTCGAGGGGTTGGAGGGTATATCATTTCTCACTTCTCATTTCTATTATCATTCATCATCATCTTAGAAGACGGAAATATTGTTTTTTTATGAATACATACACGTAATAACTTGTAAGAAAAATTACTTTGACACTGGCTAAATTTGCTAATCACACGAAGCCATCAACTAAAGAAAAAAAAGATTAATAGTAAAAAATGTGAGTGGGATGTTTGATAAAAAAAATGTTATTAGAACTGAGTAAATATTCGTTAATCGTTCACAGTTATATTAATTTATTGATCACCAACTTTTGTATGACCGTATTTAAAAAAAAACAATGAAATAGAATGTGATTGGTATTAGGCACATTAAAAAGTTGATCATAGTTAAGTAACCTACAGAGGAGCTCGATGGCGCCGTGGTTAAAGCGCCCGGTCTGCGAGTGTTGAGATTAAGCAACTCTCGCAAAGGCTGGTCATCGGATGGGTGACCAAAAATCTATCATCTCGAGCTCCTCCGTGCTTCGAAAGCCCTTGGTCCAGGCTGCATTTGTAGTCGTTAACAACCACCAATCCGCACTGGGCCCGCGTGGTGGTTTATGGCCCGTCCTCCCTATCCATAGGGAAGGCTCGTGCCCCAGCAGTGGGGCATAAAATGAGATGATGATAATGATGATGAAGTAACTTATGTCTACAAAATAATGTAGTCTATACTAATATTATAAAGAGGAAACCTTTGTATTTTTGATGTATGTATGTATGTTTGCAACGAATAAACTCAAAAACTACCGGACCGATTAAAAAAATTCTTTCTTCATTAGAATGCTACATTAGCGCTGAGTAACATAAGGTATATTAAAAAAGAAAAAAGAAATGCGGTCCTAGTCCGCCGGGTCAGCTAGTAGGTAGTTAATAAAAATGCTAGATAATAAAATCAGGGATATAAGAAACAACCACATTAAAACCCCAAAAAGTGCTTACTACGCTCTACTATAACTACGCTCGCGACTGTACAACAAATACTATGTAATATAATATAATATGTAACCGCGCCGTAAAACCACGTTCAATGGCGATGACACCGTCTTGACCTGTGATTACTGTGATGTCATGCGGTAGCGGCGTTTACACCCTACGGATGATGTAGTCAGAACATTTATTTGTTTATTTATTTATTTGGGTATAATACAAATGTGTCAAATAGTGATTGCCTGGCTAGCTACCACCATCTTATCTAAGTATGTCGCCATAACATCAATGTTTGTAGCTTTGTTGTGTTCCGGCAGCTAGAGATAAGATAGTCAGTGCCTCACTAGTTGAGGATTCCGGGTGAAGTGCGCTTCCACCTATTGGCCTTATCACTTAACATCAGGTGAGATCAAGGTACTGTGCTTACCCGTAAAATATATATTTAAAAAAATCATTATCAGCCTATGAACATCCTATTGGTGGGCTTAGGCATCCCTACATGAACAATAGTATAATACGGAAATCATATCAAAACCTACCATTCTGGCCCAATATTAAATTTGGCGATTCTATTTCTTTTCTTGCGCTATCTTACATCGAAGGTCAGTTACATTATGGGCCTATGTTGATATTTATTTCTTATTATAAGCAGGTTCATCAAGTTAATTAACTTGTAATATCAATCTTTCATCGTCAATCTACATTTGTTGACATTATTAGTACGCTTTTGAACGTGTGAAATAATAACGATATAACTAAATCTTCTGTTTTAAATGATCAACAACTTCTCAGTCCCATGAGTAACTAGTGATACATAATAAATTTTTATTTTTTATTTTTAAGTGCTAATTGAAGCTGATATAAAATATTTTATAGATACATAACAGATTTTCGATTGTTACAATTTATGAACACAGAATTTGTTAATATTATGTAAGTGAGGCTTACTTACTATATGTAGAGTAATTATTAACGACATGTTTATTTTTTATGATATTTAGTAAATATTAAACGTGATAAGAATCCCTTTAATAATTAGTTTAAGTGAACATGATAGTTTTTATAGTTATATTAGTTAATTTAAGTTGAAAAAATCGTACAGTGTAAAAGCTCTTTTTGTAGCATGGTAGCGTTCACAAAGTGGTGAGAGCAGAGAAAATAAAAGTGAAACGTGCGACTTCTATCGAGATATCGATATTAAGAGATCGGGTACTGCATCATACTGCATTATAAGTAGGTATCGTATGTATGTATCTATGTTATGTATGTAGGTAAGAGTCAAGTTAGCACAAACACAAATACCTACTTACTCAAAAATTTTATTATTTTTTAATTTTTTAATTTATTTATTTATAGAAACCAACAGCTTATTACAATTTATACTTATTCTACTGACAATTATAATAAATAAAGCCAATTACAGGTTTCTGCATTTACATTTTTTTTATTTATTCTTTTGTAATGAGAAGGTTTGTACACACAAAAAAACGCAATAAACGGAACACTAACCGACTTCTAACAAAATAAACTTTGCAAAAATTTTCCTAATCTAGAACTTAATTAAAAACTCATTAACTACGAAATTAGCCAGTCATTGAACGCTGCTATTTAAATGTGAAATAATTCTGAATATATAATTAATAATTATATAACTACACATACATAAACATACATACACATTGTTTAATAAACACCACTTGATTACTTTTTGTTTTTTCTGCACTTCTTAATTATCGCACATGATAGCTTCGATTACTTTTTTTTAAAGATAAATTTGTACATGAAGAAAACATCTATCTAAATCTAACATCATCATCATCATCAGCTCATTTTATGTCCCCACTGCAGGGGCACGAGTTTTCCCTATGGATGGATAGGGAGAACGGGCCATAAACCACCACGCGGGCCCAGTGCGGATTGGTGGTTGTTAACGACTGCATGCTAATGCAGCCGGGACCAACGGCTTTACGTGCCCTCCGAAGCACGGAGGAATCTAAAACTATATCCAATCTAAATACCTTAGCATCTCAGAAAAAATCTAATTGCTGTTTTAATAAGAATAGAATATAATAAAAAAACATTTATTCGGTATCACAAAATAACACATTCATACAAATTAAACATTCGTAAAAAACAGTGTATGATACTGAAAAGGCATCTTCGCACCATATGTCATAGCATTTTAGTAATACCATGATGCTGGTGTTCCGAAGATGCCCAGACTAAAACCAAACTAAACTAAAACTAAAAATGGAGTAGGTATGTTTTGGCAAGCTCTATCATAATATATTTTTTAATCCTAGTAAAAATATACTTACTAGCGATAAATACTTATTTCAGGCAAAATATAAAAATGGTTTTGAACTATAAAACGCTTGGATCCCATTGAGGTAGAGATCTCAAAGTGACATCAGCGTCTCTAAATTTGTTGACTACTTACATAGAAAGAAAAAATCTGTATTTGTTTAAGCATTTATTACAATATAAATTACAATGTTTGTTTTGCTTATAGCATCACAAAAACAAAATAACCTACTTAATAAAAATAAAAATGATAAGAAAATAATCAATTAAAACGCACAACAACAACAATAAACGGTCGCTTTAGATTAAGAACCAACATGTATCTTGTGTAAGTACTGAATTATCTAAAAGAGTTGACACAACCAGTGTCAACTCTTTTAGACTATTCACTTTTTTGCCCTGTGTGGGCCTTTATCAAATTTTCCATTTTTCCACTAGGTATAAAGTTTACTAGGTTAAGTTTAAACCTAATTAAATAAGTATTTAACCTTATTTATTTATTTATAATTTATGTACACACAAACGAATAAGAAGGGAGAACATAGTAAGAATGGACAAGTACAAGGGCGCTGCTTATTTCACATTGAAATTTCTTCCAGCAGGCCCGTAGAAGGATAAGACACAAAGAAAGGTAGAAAAAGTGTGCACAAAAGAAACAAACAAAGTATAAAATAGTTACGACACAAATTAAACATTATACAATAACTATAACACACTCAACCGGAAAGATAGTACTCCTTTACGCGCTTCTTAAATGAGTAAATCGACGTCGACTCCCGAATACTGGGTGGTAGGTCATTCCACAATCTGACTGCATGAACGGAGAAGGAATAGGAAAAGAAGTCGGTTTTATGGGAATGCATATTGAGATTGAGGAGGAGGTGTGAGCGTACGCGAACCTTAATAAATTAAAACGTAAAAGTTTAAAAGTGTATAAAGATTACTAATTATAACCTATGTAAGTAGGTACAATTCTTATCCAGAAAGCGATGCTATAAAAAATATTTAAACAAAAACAATGTAACAAATTACTGTAGTGCGATGCGAACAAAACTAACCAACCACGCGGTAAACCGCAACAATGAGAAGAACTATGTAATTTCATTAGAAACAAATTACTTTTTTTACACAGCTCGTTTGTAAGAAAGATCATTATTTTATTCTTAACTTAATCTACGACACAGAACAGGAACAAATCAACGCCGAAACATTGTGGTTGAAGCATTTCTCTCACGCGATCGCTATCACAAAATTTGGCAACGCGACTATAAATCGTGCGAAGTAATTAACAAGTCGAAAAATATTACATTGCCTTACATAACTATATTGGTTTTGATAAGTTCTCAATTCCATATTCGGCTGTCTGCGTTTCGAAACTATAATGATATCGTAATTACTGTGAAGTATTATGTTGTCTGCAATGAATCGGAAGTTGCAAATTATGACACAGATTTTATAGTTCTGCAGCGTGGGAGACGGAAGACAGGCTTCTCGGCGGCTTGCTATCGTTCAAGCTGAATCAAATCAATCAGTTGAATTGCCAGAAACACGTTATAAAGCTCTTACGAGCTTGTATATAATTCGGTATCGGCTACCGACATGTACTTAGTAGGAATACAAGTACATCCGTGCAAGCAAAATATAAGCAACTACATCAAAGTAATCACTTTAGACATAAATGAATTAATGTAAGCGACCTTTTTATACGCAAAGTTAAAATTCGTTGCGTACAAATTAAAATTCGGAAAAGTGTAGAAAAAACCCCGAGTGGGACTTGAACTCACACCCTCTGACATTCCGGTTCAGGTGCAGTTCCAATTAAACTGTCGTGACGTTGTTCAACCCGTGTCAATTCATCAACACTACCGCTAGTTGCTGTCTGATGATCGCAATGCCGGATCACCAGATATGTGATTACATTAAAACATCTCAAGCCCCTTAATGTTACACTTGATTCAAAAGTATGTTATCATAGAGGGCCTGTCCAGGTTTCCGCTTTCTCAGTAACACTTCAACGTAGCCGAAACAGATCAGATGCGATGCAGTCCAGATGCGAGGATAAGTAGTCGAGCAAGGCGTGCTTCACTAGCCGTCCTTACCTTGCTGATCCGCAACTTGCTTCTTCACACCTCGCTTAAGCCCCACGTTCTAGAAAGACAGAAATAAAAGTGCTGAAAGAGCATTCTCAGCAGTGTAAGATTTAAAAGTAACCCTGTTTTATGTCATATGTTTGATGTGTAACATCTTTCCGCTCGCCTTCTAAATATACAATTTGTGGAGTGATTTCGTAGAAATGTGACGGAAGTAGGTCGTAACAGCGTAGAAATGGGACGGAAGTATGTGTAACAGTGTAACTGTGTAACATGTGGGAGAGATTTCGTAGAAAGTAACAGTGACAGTATGACTTCTGTCACTCTGTGCTTACCCGTAAGCTAGAGAGCTGGCAGAACACAACAATGCTCAAACATTGATGTTATTGCGACATATTTAGATAAGATGGTGGTAGCTAGCCACGGCGGACAAACAAGTCCTACCACCAACCAAACCGAGTACACAAAGATGGATCTGCTGGGTCTGCCTGCTGGGAATCGAACCCGGGACCTCTGGGTCTAAACCGGTGGTCTTAACCACTAGACCACAGAGGCGGTTTAAGTGTTTGTGGACAAATAAGCCAACCAAACCTTGTACACAAACATGTACCACTCGGGACCTTTAGTTCTAAACCGGTGGTCTTACCCACTTGACCGCAGAAGAAATGATACCATGGTATATTAATATTAAATAAACTCCTTTTCCAGTGCCAACACAGCGATGGACAACGACGTCACGCCGGTCTACCTGGCCGCGCAGGAGGGTCACCTGGCAGTCCTTAAATACCTGGTGCTGGAGGCTGGGGGCCGGCTGGACGCGAGGGCCAGGGATGGCATGCTGCCCATACACGCGGCAGCTCAGACTGGCTGCTTGGACTGCGTCAAATGGATGGTGAGTTGGTGTTTTTTCCAATAGGAGGGTTCGCCAATGACACCTCGTTTTTCTTTTCGAATTTCTTTATATTAAGCGCTGTCAGAATATAATAAAAACACTTTATTTGCAACTCTAACACATTACACACACAACATAAATAAAAATATTAATAAAAGGGCGGTAGCTCATTGACTGATATTGCATAATACACAAAATACTTAAGTGTATGCAATGCACGGGTATTCTACTATAACCCAAAAAAGGCTTTAGCTAAAGATTTAGCATAGAACTTCAAGTTCTTTTAGTAGAAAACGCTTTGGAGCTGAGTAAGGTGATATGCGGAGAGTGCATTATGACAGGGCATTATGCCGCAAAACAAATACTCCACGAAATGCAACTATCAACAGACCATGTACTGAAAATAAACATAAAAAGGGCATTTCTTTTCAGGCTTGTCCTTACCCTTTCTGCTCTTTCTATCATAAAAGGACAAATCAATATATAGTAGATTAATCCGTATAGCCCGATCTCACCATGTGCCATTTCTCGTATAGGAAGGCTTTAACCCAGCTGTGGGACAAAGTCTTGTAATAGTGATGGTGTGCATTACTTATTATAGAAACTCTTATTCTATAATAAGTAATGCACCAACCATAAACAAACATGAAACAAGGAAATCCTCTCATGAGATACCGTTTTCACACTATCGACTCGGCGCACGAGACGTTACGACCATTATTGATCCGAGCGAGAGAGCGTTTCCTACAGATTATGCATTATGATCGATGTGGGGTCATCGAACTCGGCCGATTTTCTCTAACTCCACACGACATGCATCTCTATCAGAATTGTCTGAACACAGCAATCTAGTAAATTAGTTTGTAACTATCATAACTGTTAATGCTTTTTATAATAAATTGATGCAATATAAAGCTGTAATGTTACACAACAATAATAGATGTTACAGATGGTTATCGGGGGTCTATTATGAAATGTGATTCCGAAGTTTCGGACTTGGCTTTTAGTATTTTTATAGTAAATTTAATCGTCAGTCGCCCAACGCATAGACAGAAGATGCCCGGGTTGAATGCGAAAATCGTGGTTCGATCCACATAGCTTAAACTACTGACGTGAACTAATACATAAAAACAAGTCGCTGCTTTAATTCGATAGTGGTACATCACCAAATCTGTGAAATGTTTGTTTTTGTAACAGTTCAAAGCAAAATATCCTTTTTTATAGTGAGACTAAAGATTATCGACGTAATTTGTGATATATAACATTTATACATATATATATACTTAAAGAGGAGCTCGATGGCGCAGTGGTTAACGCGCCCGGTCTGCAAGTGTTGAGGTTAAGCAACTTTCGCAAAGGCCGATCATCGGATGGGTGATCAAAAATGAATCATCTCGAGCTCCTCCGTGCTTCGGAAGGCACGTAAAGCCGTTGGTCCCGGCTGCATTAGCAGTCGTTAACAACCGGGTGAATCAACTTTTTAGGCACTCTCTTTACGTCCTCACTGATAATATTGAAAAAAAAGACCATAAAAAACTTTGAACTTAAAAGAACTTAGGTTAATTAAAAAGTTAGAGCTATTCCAATACTGTTCTCAATATCTTATAAATGTTTTTTTTATTATTATTTGTCAGTTTCGTAGTAACGCAGTTGAGGAAAAATACTCCACATAGTAATAAACCTTGTCCCTGATGGTACCCTTGATGACACTTCTCTGCATAACTTTAATAAGTTACTTATATGAGGCTTGTATTTTTACATTGTATTTTGAAAAAAAAAACAATCACACTCTTGTGTAAACCGTCCAAACACAGAATTTTTTCACTATTCAATTTTTAACAAATTTTTATTTGTTTGTCCCTAACACTGAGTAAAAAATCACATCCACTGCGTTACCGCTATAATTCTCAAATTTAGACAAAGATGGCGTTATACGCATCGCCAACACTAGCTCATGTATCTAGCCCTCTGTACTCATTATTCGACACGGTCAACTTCGCTCCGATTGGTCATCAGTGTGGCGTGGGCTCTCAAGTGGTGCGGAAGGGTTAATTGTTGGTGTACTGCGTTACCGCCAAAATCTTGGTAATTATCATTACTTTTTCAATGTTATTACTAAATATCGAAACCATATTGGTCTGAAGTCAAAGTCGATGCCGTAAAATAAATATTAATTTAATGTAGATGCAGTAATAGGGTATATTCCAAAAATCTTCTACTGCGTTATCATCAGTAACTCCAGAGAATGTAAGACCACTTCCATATGAAAGTGCTCTTACATTCTCTGGCGTTACATGCACTTAAAGGTATCAATTTCACAAAAGTAACAGGTATATGCTACAACATTTATACTACTATTAATTAAACATTAGGTCAGTTAATTATTATTATTATTACCGGTTATTTGACAACCCGGATGTGGGTAAAAAGTAAGGGGAAGAATGAAAGTGAAAAAAGACAGATAAACCCTATAGACAAAACGAGATATTAAAGCTGGAAAATGAGAAACTAAAGCGGAAATACGAAAAATATAAAAAAAGATTTCAAAGAAGGAATGAAGCAAAGACTGACAAAGCAAGTAAGATAGCTGAAGATACAAAATACAAAATTCTTAGCGGCGCTATTAAGAAAACCTTTAAAGTTAAGAAAGGAACGAGAAACAATAAAAAAATATTTACTTCATCGGAAATAAGAGACTCAAGGATAAAGAAAAAGTTGCTGATGGAAAATTTTGGAGTTGACAAAATTCTAACAACTGGTACATCTATAAATAAAGAGACTAAACTAAAGAAAATAATCAAAGAAGTAACGTAGAAAAAGTTTCCCTGGACATCTCTAAGGCTTTCGACAGAGTTTGGCACGATGGGCTTATCAATAAACTTCCATCATATGGCTTACCTGCTAGTCTGTGTGCCTGGATTTCAGACTTCCTGCGAGATCGATCGATTCGAGTAGTCATTGATGGCTGCTCATTCGATCAATTTGCGATAAACACTGGGGTTCCACAGGGGTCAGTACTCTCTGCGACACTTTTTTTGCTGCACATCAACGACCTGTTAAAACCCGGTGTACTTGGGTACGCAGATGACAGCACTGTCTTAGAGAGTTATACATCCAACGCACGAACTGGTGGAGCTCAGATCCAGTTTTTGAGAGAGACCATGGTTGAGCGTTTGAACTCATCCTTGAGGGAAGTATCCGATTGGGGTGACGCGAACCTGGTCAAGTTTAACGCCTCCAAAACACAGGCGTGTCTATTCTCCGCTAAACGGAGTCCTTTCACCCTGACTCCTACTTTCCGAGGTGTCTTTGTTCCCATTTGCGATCATCTCGAGCTTCTTGGTATGAAACTGTCATCGACCCTTAATTTCAACTCCTACCTGGAATCGAAAGCACAACTTGCCGCAAAAAAGCTGAGTATCCTCTCAAAGGTGAGAAGGTACTTTACACCGAGACAGCTGCTTACTCTATATCAAGCACAAGTCCGGTCGTGTATGGAGTATTGTTCTCACCTTTGGGATGGTTCCGCCAAATACCAACTTGGAGCACTGGAATCGATTGACAGGAGAGCCAGAAGGCTCATTGACGATGACGAACTGTTTCACGCCAAGCTGCAGAGCTTAGAACATCGGCGCCAGGTCGCAAGTCTTCCGATTTTTTATCGGATTTACTTCGGAAAGTGTGCAATGGAATTGTTCAATTTGGTTCCTCCATCACCTTTCTATCACAGGACAACCAGACAAACCGCGCGACGTCATAGTTACATAGTAGAGATTCCACCCATGCGTACGCGTTTTGCGTCCACGTTTTTCTTACGTACCGCAAAGCTGTGGAACTCCTTGCCTCAGTCTGTGTTTCCTATCAAATATAATATTGGGGTCTTCAAATCACGAGTGAATCGGTACCTTCTAGGCAAGCATGTTACATCGTAGACTACATCATCACTTACCATCAGGTGAGATAGTAGTCAAATGCAAGCCTATCGAATTATAAAAAAAAGGTTACACCGGAGAAAGAAGACAAAGTAATCGCTTACTTTCTCAGGCGTTACCATTTTTTTTCTCTTGCGTTACCAAAATATCCCTTCGTTATTTTTAAGTTTGAAGAAGATTACTTCACAAATTAATTTTCTTTAACGATAATATGTTTATATTTAACTGTATAAAAGTTTATCACAGCCTAATGTTTATAGTGTTTGATGCTGATTGTTACCTTTTAAGATTTATTTCAAAGTTAAGTGTTAAAATGTGTCCAAAGTAACGCAGTGGAGATTCAACTCAATATAACTTTTATTTTAAGTGTTAATAAATGTTCCTGCCTATTCAAAAAGACTGCTTCTAGAATGTAATAAATGATTATTTTCTAATATTCAGAAAATTGTGGTTTCATTTCTCGATAAAACGTTTTTAAAATAGTAACGCAGTAGATACATAACGCTACTCTTAGTCACTTTTTCCCTTAAAACTCAATAAATAGAGTTCAGACATCGTGACACATACTAATTTAAGATAATATGATAATTATATTTTTGAAATATGTTGCATTTTTAAAAATATCATCATAAAATATTATTAGTTGTGTAAAATTTTCTCCACAAAGGAGTGCCTAAAAAGTTGATTCACCCAACCACCAATCCGCACTGGGTCCGCGTGGTGGCTTATGGCCCGTTCTCCCTATCCATCCATAGGGAAGGCTCGTGCCCCAGCAGTGGGGACATAAAATGAGCTGCTGATGATGATGATGATGATGATGATGATGATGATGATGATATACTTAAATAACATTTAGTTTAGTCTCAATATAAAAAGGTCATTTTGCTTTGAACTGTTACAAAAACAAAAATTTCACAGATTTGGTGATGTGCCCCTATCGAATTAAAGCAAAGTGTAAGTTTAGCGGACGGGTAAACAGGACTATTAGTTATTAATATGTTAATAGCGAACTAATAATAAACTTTAAAATATATATGTATCTAAATGGTATACAAAAAAAACAATTAAAAGGTAGTGTTAATTCTAAAGTTTACGCGATTGAAATTAAACTACTTTTACGGATCTACTTTCGGAGAACAGTAAAGATGTTTTTGTCCCAGCTTTCCAAAAATCATGAATATAGCATAAGTTGTCTTTGAAATTAGTGATACCATGTACTGAATGTAAACTACCTAATTCTAATTAGGTAATTCATTTTTTGTATTTTTAACATTGTTTACATAATTGATTTATGTTCTTGGTTTGTTTGTACTGTTAAGATGTTATAATTGTTTCTAAATAAATATACAACAATTTCTGCACCGGGTGATGATTCAACAATTTATGTCTGAATGATTGCAACTTATTACATACAAAACAATTCACAGCCGATTTGTAATTCTAGCGTCAAAAATATGTGACTACTTAAATCGAAAACAAATGACGAAATGGACAACATGTTAATTGTGGTAACATTTTTATGCTTATAACTGTACAGCTAATGAATTAACACGGTAAATTTCCAAGTAAGTAATTCGTTAGACCACTCCAATGAGACAGGAGAAATCATTTACTCAATGTACAGTCACGAGCAGTAACATGTAAACAATGTACCTTTTAATAGAGTGGAATAAGAATCAAAACTGTATACATATTAATGCACGTGACTGTACAGTCCGCTACAATAAAGTGTAGCGAGAAATCAGTAACTTTCAGCTCGTAAACCGTTCACTTCTATCTGGTTTATGGTCAATGTTTTGTCTTAACTTTTATTGTCAGTTCTTATGGATATATTTGCTTACGTCTACTGTTTATACAGGGTGTTTTCAAATTCAAATTCAAAATCATTTTATTCAGTTTAGGCTACAAGTAGCTCTTGTGAATGTCACTATGCCATCGGTTCGTAAGTCTACACAGGGCGGGAGATCTTGTACTGAGAAGAACCGGCAAGAAACTCAGCAAGTGTCCAGCTCTTTTCTCCCTTACAGCGTCAAAAATATTGGAAAATGCCCGATCATAGCTGGACACTTTCCATTACAAATAAACACAGAACATACTTAGTAAAAAACCTAGTTTAAAAAATTTACGGATTGGAGAACAAAGTATTGGAGAACAAAGTATAAAAGTATCAATTTGCTTTTCCATACAAAAAACTCAAACGTATTTTTTTTTGTTTAAACCTGACATGTTTGACAATCAGTTTGACGACCACGAACAAAGCACTTAGGGTAGGCTAAATTCACGGTGTATACGTTCGTGAGGAGCTCGATGGCACAGTGGTTAACGCACTCGGTCTGCGATTACTGAAGTTAGGCATCATCATCTCAGCTAAAAGACGTCCACTGCTGGACAAAGGCCTCCCCCAAGGATCTCCACAACGACCGGTTTTGTGCTGCTCGCATCCAGCGGCTTCCCGCGACCTTCACCAGATCGTCGGTCCACCTTGTTGGAGGCCTGCCCACACTGCGCTTTCCGGTACGCGGTCGCCACTCGAGGACTGCTCCGCCCCAGCGGCCATCAGTCCTGCGAGCAATGTGCCCTGCCCACTGCCACTTGAGCTTAGCAAATCTTCGGGCTATGTCGGTTACCTTTGTTCTTCTGCGGATCTCCTCATTTCTGATTCGATCTCGCAGAGAAACCCCGAGCATAGCCCTCTCCATTGCTCTTTGAGTGACCTTGAGCCTTCTGATAAGGCCCATAGTGAGCGACCACGTCTCAGTCCCGTATGTCATCAAGTTAGCCCTAGCAGTGGGTACATAAAAATAAGTTGGTGACGAAGAGTATAGGTACGTAGATGAGGAGCGCGATGTTGCAGCAGTGTGCGCAATCGTATTGCGACCGCAATGCATGGGCATAGGATGGGTGACCAAATTTAAAATATCTGAAGCTCCTCGGAAGGCACGCTAAGCTGGTACTTTCTGTTTTTGTTGTAAGATGGCGGTTGATAAACCCACAATTGCTATTGAGTCAGCGAGGTGGATTGTGGGCTACTTCCCTCACGTGTTACTAATTATTTATGTAGGAAGCCTAATAGTACGATATTTATAAGCTGTAGGTTATTAAAATTTTAATAAATATTCTGTCAACACCTCTAGATAACTAAAAAGCTTGATTGATATTGAACCAAGATATCTCACACTCCATCTCATGCATAAGATAGAGCGTGTATCGCGCCAGTGGCTTGCACATGCTAGCGGCCCGGCCCTGCTTCGCACGGGGGGACATTTTTTTTTAATATAGCCTATGTTACTCAGCTCTAATGAAGCATTCTAATGGTAAAAGAATTTTTTTAAATCGGTCCAGTAGTTTTTGAGTTTATTCGTTGCAAACATACATACATACATACATACATACATACATACATACATACATACATACATACATACATACATACATACATACATACATACATACATACATACATACATACATACATACATACATACATACATAAATACATACATACATACATACATACATACATACATACATACATACATACATACATACATACATACATACATACAAAAATACAAAGGTTTCCTCTTTATAATATTACTAGCTGACCCGGTGGACTTGGTACCGCTTTGACAGTTTCCATCATTGAGTTAAATATATCAATGGTTTCCAGGGCAACAACAAAGCAAACAAATCATTTTGTATTGGAAAATTAAATGGTCGTTTTTAGTATTTTTTTTTAATATAGCCTATGTTACTCAGCGCTAATGTAGTATTCTAATTGTGAAAGATTTTTTTAATTGGTCCAGTCGTTTTTGAGTTTATTCGTTGCAAACATACATACATACAAAAATACAAAGGTTTCCTCTTTATAATATTAGAATAGAATAGATATAATAGATTAAGGCTCTGCAACCTGCAACAGGTTAGCTGACCGGCCATCAACCCAGTCGCATCTGATAGCACAATCAATTGATTTTCAACAATTTATTTTAGATCGTCGAGCGCGGAGTTGACCCAAACGCGAGGGATGGTGATGGAGCCACCCCCCTCCACTTTGCTGCGTCCCGGGGCCACCTGACCACCGTGCGCTGGCTGCTGCGGCACGGGGCCAGGCTCCACCTCGACCGGCATGGCAAGAGCCCCATCAACGACGCCGCGGAGAACCATCACTTGGAGGTAACCTTTCTTTCGAACAGCAAGGAACTTTGCTGTAGCCGACTAGTCGCTTAACCATAGTAAGTTAGCTGCTATGGTGCGGAGCGAGGCTCTACCTCGACTGGCATAGCAAGAGCCTCCATCAACGACGCCGCCAGTAACCATAACTTTTAGGTAAGCCCAAAGAGATTTAATAGGTAATAGAGGGGCTATTAGAGACTATTTCATACAAAGACTTTGAGCTGGGGCGCTAGTAACGCCATCCAACGTTGAGAAGCAAAACAGCGTATTAAAATCAATTAGAATAAGTTTCAGCTACCACACGGTAGGTGTCGCTCTGCAGTAGGGACATGTAGGGATGCTCCGTTATGATTTCGACGTATCGATAATTTTTATAAAGGTTAACCAAAATCGGTATAAAAAATACACAGAACAACCAATAACCAGACACAATTGAAAACCAATTCACGCCCCGCAGGTTCACATGTGAACCATTAAGTTTAATATAAGTAGTAATATTCTGATTCAATGATCATCGCGTCGGGGGACCGCTGAGGTATCACTTAGTTTTACTGTTCCAGTGCATAACAGTCCTCCAACGCAATGATCATTGTATCAGAATATTACTACTTATATTTAACTTACGGTATAAAAATATTATCTATAACATTAATCGACAAATAAAACGACATCACTTGAACATCACTAAATCATCTACAAAGTCAACATCTTCCCTAAAAGTAGTGCTTTTGCTTTTTACCACTAGAGGGCGGTATAGAGCATAGGCAAATGTTCTAGAATACTTTACTGGAAATTATTATATAGGCTGATTATTGGGTAAATATACAAAATACTTACGAAAATAAACTGTAATCACGTTCAACCGTTTTTGCAATATCGCAATACGCAATTTGGCATATTTTCTGTAGATTTTGTCAAATCTATTAGCGCACAAACACGACTGCATTAGATGTCGTATCACATCAAACTGAGCGACTTGTTACCACTTGGTAATAAGTTGTGGATTACAGTGTCGATCTCTATGTCCTGTCTATAGTAAGTAGTATAGTCTTTGGGTAAGCCTTATTTAGGAACAGCAGTGAACGTTCAGCTGGTCGAGTGGTGAAGCGTGGTCTTAGGGGCTCATAAAGCGAATTTTAAGAGTGCCGAGAAACTAAACTATCCTCATGCTCTAATGAGGAACCTCATTAAAGGGTTTCTAGAGAAGATAGCATAACACAAGCTTGTCCCCATCCTCTATTAGATTCTTAACAACTCGCGGGCACCCCTAAATCTAGGACACCCGGAAGGACGTCAACTCGGGTTGACCTAGTCTAGGTTGGGAGTCTTGGAAGAGCTAGACCTGTATGGAAAAGTCCTGGGATTATTTGTCGGTTCGGACAAAGTATGTTTATAACTTTTCGATTATTATTATTATTTTTTAACTTTTACATTTAGCGGGTTCATCCCCGCGCTCGTGTAAATATTTGTAGCACTTTTTCTAAAACATACATAAGGTTGTCAATATTTACATTATCTATCTAACATTTGAATCATCACTCTTCACATGTTATTCTTTTCGATGTATGTGCAAAGTTTCTAACTCTGACAGAAAACCCAACATATTAAGAAACAAAGAAACCTGACGCACCTGCGCCAACGCACAATCAATGCAATGCTATAACAACCTACAAAACCATGCGATACTTCCAGTTTCATAATGCGCATAACCCATTATCTATGACTGCACTTTAATCACCAGGAAACGTCAAACGTTAATCAGCGTGAAGTACCGAAGAAGCAACCATACACTGAAGACATTCATAATTGAAACGGCCGCTTTATAATTGCGCGGCGCAATCACTTTCTACCTTGTCTTTGGTCAGGGTAATCGCGGGCAGAGACAATAGAGCAAAGCTCACGTTTGGAAAGTATCAGTTTTCACCATGTCACAGTCTGGTGGGTGTTGAGGTGCGCGTGCGCAAGACTAGGTAATTAATAAAGTGTTTGAATAGTTTTATCTCCGGATTCTTTGATATCATTCTAGACATAATGACAATGTAAAATATATGTACTATAGTAGGTATATTGTCAATATAGGTACAATATTATATTGTCTTTGTTCAAACATATTTTTAACTAGCACTTGTTCCCCGACTTCGTATTTTTCCGTATAAAATTCAATACTTTTATAACCAAACAAAAGGATAGAAACAATATACATTTTTTTATCAAAAGAAATTCATAATACAGCCTTTGTTACCCGCAAAGAATGTAGCAACGTTTTTATTTTCCTTTACGGAAAATAATATTTGCTTTACTGTAAAAAGGCCGTAACTAAATATTTGTTAGAAAAAAACTACTCTGCCAATGACCTTAGTTTGACTTTAAATTGTGAATCTGTAACTATATTATTACACTAAAAGGATAAACTATTGTATTTATCTATGGGGTACAGTTAACTGAATTCCATTCAAAATTGGTTGCGGCTCGACAAAACGATATGTTACGGTACTGTTAACACTTCACAAAGTTATTCCAAAGGATTATTTATTTAGGGTCTTACAAATAAACAAAGAATAAGCCTCGAATAGTTATTCCGTGTTTTGTCTCTTTTACTCTAATTTGAAATGACGTTTACATGACAGGAACAAAACACGGAATAACTATTCGGACCTTATTCTTTGTTTATTTGTAAGTCACTATAGGAAAAAAATTTCGAGCTCCTTGCCGAAATCTTTTTTATAGTACCTACTTACATTTTTCTTTGTGTTATTTCTTACAATAGGTGCGGCCTGGGTCAGTCTGTATAAAGCAATCTATGTAGTTAATTTTACTTTTACATAAAGCGCTTTATAATTGGATAGAGAGCCATAAATATGATGTGTACATACTTAATAAAATATACCTTATAAAAGAGTTAATTATCATCTCAGTTTTTTAACATCTCTTTGCTTCGTTCAAATCTAGATCGTCGCCAACAACGCTTTCGCGGCCAACTAATTTTTGATTATTGTACACGGGTCTTTGTAATTGACATAATTATGTTATCTAAGCCATCTCCATCGATGTCATGGTAATTCCTTGCTCAACCATCTCTTCTGTCCACAGTGCCTCAATGTGTTGGTGGCGGCTGGTGCTGGCGCCGACAGCAAGCAGCTGGCAGCATACAAGGCGGTCCACTCCTGCGCATGCACACCGGGCGACGCTAGAGTAAGTAATGTTTAAGATGGCCACCTTAAAGTACTTTTTTTATACTTTCGGCAAGGTCTTCAAACGATCCCGCATCATACTGGCGTCATGGAGGACAAGTGCAAAATTTTTTAGTAGGTTTTCCGGCCTTCTTCCTTGAGGGGTCGGGGGAGAGTACCACATAACTATCGGCGTCTCCCTAGACGCAGTGGTATGCGCAATGAATTTTCTCCTTTAAAGGGCCCATGGGAAGGAACAACCTGGATGAAGGAGGAAGAAGAATGATAATTATATAATGATAAGAATGAATGGATAGTTACGTTGGGGTGGTGCCTTTGGTAATTCCAATGGAGCAATTGGAATTACCAAAGGGACCAAATTTCCTTTAACAAGGTGACATTATAAGAGCTACTTGTAGCCTAAACTGAATAAATTATTTTAAATTTTGAACTTGTAAAAAGAAGAGAGAATAAAAACACCGGGTTTCAAGCGGATAATATACCCCCTTCTTCTCACCCAGTGTTTTAGCATCAGTAAAGGAAGAAGAGAGAATCCCACACAGCCTACCCTTCCAGAGAGGTCAACCTTTGCTGCTGGTTACGCTTTAAAAACCAAAGGAGACCAGTCGCGATTTCATTCCAAAAAAAAAGTTTGCTGACTCTTCTTTCCCATGATCAGCCACGTTGTCCTAGTACAGTGAAACATAACTATATTAAATTTGATTCCAGTGTGCCCTTCCGAACTGCATCAACGCGAGCAGCACTCGCTCCCCCTTCTTCTTACACGCGCCAGAGAGGGAGCGTCGCCCCTCAGTCCAGGAGCGCAGGGGATCCCTCCCCTCCACCATCGGTTCCATCAGCTCGGCTAGATCAGGACCTGCAGATGGACTGTACGTCAACCCAATGCAGAGGGCTACTTCCACCACTGCCACACATCACAGCTCTTCTGGGGAAGACAGCTCTGGTAAGTTCATCAAGAGATTACACGATAAAATTTTACTTGAAAAATGTGAGCGTAACTTCACAGTGAAGTAATCGCTGGCTTGCAGTGTAAATCACAAAGTGCTGGAAAAATTCAACGAGTCTTCTGGGGTCTTGGTAGCTCAGCGTAGTAAAATTTGATCATGTTATTACAACAGCATCGTGAATGCAAAATTCATACAATAAAAATATCATCAAGGGATTGTTTTAGTTCAACAAGAGGATACCCGGTTTGCTGTATATTTATTAGATTTACCAAAAAGTTTGAATAGGTACATTGTTTCTGAAAAATAAGTACTTTATATAACATTATAAAAAATCATGGTTAATGTGGTAGTGTGGCAGGAGGTATATTATTTTAAAAACGGATATACTAACTTTATAAAAGTTAAAAAGTACTAACAGCGCGTAAGTACAACTAATCACGCTATTTCTAGTGTTATAATTGGATTGTTTTACATTTAAGATTAAGTATCTACAATGTAGGAAACAATAAATTTGATAAACATTAGGTAATATTGTTCATTACCGAATAGGTGTTGTGAGTGGAATCACATTCGGTGTAATATTGGATTAGCTAATCGGTCGAAGTGTGAATCGGTATAAGCGGCTAACAGTCCGTGAAGCGACACTAGATTAGGGTTGATAGTTTTTGAACACAGTAAATAAATACAAAACCGAATATTTAGTTAGTTGACTGAAAAATATTAGGCTAAGGCTACTTTGCTTTTCAAAGTATATGATTATTTACCTGTTATTTCATTTACTTTGTAATATATATTGGTCAATTGTTTGTTGTCCCAAATAAAAGAAAAAAAAAAAAAAGTAAGAGTAGAGAGTGTTGATAAATTTCGGCGGATTGCACAGAGTTACGATAGCATAGTTGGTAGTGCACCTGACCCGGATTTTTCATGTGTAACATCATTCCACTCGCTTTCTATATAAGCAATTTGTGGGTGTGTTTAGTGAAATGGGACGGAAGTATGTGTAACAGTGTAACAAGTGTGTAACTGGAAGTCGGGAAGCTTGTGGGAGTGAATTCGTGAAATGTGTAACAGTGTAACTGTGTAACAGGAAGCCAGGGAAGCGCGCAATCACGCACCAATTTGTAAAATTAAAATCGACATTATGAACATGACATATTATTATTATAATGTGACGTATTGTGTCATTTGACTATCAACGATCATTTTGATATGTCAAATGTCTTCTAATGAGTATTTACTGCATTTATTTTATAGTTATAAAATGATGTAATACCTACCTGACCCATTTTTTTCAGAATATAATGTAAAAATTGCATAACACTAAGGTGAGATGTCAAATGTTAAAAACAAATGCTGCACGCGCAGCTTATTTATCCAACACACACCTACCTACAATTTTAGCGATGACTTGACATAATTTATGTAACAAAAATATGCACTATTTTACTACCGCATTCAGCAGATCAATCCGATCCGAACCCCTCGGAGAATCTAGTAGGGTACGACGGGGACCCGCACTAGTGCGTGATGCCGTGTATACATCTAGAAAATCTCCGACGGTGCTTCTTTTCACACGACCTGAGGAACCCTTTAAGTTTCTCGCCACCCCCAAAAAAGCCCGTTAAAGCTGAAATGCTGTCTGAGGCAATCAGCAAACTCTCTCAAAAAACCGCACTCAGACTTAGTATATAAATTTTATTATTTCAAAAAAGTGTTAATTTCCCCATTA
Source organism: Eudonia mercurella (assembly GCA_963082485.1). Lineage (NCBI taxonomy): Eukaryota > Metazoa > Arthropoda > Insecta > Lepidoptera > Crambidae > Eudonia > Eudonia mercurella. The sequence goes on from OY720038.1 coordinate 15,866,888, forward strand.
CAAGATACTTGATTACAAAGAAAGATCATGCTAGAGCATAAAACGCTAAGTGATCATTAACGTTGATTAACGACTCTAAGTAACTAAAACAAAAGTTTCTTAAACGATAAATCCAATTTTCATCTCTTAAAATCCATCAAAGCAACCCTACATCGGAAAAAATTAACAGGAAGCGCCTGCGCAGCTTTAGATAACGCGTCGCACTTCACTGCTCAGTTGTTTTCCTGCCGCCGAGTCGGTCGGACGTGTCCGCTAATTACAGTTTTCCGAATGGAAAACCCGTTGAACGATGAGCGTGATTAGCAAAAGGGATTTGTGTCAGGAATGGATTGCGCGCAGTGATTTTGTGCGTTACAATGAATATGGTGTGTTTGTTAACTAATGTACAGACGCCTGCACGTTAACGTATCCAAAACTGTAAAATTTATTCAATATCAACCATATGCCATAAGGAGTTCGATGGCGCAGTGGTTAACGCGCCCTGTCTGCGAGTGCTGTGGTTAAGCAACTTTCGCAAAGGCCGGTCATCGGATTCCCATCCGATCAAAAATTTATCATCTCGAGCTCCTCCGTGCTTCGGAAGGCACGTAAAGCCGTGGGTCCCGGCTGCATTAGCAGTCGTTAACAACCACCAACCCGCACTGGGCCCGCGTGGTGGTTTATGGCCCGTTGTCCCTATTCATCCATAGGGAAGGCTCGTGCCCCAGCAGTGGGGACAAAAATGAGCTGATGATGATGCCATATGCATAAAGTTCAAATTCTATTGAGGAAATTTATCAGTTTTTGGTAGTACTTATGATGTGCAGTCGAATAATGAGAATGGTTTTATGAATATTTTGAAATATTACCTAATTATTTTGTTACGAATACATTATGTTGAATGGTGTAAATTTTTTCATGGATTCAAGCCGGACTATGTGCTATTGAACTATAATTACTGCGCTAAAAATCATTTAGCAATTTATTATTCATAAAATATATAAAAACGAATTGGAGCGCAGTGGTATCTTACCTTATCTTAGTGGGGCCTGCTGAGGTTTCCCTCTCGCAGTAACACTTCGACCCATCGGGATCTTTTGTGCAACCCCATCCTTTCACTCTTCTTCCTCTGCAAAGATAGATTCCATAAGTTTGGCAACGTTTTTAAGAGCGAAGAGCCTGAAGTTCCCCGGTTTCGGATAAGTCGACCCTAGGAGTCCCATTCTTTTCCTAGCCAGAGAGTCGTAGTCACACAGTAGGTGCTGCATTGACTCCGTTGGAGCGCAGTGGTATAAAATTAAGTTGTTTTATTTAATCAAAGACCAACCGTGCTCAAACTTCAATCTTTAAAAAGTTTTTTTGAGTAAGTCCCAATACATCAACATCCTCGTCCTATACAACGTGTAACAGGTTAAGCGCACATCCAGAAAATAGTTTGTTATAAATCGGCTTTTCAATCTATTAACAATATTTAAAATATAGGTAATTTTTTTTTTCCAAAATTAATAAAACTTATTGAAATTACAGTCACTCCTTCGTTAAATAGTTAAAACAAACGAAAATAAAACGTAAGTCAATGCAATAATGGACTTTTTAAAATGCAGTAGGTCGGTAGGCTAAAGCGCTAATATGCCCATACTGTTTGCCCTCGATGAGTATAACTAATAACTTAAATAAACCAATTTAATTAAATAAAAGTAAAATTATTTTGCATGTTTTTTTAATTATAATTAAATATTCTAATTGGGGTGTCCGAGGATGTGCGTTCATTCTGTGACATGTTGTATACGGACTATGTATACTGTTGAACATAGGCCTCTCCAAATGCACGCCACTGAGCACGATCCGCGGCTACTCTCATCCAACTCTTGCACACTTTTAAGTTTTTATTTTATTTTATTAATTTCAAGTATTTGACTGCGATCACTTGATACTTGCCTAGATAAGTTTAAAGTAAGTGGACTAATCCCCCCTTCCTCCACAGCTTGCTCGGCATCCGACGTGGACTCCGGCACCAATGGCGGCTGGTTCCTCCACGAGGGTTCTACCAACAGCCCAGGCGCCCCGGCGGCCCTGTACCAGCGCGTGAGAGACCTGTTCCACACACGCTCGCCTGGGCCCAGGGTCCCGGCTGAAGGGCAGGAGGCTCCCACGATGACTGGTAAGGGTAAATCTTATTTTTACATTTGCGATTAACGTAAGAAAAAGTTACCTAATGTCTGATCGTGTGAGCAAATTGTTTTTATTATTTGTTTAGAACCCACAGCTTTAGCGCGCCCGCACACGAACGACTTTTTTTAGGACCGATTTTTTGACCAAGGTTTTTCACAAATTTTGTGACCGACTTTTTTTAGTACGTGAGCATTGTAACATAGAACTCCATATGTTTCATTTTCAACGACTGAAAATCGTTCACTAATTATCGGACGTGGGCGTTTAACCATAAAAACAAATGAAAATTTCAAAGAGACGTTGACTGGGAATAGAAAACATTTTATTTAAACTCCTTTTTTATTACGGAAATTATGTGATTGAAAGTCCTGTAAATAAGATCACCAACTTCTTTTAAATAAATAGAAATTTCTGTCAAAATATCTATATTTTCCTCAAGCAATAATTTTTGCTTATTGATTTCTAAGGATTATAACTTCGCGCTTTGTATGGGATACAGAAATATAAAATGCCTATATTTTGTAGTCACAGGAAGTTTGGTTAAAACTGGCACACTGATTTCATGGCTGACTGTACCTAGTATCAGTATCTAGTACACATTAGTTACGATCAAGTCTTACTATGTTATTAAGTAACAAACGGTGAAGCTTGCACCCAAATTGGATATTGGTATATGACTATTGGCTATCTAATTATGTTGTTATATGACGTTGTAATGTGATGTAAGTGGAGGTAGTCTAGAACTTCTGAAGGATATCATCATCATCAGCTCATTTTTTGTCCCCACTGCTGGGGCACGAGCCTTCCCTATCGATGGATAGGGAGAACGGGCCATAAATTACCACGGGGGCCCAGTGCGGGTTGGTGGTTGTTAACGACTGCTAATGCGGCCGGGACCCACGGCTTTACGTGCCTTCCGAAGCACGGAGGAGCTCGAGATGATAAATTTTGGTCACCCATCCGATGACCGGCCTTTGCGAAAGTTGCTTAACCTCAGCACTCGCAGACCGGGCGCGTTAACCACTGCGCCATCGAGCTCCTCTAAGGATATACAAGTGACATAACGCTGGTTTATCAGAAATGGAATATAATGATACACGTATGGGATTGACATAAGCCAATTCAATTTTTTTTTTTGGAAAGTGATTGCTGGTTGCCTCTGACGGTATTTTCAGCTTCACTGGGCTTGTTTGGGGGCGGCGAGAAACTTAAAGGATTCCTCAAGCCGTGTGAAACGAATCACCTTTGAAGGTTTTCTAGAGGGAACGGCATCGCGCACTAGTGCGCGTCTGCCCTACTAGATTCTCCGAAGGGTTCGGATCGGATCGAGTCATTCCAATGCCAAACATATCGTTGGTCTATGGTTCATTTTATTATATTGATTTTAAAATGCTTTTGTTTTGTTTAATTTTGATGCGGAACAAATTACATAACATCACTATAATTTGACTTTGTTTTTCTTAAACAATTTTTTTCCTTTTACGATAGTACTGTAGTGGTACTGTATGACATTGTGGAAATTGCAACTGTTACCTGATGGAAATTTGTTAACGTATATTTTTTTATTTTGTGTTTTTTCTTTTTTTACATGTTGTGGTTGTCTTCTATATTTTTTGTGTTTATTGTAATGGAAAGTGTCCTGCTATGATAGGGCATTTTCCAATATTTTTGACGCTGTAAGGGAGAAAAGAGCTGGACACTTGCTGAGTTTCTTGCCGGTTCTTCTCAGTACAAGATCTCCCGCCCAGAGTAGACTTACGAACCGATGGCATAGTGACATTCATAAGAGCTACTTGTAGCCTAAACTGAATAAATGTTTTTGAATTTTGAATTTTGAATTTTGAATAAACACAAATGTTGAAAAAATTTCCACGAGAAGGATTTGAACCTGCACCCTTCTGAACTACTAGGTGCTCTCCCAATTGAGCTATCGTGGTTCTAACCAGCCCGCCGAAATCGTTCAACACTATATACTTTTTTACTTTGAAAGCCAAAGGCGCCCATTCAATGTCAACAACTATATACCGTCGTAATGTCAGAAGGGTGCAGGTTCAAATCCTGCTTGTGGAAATTTTTTCAACATTTGTGTTTTTGTAATATATTGATTTTGGCAGTGCTATATTATGTAGTTACAAGATAAAATTTAAAAAGAATAATCAACCAGTTGGCTTGCAGCGTAAATCACAAAGTACTAGAAAAATTCAGCGAGTCTTCTGAGGTCGCGGTAGCTCAGCGGTCAGACCATTGGACCGGTAATCCAAGGGTCGTGGGTTCGTTTCCCACTCGAGCTTCTTGAGAATGGTTGATTTTGTCTAGTAAAATTTTAAGTCATTCTATTATATTCTATTAGCGTTAATTATGTCATATGTCAGTATTTCCTTTTTTTTTACCCTTCAACATATTTCAATATATAATATTTAATACTTATACAGTCGTAAGGGTGCGCCGACCAAAAATGCCAAAAATGCAGTCACGGTTAAGTTGATATAATTGAAAATACTATCGTAATAAATAAACAAAATCAAATCAAATCAAAATACTTTTATTTCAGCACTAGAAACATATATATAATATTATTATTTGGAGCCTCCTATTAGACATGAAAATATCTGTAACAGAAGGCTCCGCTCTTCCATAATCATACATAACTTTATAATATTTCTAGTTTTATTTCAAAGTACTTAAAAGCTAAATTTTTATAAATGCTGTTGGCATAATAAAAATTTAGCTTTTAATTAAATTAAAGAATGTGTGTGAGAGTATGTGTGTGTGTGTTGCTGTGTAAGTGTTTGTGTTTGTGTGTGCGTACATGCATGTGTAAATGCGTGGGCGTGCGTGATGTTTGCGATTATGTATGTGCGTGTGTATGTGTGAGTGTGTGTAGGGGTGTGTGTGTGTGTGTGTGTTTGTTTTAAGTACCATACGAGGACGTAGGCCTGAATACACAAGGCACATCCGAGGACGTTTTCAATCCGAGGACTTTTTTGTGAGTCCTCGGTTTGACTTGATTACTGCATCGTACTCTACGTGCGATTTTGAACCTTTCTATATACTTAATAAAGAAAAGTCAACAAATCCTCGGATTGGTCTTGGAAATTTCTGTACACACCCCGACAGAGTGTGAACACCAGGCGGCGCCACTATCGATTTATACACACTTGCTATACACATGAGTCATGTATGTTGTACTGTCTGAGGACTAATGTGTAAATTTTACACTCAAGACCTCGGATTAGTATCAGTATCTGACAAAGTGTATTTAGGTCCTCATATGGATAGATTTTCACGTCGTTATCAAAGAGTGTTGTTTTTCCGTCCTCGTTTTGTAAGAACAAGGAATGTAAGCAAAGTAAGTATTTTTTAAATAGATGATCATTACTTTTAATGCAACCTTCGTTATCAAAGACCTCCCTATTCGAGTGGCTCGCACGCCGTTCTCTGATGTCACCATCTCCGAGGTCATCATATAGAAAAACGAACTTTTTCTATATTGTCCCGGATCTAGGTTGTTGTGGTACCGTCGTTGGTCCTCATTTTCATAACACAATTTAGGAGGTTATCAATTCGGTTGTACCTACATGTTTTTTTATGTGTTTGTTCGCGCATATCTCCGTCATTTATGCACCGATTTGGATGATTTTTTTTTTGATCGATAGCTATTTTTCCCGAGATGGTTCCATTTTTACAAGCTTTTATTTAGTTTCATTCACCTGTCCCGGTGTCTGTAATCAAATCTGCAAGTTAAATATGATCCACTTCCCGGTTACCGATTGAGCTAAAATTTTGCATGCATGTGTAAATCGGATGACAATGCAAAATTATTAATACATGAAGCTGATCTGATGATGAAACCGGAAGGTGGCCATAGGAACTTGGTTGTTAAACGACACAACCCCATCGAGTTTGGGCTCGTATGGTTCGTCTTGACGAATACTTTGGTGATAGATGGTAACCAGGGTCTGATGATGGAGCTAGAAGATGGCCACAGGAACTCGGTAATTAAACGACACAACCCCATCGAGTTTGGGCTCGTATGATTCGTCTTCACGAGTATTTTGGTGCAAGATGGTAACCAGGGTTTGATGATGGAACCGAAAGGTAGCCATAAGAACTCGGTAGTTAAACGACACAACCCATCGAGTTTGGACTCGTTTGATCCGTCTTGACGAATACTTTGGTGCTAGATGGTAACCAGGGTATGATGATGGAGCTGGAAGATGGCCAAAGGAACTCGGTAATTAAACGACACAACCCCATCGAGTTTGGGCTCGTATGGTTCGTCTTGACGAGTACTTTGGTGCTAGATTATAACCAGGGTCTGATGATGGAGCTAGAAGATGGACACAGGAACTCGGTAATTAAACGACACAACCCCATCGAGTTTGGGCTCGTATGGTTCATCTTGACGAGTACTTTGGTGCTAGATTGTAACCAGGGTCTGATGATGGAGCTAGAAGATGGACACAGGATCTCGGTAATTAAACGACACAACCCCATCGAGTTTGGGCTCGTATGATTCGTCTTGACGAGTACTTTGGTGCTAGATGGTAACTAGGGTATGATGATGGAGCTGGAAGATGACCATAGGAACTCGGTAAAATAAGTTTGTTCGTTTGTTCGTTCCGTTTGTTATGAATGTGGATTCTGTCTTTGTTAAATGCTCCTTTGCTCCTTTCAGAGTAAAAATCTCCGGTCCTCAAATAATCATCTCCATTTCTGTCCCTCTCATACATATGGTTTTGTTCATTCTTTTTTTCAATCCATTCTCCTGTAGAACGCCCTGCCTCTCGAAATCAGGATGGCTACATAAAGAAAGTACGCGAGCTCTTGTTTGATATAATCATGGCAGAATCATCTTTATAACGTCCTATTAGAACTACTTATGTATTTTATGTATGTGTATTTATTGTAGTTTACATATTTACAATACACATAATTATATGTTTATGTATATACAATATTTATGCATGTGTTATATACTTACATTTAAATTATTTATAATATATCTTATTGAATAAAATGTTATCTTTGCACCACCCTAAGGTTGTCTGGTAGAGAATGCCAGGCATTAAGTCCGCCATGTAATATTTGCTGTTGCTTTATATGTTGCAAAAGTTTAAATCAATAAAAATAAATAAATTTGATGGATTAGATGGATGACCCAATGCTTAGGTGAGCACGTGCCGAGGGCTGAATGGTATGAGGGTGTATAAACATGTCATATTGCTAACGTTGCGCCTCAGGGTACCAGGTGGAACCCTGTTGTACTGAAGCCCTTATACCCCTACAAAGCACCTCTGGGGATGGACCGTTTTTGTCCTATACTCGAGGGAATAACATGAACAAAAAAGAAACTACTACACAAAGAAAGAGACGTTTAGAGAAGGCGAAATTGAAGCGACAGGAAATGATTGCTATGAAAGCGATATCCACCAGCGACATTGCTTCTTAGAAAAAAATAGTTTAGCACTAGCTAAACATAGAGAAAACGAAAATATTAAAAAAGTAAAAATAAAATTAAAAAAAAACAATTTTAAAAACAAGCGTTTTAATATGCAATACGAAATAAACTAGCTGGTTAGGTACCCATCAATAAACAAACATCTCAGACTTCGGAGATATCCTATGGATCTCCTGAAAAACGAACAGTACACATATTGTGATTAGTTAATGTATTGAATACAAATGAAAGTAGTTGGTTAGGTATTCATCAGTGGACAAAGGATCGTGAACTACGGAGATACCCTATAGAACTCTTTAGTTATCAACAGTACACATATTGTGGTTAATTATTGTATTGAATACGAAAGAAAATAGCTGGTTAGGTACCTATCAGTAGACAAAAGATCGTGAACTACAGAGATATTCTATGGAACTCCTCAATAAAGAACAGTACACATATTATGATTAGTTATTGTATTGAATACGAAGAATAGTAGTTGGTTAGGAACCAATTAGTGGACAAAGGGTCGTGGATTACTGAAATACCTCATAGAACTCCTCAGTGACAAACAGTACAAATATTGTGATTGATTATTGTGTTGAATACGAAGAATAGTAACTGGTTAGGTACCTATCAGTGGACGAAGAGTCGTGGATTACTGAGATACCACATAGAACTCTTTACTTATCAACAGTACACATATTGTGGTTAGTTATTGTATTGAATACAAAAGAAAATAGCTGGTTAGGTACCTATCAGTAGACAAAAGATTATGAACTACAGAGATATTCTATGGAACTCCTCAATAAAGAACAGTACACATATTATGATTAGTTATTGTATTGAATACAAAAAATAATAGTTGGTTGGGTACCAATCAGTGGACAAATGGTCGTGGATTACTGAAATACCCCATAGAACTCCTCAGTGACAAACAGTACAAACATTTTGATTGGTTATTGTGTTGAATAAGAAGAATAGTAACTGGTTAGGTACCTAGCAGTGGACAAAGGGTAGTGGACTACTGAGATACCACATAGAACTCCTCAGTGACAAACAGTACACATATTGTGATTGGTTATTGTGTTGAATACGAATAAAAGTAGCTGGTTAGGGATCTATTAATGGACAAAAGATCTAGCCGTAGTCAACTAACAATCTCTTCGAAGACACTGACACCCCATGTAAGTTCGCATTGTAGAAGAAACAAAAATATGTGATCAAACATTATCATAACAAAAACAAAAATGTATAAGTAATTGAAAAAAAAAACGTGTTGAAAAAAATCCACGAGCGGGATTCAAATCCGCTCCATGACATGACGAGTCAGGTGCACTACCAACTACGCTATCGTGGCTCAATCCAACTCGCCAAAATTAATCAACACTATCTACTTTTACTTTATAAGCCAAAGGAGCTCTATTCAATGTCGACAACTACGTCATCAACATCCGATCTTAATATTTTTACAAATATTGAAAGATCAGTTAAGAATTAGGCAAGCTATATTTATGATAATTTACATATTATTTTACTCATATTTGCGAAATATTGTTGTGATTGAGCCACGATAGCATAGTTGGCAGTGCACCTGACCGGGCATGGGTGCGGGTTCGAATCCCGCTCGTGGATTGTTTTTCAACACTTCGTATTTTTCAAATTCTAATTTGTTCGCTCGTTGCTTATTGCGTAAAATTATATGTAAAGAATCATAAATATAGCTTGCCCAATTCTTAACTGATCTTTTGTAAAAATATTAAGATCGGATGTTGATGACGTAGTTGTCGACATTGAATAGAGCTCATTGAACAGAGAGTCATGGGGTACGGGTTCGAATCCCACTCGTGGAAATTTTTCAACTCTTTGTCTTTCTTCTTACCATATTTACTTTTTATTTATTTAAATGTAAGTGCATATAAAAGAAGAAATAAAGTATATAAGTTGCTAACCCCCCCGCCCGATCCTCTAAATGCCACTAAACATTTACAGAATACACTAAACATGCACACTAGCCTAGGCCCAAGACACCGTATTCGTAGAACAAGGGCACGACGAGCCGGTTCACACGCGTTCTATACCAGGTACAGACATGTACCTGGGCGCTTCTCCCCACCACCACGACCCGGTCAACCCGAGCCGAGGTCCGAGCCTTTAGAGGCGCCCTCGGGTTGATCCCCCCGATCCGATCCGAACCCCTCGAAGAATCTAGTAGGGCACGGGGACACGCACTAGTGCGTGATGCCTCTAGAAAACCTCAGAAGGTGATAAGTTTCACATGGCTTGAGGAACCCTTTACGTTTCTCGCCACCCCCGAAAAAAAGCCAGGTGAAGCTGAAAATGCCATCGGCAAACTCTCCAAAAAAAACATACCCTAAATATATATTTTTTTAAATCTTAGAATTTTTGTTTGTCCGTCTGTCTATTTGTTTGTTAGGTACTCTATCACACACAAACCGCTCAACAGATTTTGATTAAATTTTCTTTGTTAGAAAGCAGAATTATCTAAAAAAGTACGGTGTTACATCTAAATCAGTTGGGTCAGATCATAGACACAGCTTGACTTCTCTGTGGTACACCACCACCATTCATAGTGGTGTATACGAACTTCTTATGGTAAAAAAATATTTAATATCCTTTATAATCATTTTTATAGCTCTTACGAACGGAGTCACGGGCAAATTTTAATTATCCATAACTAACTTTTTTTTAGAAATAGCCGTTACTTAGAGTCACTACTAACTAACTACCTTTACCTTTAGGTTTACCAGAACTTCTAACTGCCGGAACACAACAATGTTGATAACATGGTTGTTATGGCGACATATTTAGATAAGATGGTGGTAGCTAGCCAGGCGGAATTAGAACAAGCCCTACCACCGACCAAACCGAGCACAATCTGTACCCCCGCTGGGAATCGAACCAGGGACCTCTGGGTTTGAGTTCTTACCACTAGACCACAGGTGCGGTAAAATTTCTTAAATATGTTAATATTTTTTATGACAATTCTACCACCAGTTTTACCGCCTCTGTGGTCTAGTGATAAGACCACCGGTCTCAGACCCAGCAGTCTTGGTTTGATTCCCAGCGGGGGTTCAATTTATCGCGGTGGCGCATTCTTAATTTAATACCATAAATATAAATAGGATAATTTATAATAAAGCTTCCCCGTAATATTAAAAAAAAATACTGATTGTGCATTTCGCCTCTTTAACACAATCAAAAATTTTGGTCTCAATACGAAAATAGCAGTTCACATATACCCCAACGCGAGTTATTGTAAACTTCGCCGCGCCAAGTCGAAATTACTTAATCCTTACAATTACAAATCCTGACTAGGTATGACTAATCCCTACTTCCATAAATAGATCAGAGAAAATAAATCTAAGCTTTTTACTATTAAATGTTACATTGTTATTACAATGTTAACTAAACCTTTAAGATTTAAATATATTATAATATTTTTAATATAAAATCATATATTACGTAAGTGAAATAGGAATCATAATAAATTATCACAAGAAGTTACCCGTAGACTGCTGTAATACGTCCGCACCGTATTTGAGTCTTGTGTGCAATCTGCGGCTACTGCAATGCGTGCGACTCTAATCACAAGCATCGCTAGGTTTCTAGGTAACAAACGCTTACACTTCCACGCAACAAATTATTCGCGATTGGTCATTTTGTCAGCCAATAGTGAAAATACTGTGTTGGAGCATTAAAAAATAAATGTTCTCAAATGGTACTTCAAACATGTTATTTTTACACATTAGTGGTCCTCGTATTGTATACGCGGAACTCGGGAAAACGTCCTCACATAGTTTGTGTAAAGTCTAACACAAGGTCCTCGCATTGTACTGGGCTCAAGAAAAAGTGTGTGAAAGCGAGTCCTCGGATTGTCATGTCTAGTCCGGCCATTGGGTCCTCGAAAGGTTAACACAAACGTCCTCGGAAGGATGTCTCCATAAGCGTTGGCAGTGTATTTTAAGTCCCCGCATTGGTCAACGAAAGTTAATAAACAAAATGCTGCGATAACGCCACAAGAATAGACCTGTCAATTAGCAATGTATGTTCTGTTTCTTTCCATCGTATTAAAAAAGCAATACAACGCCATTAACATAGTTTTTGAGAGAGTCCTCGGTTGGGTGATATAAAACCATAGTCCTCGAAAGGCCGTCTGTACAAACAGGGGTGTGTGTGTGTGTGTGTGTGTGTGTGTGTATGTGTGTGTGTGTGTGTGTGTGTGTGTGTATTCATGTGTATTTTATATTATAAACTTTAATAAACTTTCTGTTTCGCTATAGGTTAAATTTTCCAGCCATTTAGTTATACATATTTTTATACTATGTGAAAATATGTATTTAATATCAAACATAAATTCATAACACACTATAGTTTTTTCTACAATATCATTAAAAGTTGGGGAAAAATCATAAAAACGAGTTGCGGTGTTTGGTTAATATCTCAAAGTTTATCTAAATTATTGTACCTCTGATCTTGTCTAAACAATCACTAATGGTCTAAACTACAAATCGTCCGTCTCACATTTTCAATTTATCGAGCGGGTTTTTAAACTTTTATTTTTCAAATTAATACGTTAAATTCCCCATACAAAATTAGTATGGCCGCCCGGCATCAAATAAATATGGACGAAGAAATTTCAAATAAAATATATGACACTTGTCACTTACGGACGGCGCACCCTTAACGATGTGTGTTCTCGAAAAACTCTCAATAGTTAATTATTAGGTTATAATCCGGAGGCACCTCTCCTTAGACTTTAAAGAGTTATAGACTGACCCTCTTAACCCATCCATGATACTGAAGGCCTGATTTCAATCATGGAGGACCTGATTTCTGTGCAGAACAATGAAAAGAAATAGTTGACACTATTTATGTAACTACTTTAATGTTTTTGGCGTTCCTCTGTGCAGTAAAAGCTGAAGTCCACGGTTCTACTGAGGCTACTGCGGCTCCTGAGCAGACGGACAGCGACAGTGGAGCCGAGGCGGCGAGGCGCGACCACCATTACGAGGACATCTACCTGCCGCGGGAGAAACAGCAGAGAAGGAGGTTTGTACAAAAGTGTTTCATACAAAGTGTAAAGGACCGACCATCAGACTACCTACCACAAACTGTTAAACTTTCTCAATAGAATTTGAACTTTATGTATATGAGGTATGATTGAAAATTTATTAAAGAAATTTGACAGTTTTGGATATTATGTTGATGTGCAGGCGTTTGTACCATTCGCGGGGAATAGAGAAGAACCGCCAAAAAACTCTGTAAGACTTTTATGTTATGGCTTTCTTCAGTAACTTGACACTTCTTCAATCATCTTGACACTGTGGTAGAGAAGAAATGCCTTTCTGCGTTTCTTGCCGGTTCCTCTAAGTGCAAAGTCTTCCGCCCTGTGCAGACTTACTATCCGATAGCATAATGGCATTTATGAGAGTTAATTTTTTTTAAGCTAAATAGGATAAATTATTTCGAAATTTGAATTTTTAATGGAAACTCAATCTTTTGTCTCACCTGAAGTACTTTTTCTGATATTTACTGATGAAGCTGCTTAAAGAAAGCTAGTTAGGCCAAAGACATTGGTGACCTTTCTGCAAAGATTTCTACCGAGCGTTTGACACCGTGGCTGACACTGACTCCTAAAATCAGACTAAGAATAAAATTGTCTCATTGGCTAGGAGTAATTCCCGGGACTCCGGCAGCCACAGCCGGCCCGGCAGCGCCGCACTCATCGTCGACTATACTGCCAAAGACAGCACTGACACGTAAGTGTTCATCATCATCACCATCTCATTTTTTTATGGCTTTGCTAAAGCATTTAGCCAATGAAAAGTAATTTTTCTTATAAGTAATACATAAATATACAATATTTCTTTCCTGTGTGATGATGATGAATGATAATAGAAATGAGAAGTGAGAAATGATATGCCCCCCAACCCTTCGAGTATCTCAGTAAAGATGTTTACTAAGTCCTTTACTAAGTCCTCGGGCGGACTTCTTGAGAGAATTTGAAAAGTGACGTTGCATTGTTTTGTTTCATTTGCCAACACTCATGCACACTCACGAACACTTAACGGTTAATAATTCACCATTATTTCACATTAACCCTCGGTTTGTCGGAACGTGGATCTTTGGCGCCAAACAATTGAAATTCTATTGTGTCTGGTATTCAGACAGCCTAGAGGTTAATATTCGACATAACACAAATTTTAGAAAATAAAACAAAACCGCAGACAGACCACAGACTGCTGACCGATTTGGATGAAATTTTCTGTGTGTGTTCAAGTGGATTCAAGAATGGTTTAGATTTACAATTGGACCCGGTAGGTGGCGTTGCTATAGGGGTCCATCATGGGATACGGGTGTTCTTAAGAGCATAAGCGTCGAATACCCAGACACAATAGAATTTTAATTGGTATCGGCCATCTGCTGGTCGCTCGACGCTCAAGGGGATAAGCGGACGAATGATTTGTTTGTTTTGTTGTCATGGAAAATTTCAAAGCGGTACGAAGTCCGTCGGTCAGCTAGTTATATGTAAAATATTAACAGAGCGGGAGTTTTAGCACTTGTAGCCAGCCCTTATCTCTCAAAATATTATGAAATAATATACCAATGGTGATGAACTAAATAATAAAAACTATGCTCGAACTATTAAGGATTAAGTAATTTTTATAATATTTTTCTTTCGCAGTTCAAGCAAAGCTTATGAAGAGGTGTGCCCTGCAACTGATGGGCAAACGAAATCCACGATAGCAACTAAACTGGCAGCCCTCACTCACAAGGCACAGAACTTTGTAAGTACCCCACAATTTTGTATTTATAATTCTAACTAAAAATAGCTCTTGGTTGTTTTTACCCAAATAGGAGTACCTCTAGGTACTTTATTAGGCCCAAAACTATTGGATAACTATACTTATCATATTATATTCTGTTCATATCACTGTACAACAACCTACTGCAAACTGTTATTCACTCATTCATTCATTTACGTAATTTAACATATATTTTTTTGTATTGTTTTCTAAAGTTTACGCGAACACTACACATTGAAATGATATCAAAACTAATGTATAAAATAAACGCGAGTAGATCCGTAAATGTTGTTTAATTTCAATTTTTTTTAAATATTTTGTAAACTAAAATTAACGTAGTCTACACAGCTGGTTCATCATCATCATCATCATCATCATCATCATCGTCATCATCATCATCATCATCATCATCATCATTATCATCATTATCATCATCATCATCATCATCATCAGCTCATTTTATGTCCCTACGGCTGAGGCACGAGCCTTCCCCATGGATGGATAGGAAAACGGGCCCGAAGCACAAAGGAGTTCAAGATGATACATTTTTGGTCACCCATCCGATGACCGGCCTTTGCAAAAGTTCCTTAAACTTAGCACTTGCAGACCGAGCGCGTTAACCACTGCGCCATCGGACTCCTCACAGCTGGTTAACTGAATACTATTGTTTATATAATTGTGAAGATTTGTTATTAGCATAATAATATGTCTATTTATTAACCTTAACTATAGATGTTATTTGTCTGTTAATCTTCCTAGAAATAAATAAATTATGTTACTGAGAATTTTTTTGTTCCATAGGCCAACCGTATATCGTCAGCAGCAGGCAGCCGCCGGGCCTCAGTAACTGACGAGGCGGCAGTGGTGCAAACTTCTGCGTCTGCTTCTTCAGGCGTGTCTTCTGGTGGCAGTTCCGGAGACGAGGCTCCTCCCCCGCCACCACCACCGCCTGCACCGCCTGCTCCACCACCTGTAGTTCTAGAAGAACCAGCATTAAGACCTTCGGAGTTAAGAGGTCGTCTAGGTAAGTTTTATTTAGGTAAACTTTCTAGATCATAGTTTACTAACATGCGAGGCAGCAGTCACCTTGATAAAAACAGAAAACATAAATTGTATGCAGGTAGTTTTTGTAAGTTATGTTTTTCACCAGACTGTACTAAAAAACGGATTTAACCATGAAAAGGATCTGTGAACGGACCCAAACCTATTGCTGAGATATACGACGAAATGATCCAGTAAGTTGGTACAAGTAGTTCAAGAAGTTTCAATAGGTAATATTGCAGACGATGACGAGCTGCAAACGCCTCCGCCCCCCGTGCCACCGATGCCGCCTCCACCGCCCCCGTTTGCGATGCTAAAAGAGTTGGTGATAAATCCCTTGAAACTGAAAGCTCGTCTTGGTGAGTCTCGTGAACCAAGCTTTGCTTGAATCTGCAAAAGCTTGTACCGCGAGCCTATTGTCAACGTGGTCGTTGTTTTACCAATGCTTGTTGGCATTGTTCATTGCATCGTCTCTGCAATTCTGCTTCTGCCGCTATTTAGTTACTTTTGTAACTACCCAAATTCACATTTTTTCTACCGTCGTACGTTGCACATATATTGGCGTTGTCTTTTCATTGCTATCTGCTGTGCTCTTCGTCGCAGCAACGTTATCAAACGATTCCACTGTTTCTTGAACTCTCGTTTAATGCAGCTGCGTGCTTTGTTCATTTTTTGTCATTGTAAATTTATATCCATCTTATGCAGCGCTATCACATGTATTTGTTATAGGAATGTTAAATGAAAAGTGTCTTCATTGCATACAAAGCTACAACTGATTTTTTTTCTTTATTAGTTATGACCTCGTATGTTAATTGTGTATGTAATATTGTTAACATATTTTCTAGTGAGTTCATTGCTGTTCATACCTATATCGGCGAATTCTGAATTCTTCTTTGTTCCTGTATCATTAACAGTCTTTATGTATTTGAATGAAGTTCATTGATACATTACCTAGACATCGTTTCATTTTTCATATTTTCCAATCATCAACTTCAGGGTCTTGTAGTGTGTGTACACCGTATTAACACACACGCATCACACTCCCTATATATATAACATTAGTTATTATTACTCACACTACAGTCTTACTTGCTTACAGGGATACAAGTTCATATGTCGACGTAACGTATAATAATAATCACTTGTAAGTACGATTTCAAAATTCGTTACATTAAATTAATTCTCCTAGACTATTTCGCTCTTGTCCATATATGTATGTATGTATATGTTATAAAGTCACATTTAGGTATCCTACGTGTCTACGCATTAATTGAGAATTGAAAACAGTCAGAAACAAATGGTAGACTTAATGTAGACTTGTTAACGACATCAAAGAGTTACATTTCGAATTAACGTGGGAAGTTTAGAGTCACATATTTACTCACACTTTATATTAAAAATAGATCCAAATAAAGCTTTTTACTTTTAAATGATATGTCGTATAATTGTATATGAAAGATTTTTTTTTTGTATATTGTAAGTAAGTATGTTAACAAATTAATGAATTGAATTGAGTTGAACATAAATTAGCACAAACAAAATATGGGCTTGCTTTACCACTTTTAAGATCTTATAGATAAAGTAACATTAGAAAAGGAAGAGTAGGGATGTAACGAAAAAAAAATGGTATCCAGGTCAGCATAGGTAACAGAGAATGTCAACTTACACTTCGCGGGTCTACTTGAAATAATTTCCTTACATAAAAGCGGTGCCCTTGTACAATTTTCATTTTACAATACATTACAAACGTTTCATTGTGTACAGCTTCGCGTCAGGACTTAATTTTCACTTATCATCAGACGGAGTGGAGTTTTTATCATGTTAACTATTAAAAAAACCACATTGATGCAAACCTGAATTCTACTGTAAGCAGACAAACGACTTTGCAATTACAAATAAGCACAAATCAGTCATATATTCAGAGAGGCTTTCTTTGTTAGTTTAGAAAAGATTTTACTTAATATAGATAGACTAGCTGTGCCCCGCGGTTTCACCCGCGTTAATTAGCGAACAATCTATTAAAAAAAACTATTTTATTTTCCCGTTTTTGCAACATTTTTCATTGCTGCTCCACTCTTATTAGTCATAGCGTGATGTAATATAGCCTATAGCCTTCCCTAATAAATGGACTATTCAACACAAAAATAATTTTTCAATTCGAACCAGTAGTTCCTGAGATTACCGCGTTCAATCAACAAACAAACAAACTCTTCAGCTTTATAATATTGGGTCCTTACCTATGAAATTGACGTTTTTTTCTCACTTATTAATAGGTATATTACTTCTAAAAGTCAATATCGGTTGTCCTCATCACCAATACCTCATCTACGCTCACCATCAGGCGAGATCGAGGTCAAGAGCTGTCTTATGAAAAATTCTTATGGAAAAAAAAACTTTATAAGATGGTAGTCGTTAGTACCCTCCAAACTGTCTTGGGTCTGCGTGCCAGAAGGACACAAACTGCATATCTCCCTTTTTGAAACGGAAAATAGCTACAAACAAATAATATAACCAATTTGAAACGTTATTGACTAAAATTTTTTGCAATAATAATATTTCAATTATTAAATTCAGCATAAAATTGCGTTCTAAATCGACATTTATTATATTTTGTCTTATAACGAATCTAAATTACTTCCGGCTGGAAACTTAATGTAAATATAGATTACAATGAAACGGATATTTCCTTGAAAGTTGTAAATTACTATTGGCGATACTTACTGTTTTAACTTTGGCATTCAATGTTGCTTAAAAAGTTAATGATCTACTTTAAGTATCTGATATAACGACTGCCTTAAGCTCGAGGTTAGACTTTCAAAAAGGTTGTACTTAACGCGCTGGTAAAACTATTTCTTAATCCATCTGGTCCACCAACCAAACTAAGCAAAATCTTTACTGGGAATTGAACCTGGGACATATGGGTCTAAGGCCAAAGTTCTTATTACTAGACCACAGAGGTGAACCTGGTAAGTTAGTGGTTAAAATTTTGTGAAAAAAGTATAAACACACACATAACAAGTCATAAAAAATAATCTGAACATAGGCAACACATTACTGCAAAAAATAAAAGAGCCACAATGGCATGGTTGGTGGTGTGCCTAACCCGGCATGTCATGGGGTGCGGGTTCGAATCCCGCTCGTGGAATTTTTTCAACACTTTGTCGTCTTTTTTCAAAAAGAAAAGAAACTTACCTAAGCTGTTATCGGATTGTTTCGAGCTGTTCTGAGATTCCGTGTCCGTGAAGGGTTGTCTGTGTGCGTTTCTCAATCGCGTTTGTATGAAACTGACCTTCTGTGGGTCTCCATATTTTGTGGCATAGTGCTTACAGTGTAGCGTAATGTAGACTTGCTGATTTTACAAAGTGCGAAGGGTATAAATATTGTTCCCTTGCTAATGATTACGATGAACTGAAGCATCATATACCTACTTGGTATATTGATCGTTAACATGTTTAAAGAGGAAAGTCCTCACTCATTCACTGACTGACTCCTCAACGACCTAGAAAGCTGAAATTATGTGCTGGGGAAACTCTTACATGATCCGTCTATACACAATAGTGTGCGGACGGAATTTTCACAATTCCTTAAGGATTATGGGATAAGAGTGTGCCATTCCGCGACCAACTTGCAGTTGTGGCTATTCGTTAGTTAATTAAAACATAAAATCATTGAACCATAGCAACCTGAAAGTGTTTTGGATAGTGTTGGTTAAAAAAACACGGTATCTTTTTGCTAAGACTTCGGGCAATTAACATAAACGAAATTATCCAACTTGTCAACAGACAGAGATTAGCGGGGAATGGAAAGTGAAAAATTTGCAAATTCAAATCTAAATACAATGCTTTTTACATATACATTTGATTGTTTTGACTGGGCCCGAATCAGAACGCGACTAACAGCCCATTAAGCCCCGTAGAAAGTGAACATACTTTTTAATTACTGCTTGGTCGCTCATAAATATTTAAACTAAACGTCATGTTCTAATGAAATCATGAAACAAAATAGGCGAGAAAACTTTTGACATATCCGTGTGTGCATGGCCAAGAAAGAACACACTATCACCAATCACCATCAGCTTTTAAAGTCCCACCTCATACATTTGTTGTAACAAGCAACATAAATTTAAGATGTTATTATTGCCGTACATGTCAATCCTGTCTATTTGTTTGTGTTCCCTGAGATAGAACACGTTTTTTTATAGAACGTTAGGCAAATGACTCTGCTTTAAGGATGATAAATGTTTTGTCTTTATTTAAGCGTATTAATTCCAAACCCATGCTTTAAAGCTACCAGTCCACTTCCTACCATTCAAATAGTTCTAAAGTGAAAGACACCGTGATCTTTTGAAATGAGAAAAGAAAAAAGAAAAACCATTTATTGACCTAACACACGTAAAAACATAAACAAACATTTAACTAAAACAATAAACCAATAAATACGATATTTATTGAACCACAAACAAGTTTACAATACAGATTTACAATATTATTCTGAACCTAAAACTAAAAAAACTAAAATAAATTATTAAAAGGAGTCCCTTTAGGCAAGGTTCCGAAGATACTGGCAGCGTTACCAATTAAAAAACTACATTAAAATATTCCCTCCAAAGTGTAAATGACCATGCCACTAAAGATCATATTAATTTCACGTAAGGTATGCGCATCAAAACATGCTCGCTTTTAATGTCAGTATTCCATGCAAAGACTAAGTTTAGGTGTTACATAACGGAAACCTTTTCGTGTCTGCGTCTTCGTGAGTGTAACCTGTAATTTTCTCTTCGAGTAGGTAACATCTCGTTAATGTATTACAAAACTAAACGGGCTATCTACATAACATAACAGGCGGTTGGCGAGAATAATCGCACTCACTTAATGGTTAATTCACGAAGGTCTTTGAAGGCTGCAGTTTAATGGAATGGCAACATTGATATTGTTTATGGTAATACGTCAAGGTCGCTTGTAATTTTAGGGTTCATGTTCACGTTAAGCTTTCATTCATCAGCGTCATCAGAGCCCGATCCTCTAAATACACACTAGTTACACATGCAGTAGCACAGTTCAGGCCCAAGACGTACTCGTAGAACAAGGGTACGACGAGCCGGTTCACACGCTCTCTATACCAGGTACAGACATGTACCTTGGCACTTCTCCCCATCACCACGGCCCGGTCAACTCGAGCCGAGGTCCGAGCCTTTAGAAGCGCCTTCGGGTTGTTCCGCTCCTCGATTCGATCCAAACCCCTCGGAGAATCTAGAGGGCACTAGGACAGTCACAAGTGCGTGAGGGAACTGCCCCTCTGGAAAACCTCCAAAGGTGATTCGTTTCACACGGCTTGAGGAACCTTTTAAGATTCTCGCCCTTTAAAATGCCGTTTGAGGCAATTGGCAAACTAACAATATAAAGCGTCATCAGAAGAAGCCCTCTGAAAGGAAGCTTTTGTATCAGTGTTAGTATCTTTGAATTTTTATTATTTGCTTTTAGGTCTTATTAAAGTTTCTTTCTTTTTTTATTTATTTTGTTGGTTCCTTATCAGCCTATAAATGTTCATCAACAAGGTTTAGGCCTGCCCATATTTTTTTAAACAGATAATCCAGGCGGACGTTTCGAAAATACTACAGGGTCTTTTTGTGATCGTAGATTTATTTACCATTAGAATATGTTAACGAATACGAGAATTTGTATGACAAAAATGCAACTGGTCTCGTTTGTCACCAGGCAGGACGCGCTGCTTCAACGCCATTCAAAATCTCACACTAGGCACTCTGTATGCTTATTTACCGACTCGGTAAACGAGCCGTATACTGAAAAAACTGTCTGTTTGTTATAAGTACTAAATTTATTATTACACTGTGCAACACAAAGTAAGTGCGAGAATAGTTGAACAGTTGTTACGGCCAGTTTGATGTTGTAGTTAGAAAGTGGAGGAGCTGCCTTAATGAACTGCAGTGGAAAACCCGCTGCTTTATTAACTCTCGAGCTAACTTGTACTTGTTTCATTATTTTATTTGTCATCTTAAAAATATAAAGCCTTTTCAAATGCCGCTAGAGGAACATAGCATGGTCACACCAAATTTTCCAATTATTTTTGATGCAGCCGGGACCAACGGTTTTGCTTGCCTTCCGAAGCACGGAGTAGCTCGAGATAATACATTTTTGGTCACCAATCCGACGACCAACCTTTGCGAAAGTTGCTTAACCTCAGCAATTGCAGACTTCCACGAACGAATTCCACGAACAAGGTATTGATCCAAATGCATTCGTTAAAATTCGCAGTGAAAATGTAGCTGAAAGTGTTGCAGCCACAGTAGCTAATTAACAGAAGTCAGATCGAGGTCGCGATTATGTTACTATAGTAGGGGAACAAAGCTGCTTTTATGCTGTTGCATACAATAGGTAATATGGCTCCTGAATTACAGGATACTATTTTGGTAGTTATATACTACGAGTATTTGTTCTGTGTTAATAAGAACTAGCTATTCCCCGACCCACCGCGTCACACCGGTGACAATCCGTGTACGTGAGAGCTCGAGCGCCGGTGACCTTGAGCGGAACGTGTAAACGCTAGGGTTGATATAGTCAGTTCGTGCGTGCGGTGCGCAATACAGAGTCACACACAGACGCTCGCTCGCTTGACCCAGCCCTCGACCGAGGCGGTCTCCAGACCGCCACTCCACGCCCCGCGCGCCGCGCAAGGCGGGCGCCGATCCAGACACCCACACATAGCCGCGAGCGATTTTACGAGCACACATGCATAAGTGTCGCTTCTTTTCGCGGTAGCGTATATTCTTTAACCGCGTCGCACCGCGTCGCCCGAATGCGCTAGACTTCGTATCCGCTTAGCGTTTTTTTGACTTTTTTTAAGGTCATATAGTGATGTAAACAGCCTATATACTATACTATTCTATAGCCTATATCCTATACTATACATATAGCCTATATCCTATACTTCCACAAAAATTGGGCTATCAAATGTAAAAATATTTTTTCAAATCCGACTGGTAGTTCTACAAATTAAGTAACGCGTTCAAAGAAAAAAACAAACTCTTCAGCTTTATTATTGTAGTATAGATATGTAGTTTTATTATCCATTGATATTATATTATGCTGCCGGTCGTTTTATAGAAACGACTCAATGCTGGGCTCACTCTTTATCACATGGACAAAGAACATGGAGTGATAGACCATAATCTACCACGCAGACATGCGGGTTCTTCTTTATTTACATATAAACTACTCAAAACAAAATAAGGGCCACCCGTAAAGTTGTAAAATAAACAAACATACTCCTGTTTAATGTGAGCTCCTTATAGTGTCAACAACATTTCTAGCGATGAATGAACATCAAGTGGGTATTCGTAATTTTTTTTTATGGCTTATTTGAAGGCACTTGAAAACTGCTTTTAAAACATTAAATGTTACAACTTCTCGACTAGTGTTTCTTCGACTACCAGTGTAGAAAGTTTAAATCGTTTCGTAAATTGCATGATGCCACGTGTTAGGAGACATATATGGACGCACTTACAGCGACTAGGGTCGTTACTTTGATCCAGGAGGGTCACAGTCAGCGCGTTGTTGGTTATTGGTTGGGGTTTTGCGGCGGGCGGTTCAAAATGTTTGGGCGCGATACCAGGAGACAGGCAGTGTCGCCAAACGCCATGGTTCATGAAAAGTTCGGGCCACAACAGCTCAAGAAAACCGGTATGTCCATTTAACCGCACGAAGAGAGCTAGCGTCCACCGCGCGGACCATACAAAATGCGTTACGGCGAGCTACCGGCACTCGTGTGAGCGATCAAACGATAAGAAATCGTCCTCATGAAGACCAGCAATACTCAAGAAGACGCTTAGTTCGTATCCCGTTAACTGCGGCACATCGTGGAAATCGTTTAAGGTTTACAAGGCAACACCACCATTGGTCTGTTCAAGAAAGGGCTGTAGTACTCTTTACTGATGAGTGCAAGATTAAGTTTTCAAGTGACGATCGACGCATTAGAGTGTGGGGACGATCTGGAGAAAGGGTTTCAGATCCCTGTATTCATGAAATGGATCGTTTTGGTGGACCCAGTGTACCTAATGGTCTGGGGCGGGATAACCCTAGGATGAAGAACTGAGCTCGTTATTTTTAACGATGGTACTGTAACAGCCCAAAGTTACGTAAACAATGTGGTACAGCCCCATATCATTTTATTTGCACAAGAAGCTGGACCAGGATTCATCTTGATGCAGGACAATGCCCGACCATATACGGCGTGACTAACAATATCCACATTAGTTGAAGCTGAAGTGCTACAGTGGCCTGCCAGGAGTCCAGACCATACTATTGAGCACTTGTGGGACCAATTAAAAAGAAGTTTCAGAGAAAGCGACATCCCCATAAACACGCAGCAGGATTTCATAAATTCTTTGAAAACTTACTGAGAAAGGATTCCAGAAGATAAAATTCGCCATTTAATTGAGCGCATGCTCTCAAGGCATTGCGTTGCATTCTCTTAGCATTAATAAAAGAGGAGGTCATACCCAATATTAAACATAAAGAAAATTTCACTTAACTCGTAAGTTGAAAAAATTTACTGGCTTCTAAAATCTAAAATTCCATTTTATAAATAAACAGTTTCAAATTAAACAATATTTTTGATAAATTTAAAATAACCCATTTCTAAAGATTTAAGACACAATAAAAATACAAAATGTAGGTGGCCCTCATTTTGTTTTGAGTAGGTAAAACTATAGGTTTCCAAAACCTGTAATTTGTGGTCCCGTTATGCGTTAGTATGATTTCCCATTCCCTTGATACCTAGTGATAGACATGATAGAGCTGCGATTTATTTAAAACATGGTAAAAAATCATCTTCATCAAGTCATTGTTACTCCCGTCAGAGATGGGGTGGTGCAATTCTTTACCCCCGGCACCACACGAGGAGTTATATATTCACTTTAAAAATAAATAATTAAACTAAAATAAAACAAATATTTGAGGGAGCCTCCCATACAACAAACGTGATTTTTTTCCAATTTTTTCTCGGTCTTAATAACGATAACAGGTAGAAACTTGAAATATTATTATAGATAATCAATATTATAATATATATCTTTAAATAATATAATAAATAATAATATATATCTTTTCTAATATTTATCTTAGTATCTACTAAGATAAATATAAAAATCTTGAAGGTCGTCACAGGGAGTTCAAAGAAGATAAAATAAAAATAAAATAAATACTAATATAAACTAATAAATAAACAAAAATAAAATAAAATAATGTTATTAAATTAAATTAAATTAAATAAACGCGAGAAGATCCGTAAAAGATGTTTTATTTCAATGTGTATTATAGTGTTTGCGTTAATTCTAGAAAATAATATATCTACAGAGCATTTAAGAATTTTCAGTGTGAAAATAGCTAAGAAAAAATATCTGAAATCGCATCCTATCTATGTATCTCACATAAGAAACATTAACAATGTCTATGTACCTATATCACTGATAGTTATTATAACAACTGCCACATTAATACTTAAACGATCTCGCTTGCATTGCGTTGCAACACGTTGGCGTCGCGCCCCGTCGCGGTCGGCCGAACAATTTCAACTAATAATGGTTAATGCAAAATAGAGTGTGCAAAATGATACGCATAAAAACTATCTTTTGCAAAAGCGACTACGGCTGAATAGGCTGGTTGCCTGTAACATTATTATGTTAACATCATTACCCGTGATCGGAAAGAGGGTTAAAATACTTTCAGGGGCTAAAGTAACACATTCGCGCATTGCACCATCCATTAATTAATTAACTTATTATTTATTGTTTTTTAAAGTTTACGCGAACACTACACATTGGAATGAAATAACTTTTACTGATCTACTCGCGTTTATTTTACACATAAGTTTTAACCCTTATATGCATCTTGTGCCGAAAACGGAACAATGAGTTTGCTTTCAAATTTTTCCTAAGATATTTGCCAGTCTTAATATGAAACCTTATAAAATCACTCCTTGGTCATTGAATTATAAAAAATATGATTTTTCAAAATTTTTAATTATTTTAAATTTTTCTTAAATTTAACATCATAAACAAGGAAGTTTTGCGGAAACCTCTTTGAATGCATAGAATACATCTTTTTTTGAAAAAATAAAAATAAAAATACTTTTATATACCTATATTATCTTCTATTTTAATGATGTAAATTAAAACAGATTCGTAATTATTAAAAAAATTATAAAGTGAAAGAATAATATGAAATAAACAAAATGAAAATAAATTATTAAGGAGAGCATTTTTTATGATTTTTCGTATTTTGTTTATTTAAAAAAAAGTGCAGTGCCAAAAAATTTAATTTTAATTTTTTCGAAGTGTTGGAATCACATAGTGTCCATTAAAAAAGCTTTTTATGGTAAACAAAAAATCGTGCATTTAAGGATTAATTGTTTATCCGTTTATACGTTTCGAAATAGTAAAGTAGATTCAAATTAGAGTATACAAGATACTAACTAATTAAGAGACGACCAACACCTCAGTCTCCTTGTGACCACGGACCCTGCAAAGCGTTCGAAACGTCAGGATAAACTTTAATTAAAACTAATGTATAAAATAAACGCGAGTAGATCCGTAAAATTTGTTTCATTTCAACCTATTATTTGTTATTGTCAGAATCTTGTTTGTGACGAATAGCCACATTGTTATTTAACCCTCACGAGCCAGGCCTAGCCCGGTGTGGGAGTCATTGTACATTCCTATAACACGGCTTACTATTAACTTTGGTAAATAAACATTTTTCATGTTTTTTAACTTAAAGTTGCCGAAATGACTGAGAGTGGTTCAAAGCACCAATATGTTTTTAATTTATTTTAATTGAAAACTTTGAGCTTCGAGGTTTTATGTTATTATGAAAGGTCCCAGTTGGATTAGCAGTCTTTGACAACCACCAATCCGCACTGGACCCGCGTGGTGGTTTATGGCCTGTTCTCCGTGTGGTAGTGGGGAAGGCACTGTCTGATTGGTAGAGCCATGCTGCGTTGCAGCACGAAATCGGCCGGCTCGTCCGGCGTAATACCACCCTCTCACAGAATATCGGCATGAAACAATGGCACTCGTTGCTGTTGTGTTTCATCCAGTGACTGAAAGTAGCGGAGGCCCATCTCTCACCCCTCCCCCCTCCCAATTCCTACTTCCTCCTCAAGATCCAACTCCTTCCTCAAGGCCGGCAACGCATCTGCGATTACTTTGGTTTTGCGGGTGTCCATGGGTGGTGGCGATTACTTTCCATCAGGTGACCCGCCCAGTGATGCCATCTTAGGGTAATTATTCAAAATAACGCGTATTCTAGACTAAATTGACACCTTGTCTAGGGTAATCCGAAATCTAGACCTGGCAACATTGGACCCGCCTGCTCGTTTGCCTCCTTTTAATATAAAAAAAGGCTCGTAGACTAGCAGTGAGGACATAAAATCAGCTGGCGATGGATGAGATGATGTTAATGCTATGAAACGTAGCGCACTTCATTCGAAATCTTCATGTACTTACGTACTGAGAACGAAATACTACTACGATTTGTAATGAGAAGCAAAACTATGTGAATTATACCATCATTCATTCATTACCTACATTCTTGGCAATCACTCAGCATCATGTGTTAGTAATTTATCACCGGTATGCTAGCCACTATGCTATACTATAGCGATTCCACATAAATGTAGGTGGGTACTTACAATATAACAATATGAAGTTACATGCGTCAAAGTTGTTTTTTTTTGGTCCGAAAATTTGTTAGTTACAGACAAGATTAGTACTTAATATGTTAACAGTTTAAATAAAATAAAAATACACTTATATTGTAATTAATCTGAATGTTTTTCAGAATCTTAAAAAATCATTAATATTAACACTATTGTAATTTATTTTCTCAATAAAGACTAAATCAATCTTTCTATGTACCTATCTTAAATGTTTTTGATACAAATTGTTTTTTCTAATTCAATATCGAGTAAGCCTTGGTTTCGTATACCCTACAGTGGAGACTTTGTACCGAAAAGAATCCGCAAGAAACTGGACAAGAACTATGGAACAGAGATAAGATACTTAAGTTAAAATTATTAGGTTTGCTCCAATGTAATGTTCATAATTATTAAGACTAAAATTACCCTTAACTAGAGATAGTTAGGATTTTATTTATTTTATTTCATTAACTTAAATAATTCATGAACAAACAAATGTTAACAAATTGGATGCAGAAAGTAATGCGCTACTTTAGTAATTCATACTCATATTAAAATTTCTCTTTTGCATTTTCTAAATAAAGTCATTGTAGATTTTTTTATAAATATATCTTTGTTTTATTGTTTGAATTGTAGTTGAAGTGAGGTGTGTTGTAGTATTCAGTGTAAACGCCTGTTTTCGCTGATGCAACATAGCTGTAGAGTCAATGACTGCACATCGGCATCGTTGGCACAGATTTATAGAATACAGTTTACAGACGGTGCAAGGTTAAAGCTGCCGCTATCCGCCAGTTTTTTCAGATCTAGTATGTTCATCGCTTCGCTAATCCCAGCTTTAAATATGTTATATATCTTTGTATTATTATTTCGTTAAGTGTTATCGCTGCGTTCCTATTCCATTTTTCTCACGAATAACACGAATTTAATTAGCAGCGATGATACCAGAATGTACTGTGTACCTAGTGTTTTTATACATTTGTTAACTCCCAGATTTTAATGTCTAATAATGTCTTTTATATTTTCTTATAGTTATTTTCTTTAATGTATTGTCGCTGTGTTCCCGATTCCATTTGTCTCACTAATCTAATTAGCAGCGATGATACAGACTGCATTGTGTACACTCGACACTGCAATAATGATATTTATGAAAAAAATAAAAACGCGAATAAGTAAAAGGAATGCCAAGTCATTTCCAAGCGTCGAGTGTATCGCGGCGCGGCGCTGCGTGCGCGCCGATGCGCGGACTTTCTCTCCCCACTAACGTCGGCCATTTTGCAGCGGGGCGGCGCGGCTCAGCGTCGGCAGAAGACGAGCGACCTCGCGGGCCCAACCTCGTGAACAAGCAGCCGGCCCTGCCGTTCGTGCCGCCCGCATTCCCTCACAACGCGCCGGACCGCCTCATCAAGCCGTCGGAGTATCTGAAAACCATCACGGCGCCGTGCAAGCGGGACGAGAGCGCGGCGGAGGCCCGCCCTCCGCCGCCGCCGCCGGTGCCGAGCGACAACGTGCCGCCACCGCCGCCGCAGCCGCCCGCGATGACAGCTTCCCAACCCTTAGCTGTCATAAGCAGCGCGGAGCTATCCGCAGTCCGGCTGAGAGCACCAGCCTCCAAAACCTTATCAGCCCCGCCCCCAGCTCGATCAGTCAGCCTGCAATGCTTGCCGAGCGCTGCAGACTACAGAAGCGCGAAGACGGATCTGATTGAGGAGTTGAAGATGTCGAAGGACATCACCGGTATCAAGAAGTTGAAGGTGGAGAGAGCGAGACGGGAGAGCTTGCAGGACAAGGAGACGTTCACGGAGTTCACCAAGAGATTCACGGCGGAGAACTTTGTGGATCAGGTTAGTGGCATTCATTTCTTTATCCTTAATCGTTTAAAAGTAAAGTCACGTAAAATATGTTTTTGTTTAAGTAACAACAACTCAGAGTCATTTTCAAATAGTTGTCATTCTACCACCGGTTCAGAATGCAGTCATTTCCCGAGAAAGCCCCCACAAACAATAGAAGCGTTTAGTCAACAGTTTTCAAGCTTTCAGTACATACTTAAGAGATAAATAAAATATGATTTTGATGCACCGTTATGTAAATACATACCAGAGTAAATTAAACTAACAAAAACCGAAGTCATAACAAAAGAAAAAGTGCACATTTCAGAATAATTCTGAAGTGTAACAAACACTGTTGAAACTTGCGGGTTGAATATGCATGTGAATAGTAATGATCACTTGGTTGCTATCGCATCTGCAGCCTTATATCTTAGAATCTCATTAATCACCTCGCATATTACTCGGATATCGACAGTTATGCTTTTGACAACAGAGCAGATTACACTTTCTTAACATTATTACATCACTTGGGTTCTTAAAAAAGAAATCTAGAACACTTTTTAATAACTGGTCTCAGTTTTAACTTACTCTCGTTTGTTATATCCATAACTCTGTCTTCTATCAATTTCAATAAGAAAGATACTTCGACATTAATATTAATCGCTATCAAATTAAACGTATCCCATTGCTTATTCTACATAAATAAGATTGGAACATACCCCATACACAGGGTTGATAGTAACACTAGATTTTCAAGAGTACCTACCTACATGTAAGTTACATGTGATTATTAAAGAAGAGGAGAAGCGCAGTCTGCGATTTTAGGCAACTTTCGCAAAGACCGGTCATCGGATGGGTGACCAAAACTTTTTTATCTCGAGCTTCTCCGTGCTTTTGAATGCACGTAAAGCAGGCTACATCAGCAGTCTTTAACAACTACCAATCCGCATTGAGCCCGCGTGATGTTTTATGGCCCTTTCTCCCTCTCCATCCATAGGGAAGGCTCGTGCCCTAGTAGTAGGGAATGGGAAAAAATTGATCTGGTAATGTTTGATTAATGATACTCGTTCTCTAGCACAACATGGAAAAGATATAGAAAGTGTGAGTGAAAAGGGGAGTACATAACGGCATAGTAATCTGGAATGCGCAAGATTGGATAGCGAGTGCGATTACATGGTCGCATAGGTATAAACTAGAGAATTATCTAAAATGGGATGAACGCTCGGTTCTCGGGCGCTCTTAAACTATTTTTCAATCGAAAACTGAGTTAAAATGACTTTGCCAGATAGCAACGTGATTGAAAAATTTTCTACGACTTAAATGAAATATATTGTTTTCTAAAGTTTACGCGAACACTACACATTTAAATGAAACAACTTTTACGGATCTACTCGCGTTTATTTTACACATTACTTTTTAATGTTTATCCTGACGTTTCGAACCCTTTGCAGGGTCCGTAGTCACAGGGAGACTAAGGTGTTGGTCGTTTCATAATTAGTTAGTAGCTTGTATATCCTCATTTAAATTTAATTAGGTGCGTTCCGTTTTACGCAGAAAGAGCTTACAGTATCTTTTGGTCTGGCAGTATGGTGTTGGTGCTGGGATTTAATACTTTGTATGATGGGATCCCAGGCTGGTGGTAGATTCCAACCATCTTCTCTATTAAAATTAGGATGTTTTTTAATTTCAATAGCCTCGCGTATCATCCTAGGGATGAATCGTTGTTCTCTAGCGAGTATTTGTGGTTTATCAAATCTGATGTAATGGTTGGGCCCTTCTAGGGCATGTTCGCATACTGCAGACTTATTTTCGCGCACGTAAAGCCTTTGGTCCCGGCTGCAACAGTCGTTAACAACCGCCAATCCGCAATGGGCCCCCGTGGTGGTTTATGGCCCGTTCTCCCTATCCATTCATAGGAAAGGCTGAAATGCCCCAGCAGCGGGGACACAAAAATGAGCTGATGATGAATGACACAATAACAACACAAAAAGTTTAATTACTTATAAATTACTAAAGTAAAACCTTTGTATTCTAGCGAGTTAGACTTCTGTTAGATGAACAGTTTTCGGGTTTGATTTCTTGTCATTGTAATCGTAAATCATTTGGTGGTAGGTAGGGCCTTTTTAAGTCCACATGGCTAGCCTCCATCTTTTCTAATTGGTCATTATTTATGATAACAGTTAGAGATTGTAATGTGGAATTTCTTCCTCCGCCTGTGGTGAGTAACATAACAAAATTTAAAACAAAGTTAAGTCGCTGACAATAGCGACGAAGCTTTTTGTATAAGAAACAATAACTAGGTGAATTTAATGTTTAAAGTATATAATTATGCAAATTCAAAATGGTAACAGGAGTCCTGAGGTCAGTTTGGTCGACAAAAGTTATTACTTACTAGGTAGGTATATTTAATTAATTCAAAAAAAGAACAACAATGTAAATAAAAGTTAAATAAGGACTTTTTGGCGGGAAAGTGAAGATTCATGTCTGCGGTTTTGTTTTATTTTCTAAAATTTGTGTTATGTCGAATATTAATGTGAAATAATGGTGGATTATTAACCGTTAAGTAAGTGTTCGTGAGTGTGCATGAGTGTTGGCAAATGAAACAAAACAGTGCAACGTCACTTTTCGAATTCTCTCAAGAAGTCCGCCCGAGGACTTGGTAAAGCCACACATCTTTACCTACTGAGATACTCGAGGGGTTGGGGGGTATAATCATTTCTCACTTCTCATTTCTATTATCATTCATCATCATCATACAGGAAGAAATATTGTTTATTTATGTATTACTTGTAAGAAAAAATACTTTGACACTGGCTGAATGTGCTAATCGCACGAAGCCATCAACTAAAGGGAAAAAAGGTTAAATAAAAGGTTGGTTAGTAAATATATGTTTGCTGTATTATAATTATTATTAAGATAGCCTTTTCCTTTTTAACTTCGGTCTTATTGTCACTTCACTTACCAAAAAAACTTGCGAATGATGTTCAACCATAGTTTAGCCACGATTTGCGATAAAATAGAAACTACATTTTGTTAGTCATGTCAAAATCAAACCGCGCACTGCTATCGGACCTAATTAGTAATTAATGATGTTTATGATAATGCGTAGCTGAGTGAAAACTAAGTATACTTACTAAGAACCGGCGCGCCATGCGAAGTGTTAATAATACGTGTTTGTATATTGATCATTGCTATATCGAACATCATACATTTTCCACTGAATCAACTGATAAATAATCTTTATTTAAATATTAGACAACTTCACATTCAATCTTTTGATCCCAAGTAGGTAAGTAGCTAACGTACTTGGATTATGGAAATCAGAATCAACGACGGTACCACAGACAGCCAGACCCGACACAATATTATTATCGAAAAGTTCGTTTTCGACATTGACCCGACCGGGAATCGAACTCGGGACGTCAGAGCTAGCGCCGCCCAAAGTCTGGCGTACAAGCCACTCGGCTACAAAGACCCATTTTATTTTTATATTATTAAAGGTTTAGATATAATAGATGGATATTCATTAACAAAATGGATGCTATTATTGCATCATTATATAAAAGAAAATATATTGAATAAATAACTTAAAACAATTAAGTTACAGTGGCGGTCTAATCGCTTTAAAGCGATCTTCCAGATACACACGCAACTATGAGAGTTAGAAAGAACAATATTTTGTTGGTTACAAACTTGTACAAATGATGATTTTAGAAAAAAAATCTCATTGTGAAGCTAAGATCACAGGGAGACTACGGACCCTACAAAGTGTTCAAAACGACAGGATAAACAATAATTAGAAAAAATAAAACTAATGTACAAAATAAACGCGAGTAGATCTGTAAGAGTAGTTTCATTTCTATGTGTAGTGTTCGCGTAAGTAAGTAAGTAAGTAAAATTTAGAATACAACATAGTGAAGTTATTAGTAAATTGAAAATCTTTGAACAGTTATCATTCAGATAAAGTAGCGCACGTTTGTTTTTTGTTTTTATGGCTTTGCACAAGCATTTAGCCAATGAAAAAGTTTCTTTTACAATTAATACTTATATAAACAATATTTCTTTACTGTATGATGATGATGAATGATAATAGAAATGAGAAGTGAGAAATGATATACCCCTCAACCCCTCGAGTATCTCAGTAAAGATGTGGGGCTTTACTAAGTCCTCGGGCGGACTTTTTGAGAGAATTTGAAAAGTGACGTTGCACTGTTTTGTTTCATTTGCCAACACTCATTGCACACTCACGAACACTTAACGGTTTAGAGTAGAGGTAGAGGGTGGAGTTTAGCATAAATAGCATAGACATTAAACATATACCTACTTATCATTAAAGAGTTTTGACTAAAATATAGATAAAATGTTTTTGTTTATAGAATTTTAACGCAAATTTTGTTGCGAACAAATTACAAAAACACAATTAATGTTGAAAAGATCCTGCTCGGGGAAATTTTTTCAACATTTGTGTTTTTTTTAATATTTGTTTTGAAAATATAGATAAAAATATAAGAGTTAGGGCAGTTCGTCAAGAAACTTATCATCATGACGCTCTTCAAGCGGAATTCTCAAGTACTGAGAAACCGGTTAACTTATTTCTAACTGTTGGAACACAACAATGTTACCTACTAACGTTTACCTTATGGCAGAACACTCGATAGTGGTAGACTGATAGCTAGTTAGGCGGACTTAAAACAAGCCATATCATCAACCAAACCTAATTTTTCTTTCTTTATTTCTTTCAATACGCTAGGAATAGAAACTGTGGTTTTTGATTCTAAGACTGATGGACTATCACTACACCATAGAGGTGGTAAGATAAAGGTAAAAGCATAAGTAAATATCTAAATTTTCATTTCCGCTGAGAATCAAACCCGGGACTTCTACGTTTGAAGCCGATGGTCTAACCACAACACCTCAGAGGTGTTAAAAAAAATACATTCAATGTCAACAACTACTAATACTACTAATATTACAACTACAACTACTAATTATGATCGGATGTTAGTGACAGTAGTTGTTGACATTGAATGGGCGCCTTTGGCTTTCAAAGTAAAAAGTGTTGAACAATTTCGGCGGGCTGGTTGGAGCCACGATAGCTCAAATGGAGGAGCGCCTGACCCGGAATGTCGGAGGGGTGCGGGTTCGTGTCCTGCTCGTGGAAATTTTTTCAACATTTGTGTTTTTGTAAATTGTTCAAATTGTTTTCGCCGTCAGTTTTACGCGTGATTGCACTTATGACGTTCATGAGATGAGATCTCGTCACGAAACGGCAATGCGCAAACCAGCATCTGCCAGGGCTGCCGACACTGAAACTTGCTACACATATATTATATTATCTGTGCAGTTCTTTTTTTGAGTACCTAGTATTTTGAAAAATACTATGCTATCGTGGCTCATATATAAGGTCAGTTTTTATCAACTGCAAATATTTTGACAAAACATCTAATTATATCAGAGAAATGAGGTCCTAGCATTTAAAAAATAACTCAGGCTAGTTTTTTTTTTACTTCTCCTGACACAAAAATTGTAATATTTTTAAGAGTGGCCTCTCTGTCGACTCTTGAATGAATCTAGGTGCACGTGTAAGCGGTGAAGGCATTGCGGCCTCTCT
The DNA here is from genome assembly GCA_963082485.1 of Eudonia mercurella. Taxonomy (NCBI): domain Eukaryota; kingdom Metazoa; phylum Arthropoda; class Insecta; order Lepidoptera; family Crambidae; genus Eudonia; species Eudonia mercurella. The sequence continues at coordinate 15,901,499 of OY720038.1, forward strand.
GTTTCGGCTCTTTGAATTGAAACTACTCGTACCGAAAGTGCTTTATTTTTCTTTTTAATTGAAATGTCTTTTGGCGTTTTTCTTGAAAACTAGCGTATAAAAGTTTAAGGTTTTTTAATCCTCATCAGCTCATTTTTATGTCCCCACTGCTGGGGCACGAGCCTTCCCTATAGATGGATAGGGAGAACGGGCCATAAACCACCACGCGGGCCCAGTGCGGATTGGTGGTTGTTAACGACTGCTAATGCAGCCGGGACCAACGGCTTTACGTTCCTTCCGAAGCACGGAGGAGCTCGAGATGATAAACTTTTGGTCACCCTCCGATGACCGGCCTTTGCGAAAGTTGCTTAACCTCAGCACTCGCGGACCGGGCGCGTTAACCACTGCGCCATCGAGCTCCTCAAGGTTTTTTAATAAAAATAGTTAACATATGTTGTTGAATTTATCCTCAAAATATTTGCAGTTGATAAAATGTGACCTTATATAGCATAGTTGGCAGTGCGCCTGACTCGGTATGTCATGGGGTGCGGGTTCGAGTACCGCTTATGGAATTTTTTCAACACTTAGTCTTTTTTTTAATTGTAATTTGTTCGCAACTAAATTTGCGTAAAATTATATATAACCACTAGCTGACCCGGCAAACGTCGTTTTGCCATAAAAAATTTAAAAAAAATTTGGGGGTGGACTACCCCTAACATTTAGGGGGATGAAAAATAGATGTTGGCCGATTCTCATAGATACCGGATGACCCGGCAAACGTTGTTTTGCCATAAAAAATAAAATAAAAAATTTAGGGGTGGACTACCCCTAACATTTAGGGGGATGAAAAATAGATGTTGGCCGATTCTCATAGATACCGGATAAGCACAAAAAATTTCATCAAAATCGGTCAAGCCGTTTCGGAGGAGTATGGCAACGAAAACTGTGACGCGAGAATTTTATATATTAGAAAATAATCATACCTAGTATTTGTTTTTGCATAAAAAAGGCGTATTCGAAAAGGTATTAAAAAAGTTCTTTTTTTTTAGAGAGTTTGCTGATTGCCTCAGACGGCATTTTCAGCTTCACCGCGCTTTTTTGGGGGCGGCGAGGAACGTAAAGGGTCCCTCAAGCCGTGTGAAACGAATCACCTTCGGAGGTTTTCTAGAGGGAACGGCATCACGTACTAGTGCGCGTCCCCGTGCCCTACTAGATTCTCCGAAGGGTTCGGATCGGATCAGGGAATAAGTTCCACAAGCGGCACTTAAACTTTTCCGGGTCAGATGCACTTCCAATAATATGCTAAGGTTGTGAGGTCACATTTTTATTGTACTTAATTTTATTGTACCTACTCAACGCCTAAGTGGCTGATTGAAAAGCGCTCGGCCCGATACAGAAGGTTCCGGATTCAATTCCCAGGTCTGACAGTGTGTTTAAATTGTATGGCTGATGGATAGCCATCAGTAGAGCTATGATTTTTTTTGATGGCTTCCTGCGATTAGCACATTTAGCCAGTGTCAAAGTAATTTTTCTAACAAGTAATACATAAATAAACAATATTTCTTTCCTGTGTGATGATGATGAATGATAATAGAAATGAGAAGTGAGAAATGATATACCCCCCAACACCTCGAGTATCTCAGTAAAGATGTGGGGCTTTACTAAGTCCTCGGGCGGACTTCTTGAGAAGTGACGTTGCACTGTTTTGTTTCATTTGCCAACACTCATGCACACTCACGAACACTTAACGGTTAATAATCCACCATTATTTCACATTAATATTCGATATAACACAAATTTTCGAAAATAAAACAAAACCGCAGACATGACTCTTCACTTTCCCGCCAAGAAGTGCTATGATTTGATTTCAATGATGGAGCCTTTGCCTTTGCCTTTGTTACTCTCAGTTCCAATTTCAAATCTCTCACCACGACCACTAGTTTATTTAATTACCGAAAATATAATTAATAACGGTAGAGTTTCTTGCCAGATTTTATTTAGAAGGAAATTTAAAAAAAACTGGAATAGTTTTTCTGTTTTCGTCTTATATTAAGGACGTCAACTTATATGACTTCTATGTGCCTTACAAATAAACAAAGAATAAGGTCCGAATGGTTATTCCGTGTTTTGTTCCTGTCACGTAAACGTCATTTCAAATTAGAGTAAAAGAGACAAAACACGGAATAACTATTCGGAGCTTATTCTTTGTTTATTTGTAAGGGGGTATAGATTTAAGTTGATTATATGATTTTCGAAACCCGCTCGTGGAATTTTTTCAACACTGTCTTATGTTCCGTCGTGCATCAACCCTAGACCACGTGGTTGCATCCGCGTAACCCACTGTTCTACTTCCCCCCCGCCCTCCCCAGGCTATTTGGCCGTGAAGCAAATCATGACTGGCGTTTTTGGTGAAGTTGCCATGATGAGAAGGTGCATAGAAAATTTTAGTTATTTGTTCTGATAATTTATAAAGACATAATATACCCTTTAATAAAACAACTTGTACGTATATACTCGCGTTTATTTTACACATTAATTTAAATTATTATGTCCTGACGTTTCGGACCCTTTGCAAGGTCCGTGGTCACAGGGAGACTGATCCGCTGGTCACTTGCATACCCTCATGTCAATTTAATCGGGTGCGTTCCGTTCTACGCAAAAAGTAGGTTCCGTTTACCTATCAAGAGAAGTAAATAGCCTATATCCCACGGCTGGGCAAAGGCCTTCATCACTGAAATCAAATCATCGCTATAATTTGCCAAATACGGGTTGGTGATCACGAACCCTGGTTGTGCATCAGATAATCCGAAACATGCTTTGCCCGAGCGACCTGGGAATTGAACCCAGGGCGTCCTTATTTGTACGTGTAACTCATAATCACGGAGGAGCTCGAGATGATAAACTTTTGGTCACCCATCCGGTGACCGGCCTTTGCGAAAGTTGCTTATCCTCAGCAATCGCAGACCGGGTGCGTTAACCACTGCGCCATCGAGCTCCTCTACGATATAAGATTATATTCTACGATATAAGTCTCATCAATTGATATAACATAAATGATTTGAATTTGTACTGAAATAACGGGCATTTGAATTTCAAAGGCAACGAAAACATAGTAAAAAATCTCGTTAACTAATACTTCTATTAAGGTTTCAAACTAGCAATACTAAATGATAATTTCTAAAAAAATCTAGACCGCGGTACATGGCGGGGTGGTTGCAACTTTTAATTAGCTATCATAATCAAAGAGTTAAATGGACGGCGCAGGCGCCGTAAATTTTGCTCACGATTTGCTCAGACAGCACCGAACCAGTGAAAGCGTGAAAAGAGTTCGGACGCATTCACTCAAAATGGCTAAATATTTCTCTCATTCAAAACTTACTTAATTAATAATAACATTTTGTGTCACTTTCTCTATTTTATTTGTTTACGACAAAGTGATTGTTATCCGTTGCCCGTTGTCCGATGGGAAAATTATCGATTATGCTACTCGTGATATCGATTACGTGGTATCGAATCTTAATGAATGGATAGAATAGATTGTTTGTGTATATCTGAACTTTCGATTATTTTATGAAACGTTCAACTAATTATACCTTTTTTGTAGAAGCTCTTTTAAATAATAATAGCATGTGTATTGTCGCATTTCCAGTATGTCCTATAAGTAATTATTATCACATTATCTTTATCATCTCGAGCTCCTCCGTTCTTCGGAAGGTACGTAAAGCTGTTGGTCCCGGTTGCATTAGCAGTCGTTAACAACCACCAATCCGCACTGGGCCCGCCTGGTTGTTTATGGCCCGTTCTCCCTATCCATCCATAGGGAAGGCTCGTGCCCCAGCAGTGAGGACATGAGCTTGTGGTGATGTGATGATGATGAGGTATTAATATATAGATTTCCAGGTAGTGCGCTATTAAATGGAAAATTTAGCATCATCACCGTTATCAAGACATTGAGATAAATAAACTTTCGTATGAAAGTTTGTGTGCACAGTTACTCGAAATCTTTCAAAAGGTCTAGGTAGATAATGTTTTTACTTAAAAAGTCAATAGGATAGTCAGCTGATTGCAAATAGCCTATGACTATCCCGCTGCTGTGCAAAGGCATCTATCATTGAAATCAATCATCATCAATCATCGCTACAGTTTAATCTGAGGTTTAATCACATATGCCCGATGAGCTCGATGCCGCAGTGGTTAGCGCGCTCGGTCTGCCTTTGCTGTAGTTAAGCATCTTTCGTTATTGCCCAGTCATCGGATGGGTGATCGGAATTGTATTAAATTGAGTTCCTCCGTGCTTCGGAAGGCACGTAAAGCCGTTTGCCCTGGCTACATTAGCAGTCAATCACAACCACAGATCCGCACTGAGCCCGCGTATAGTATAGTGGTTTATGTATGGGACGTTCTGTTGTGATGTTTCCATCCATAGGGAAGGATCGTGCCCCAACAGTAAGACATACAAAATGAGCATGTGATGATTTCTTTTTTTGGGCAGGCAACAAAAACATGTACCACCAACAGTAGGTATAAATGAATGCAAAACTTAACCTAAGTACAGTTTTTAGTTATAGACAGCTACGGCATGCGATTTGGACTAATAGTAATAAATTTAACTAAACTAAAAATGTATACAAAATAATTATAAAATATAGTGAAAAATTAAATCCCTACCCGACTCAGCCAGGAATCGAACCTGGGTCTTCCGCAATCCGGGCGGCTGCACTGACCATAAATGGCTCCGCACACTGGACGACTTGTCGCTGCGTCTTGTCGCACGAGCACGAGCACATACGACGACAGTTGTGCGACAGGTTGTGAGCGTCAGTTTCGCGACTCCCCTAGCTAGTCGTCGCGACTCTGCAACTGACGCCAAGTGTGCGGAGCTTTGAACAAAATATAAAAAATTGTCGGCCGCAACTTGTCGTCGCGTCTAGTCGCCGAGCTGTCGCAGTCGCGTGTCGCCTAGTGTGCTCGTGTGTAAATGGCTCCCATTTATGCTAACGGAAAGGCTGACGTAAGCACTGATTTTTTTTTACTACTTCGATTTTGACGACTTTTTAGCGGCAGTACCTATATAGGTAACTATATAGTGCGTGCCATCTGTCCAACGGTTATTACAAAAATATACAAAAATTAATTATATTTGAATACTTATGAAGTTTAAAGGGTGCTTACCTATTTATATGATGAACTATTTCTATGATGATAAAACATTGTAAAGCGACACTAAGGTGTTTGCGGAAGATCAGCCGTCAGGTTCTCCTTTAATCTAGGAGGCCCGACATCATGCTGGATCGCACTTTTTAGTGCCACTTACTTAATGTTAAAATTTTATGTAGTGATGTAATTTGTGTTGTGTCACTAAGAAATGTTTTCTATTTTATTCTATTTGTTTATTTATTTATTTCTAGAAGATTTACAGAAAAATAACATCTAAAGTTAAGGAGAATAAATAGATATATGCTATTAACAAATCTTCACAATTATATAAACAATAGTGTTCAGTTAACCAGCTGTGGAGACTACGTTAATTTTAGTTAAAAATAGAAAAAAATAAAATATTTTAAAGTGCGATACTTACATATTTATGTTTTCATTCATTTGAATGAATGAGTGAATTTACAGCTTACAGTAGGTTGTTGTTGTATATTTCACTTATACCTATAGATTTCTACGATATTCCTTAAACTATATATTTTATTATATTTATTATATAATATTAATACTTATTCACTATTGTACTATCTTTATTTTATTGCTTGCTGTCAATAAAAAAAATAGAACATATTAATCTCTTTTACTGATGAGGCGCTGGAGCAGAACAAGTCAATATCGCATGGTAAGAGGTTAAATGATTTACCTACAAGCACGTATCATAAATGTATTCGTTCTATATTTAAGTAGTCTTTGCTGGAGAGACAATCAGAGCTGATCTTTGTCTTAGTGAGTGTGTTGGTTCTTAAGCTGATCTGAGATAAAAGATCAGGACAATCGACATTACCGTTAGCGATGTTAATGAGATAACAAACGTCATTAATCATTCGTCTGGTTTCAAGTGGTAGGAAGTGGTATTTGTTGTACCTGTGGTAGTTGTCGGTATTGTATTGTCGAAATTTAAAATCAAGATATTTAAGGAATTTTCCTATTCTAAACTATTCTGTTCTAAAGGGTCTTGTAGTTCCACGCCGATACCTAATTATTATTCAACTTAATTAAGTGTTTGCTTGCCAGTTCCGCACGTGGTCAGCGGAGCGATGTGCAATGCACTTAATGGCCCAGATGCCATAACCATGTTAGTATAACAATTGATTTGCGCTTGATTACCCACTGGAGAAATCAATTTCACAAAATACCTTTATTCGCTGTTTGGCAAAAAATTCTGTGTTAGATACAATTCAATCTTATGTAACGCGAATGATTAAGTTGGAACTAACCAAATTTACGTTGACACGCAAAAAAAGAAAGAAATTAACAACGTCATCTTGTTTGTTAACTTATTTGAAACTGTTAAAAATGACATTTTTTAAATGTTCATATAATTTTTAACGCAAATTTTGTTGCGAACAAATTACAAAAACACAAATGTTGAAAAAATTTCCACGAGCAGGATTTGAACCATCACCCTTCTGACGTACCGGGTCAGGTGCTCTTCCAATTGAGCTATCGTGGTTCTAACCAGCCCGCCGAAATTATTCAACACTTTTTACTTTGAAAGCCAAAGGCGCCCATTTGCTTTCAAGTAAAAAGCCCTAAATAGTAGTAAAATAATAATAATAATCTAATCTGTACTCTGCTTGGATGTTATATTCAGTACACTTACTGTGTTATTTGTTAGAGGCAAATAAAGTTATTTATTATATATTATTAATAGCGGCCGCCCGCAGTTTCACCTGCAAAGTTCCCGTGGGAATATCGGGATAAAAAGTATCCTATGTGTTAATCCAGGTTATAAACTATATGTATGCCGAATTCCATCCAAATCCATCCATCCGTTGCAGCGTGAAGAAGCAACAAATATACTTACACACAAACTTTCGCATTTATAATATTAGTGTGATTAGTGTGATTTTATAGAAAGAATATAGTTATCTGATTAATATCCTTTAGCTATATTCACTATTGTGTTTCACAGTGTAGTATTAGCTTTTCGCCAAGTAAAACCAAACAAATCGGAACATTGACCGTTACGGTCATGGTCATTGAAGATCGCGTGTGATGCAACGCGTACGTAACATCACAGTTACGGCACAAACTATGGAGAATACAGAAGGTAACCTTAAGACGACACCTAGCTTTGTGAACATTAAAAAAGGCTGATCCTTACTGGCGCTGTCATAAGGTCGAAAATACGTAGCGCCTGCGACAATTGAAACCGCAAATTAAAAAAAAATCTTTTTAAAAATTATTGGTTTTAGTTATTAAAATATGCAGCTACTAAATTACCAATATTGATGTTAACAATATATTCAAATGGTCTCCAAGCACATCAATTAGGTAATTCTGAACAATAGTGTTCTTTTTGTGGTGTTCTCGAAAATAATTATGATCGAGTCAAAATTATACAATCTTGAAGGTATTTGAGCAAGCAAATTCAAGATAAAGACATGAATTTACCTATATCAACATTTCAGATTCGTGAGGCATATTATAATGGCGAAAGTGCACTTTTTTCAGTGTGTCGCCTTAATAGGTACAAACCGCACTCGAGCGCTGATAGACCCTTGCATGGACACGAGTCTCGGAACAGCTCGAGAATCCAAAAGCAGCTGTTGCTAGATTCCGCGTCCCCCGTGAGCCAGACAACCGTCTATGTGGGCGTTGCTCGAACGCGTTTATAGAAAGCTTACCTTCTGACTGTAGTCTCTTATTTTGTGGTAACGGTCACTAGTAGTCAGTAGTCACTAGGTACTTGCAATAGCTCTAACTCAGGGTTTCTTAAAGTGGGGTCCGTAGCAATGGTATCAAAGGTCCGCGGTAGCTCACATTATATTAGTAGTGTCTGAGTTTACACAACTTTCGCAAAGGCTGGTCATCGGATGGGTGACCAAAAGTGTGTCATCTCGAGGTCCTCTGTGCTTCGGAAGACAGGTAAAGAAGTTGGTCCTGGCTGCAGTAGCAGTCGTTAACAACCACCAATCCGCACTGAGCCCGCGTGGTAGTTAATGGCCAGTTCTTCCGATCCATTCATAGGAGAGACTCGTGCCCCAGCAGTGGGGACATAAAAATGAGCGGATGATGATGATGATATGCTACAGCTTCAATTCATTTACTGACCTGATTTCCCAAAATGACGCCATCCCAACAGGCCCCCCTACCCTAAATGCCCTAATGAAACTACCAATAAAAGTGGTTTTTTGATATAAATATGACTTGTTTTCTTTTCCTAATATTTTAAAAGGGTCCGCTTGATTGTTTAAAATTTTAAATTGTGAAATTGTGAAAACCCTGCTCTAATTGCAATCAATTTATGGAATTTAAAACATAAGCGAACCAAAATACCTTTCGTCACCTTCACACCAGATCATTTTTATGTCCCCACAGCCGAGGCCTTCGCTATGGATGGATAGGGAGAACTGGGCATAGACCGGCACGCGGGCCCAGTGCGTATTGGTGGTTGTTAACGACTGCTAATGCAGCCGGGACTAACTAACGGTTTACGTGCCTTCCGAAGGAGGTCGAGATGATAAATTATAATTGTCACCCATCCGATGATCGGTCTTTGCGAAAGATGCTTGACCTTAGCAATCGCAGACCAAACGCGTTAACCACTGCGCCGTCGAGTAAAATAACTAAACTTTACCATTTTAATAAATAAGCATATTTACTTAAGTAAATTAACGTTTTATCTACCTTTATAATTAGCATTGATTTACCATATAAAAATCACACCACGCCAGAGAGGAGTCAGACTCCTTATTTTAGTAGCTTTTATTTAATATAATTATGTGTATTAAAGTGTAAAAGTGAAATAAATAACAGTTTAAAACTTAAATAGAACCACGCAAACAATCTGTCTGACACAGTGGTCACAGCTACATAAAATCGACATAGCTTTAATAAGAGATTTTTAGACTTTATAAATCTTAAAGATTGTCAAAAATTCAGCAAATTAGAAAAGCAAAGCTCTATAATGTTGTGCGGTAGTTGTTAGTTTAACCTTATAGTCTTGATGCAAACGAAACCATATCGCGATTCAGCTTGAGCACTAACGCCATCTAGCAACAGGTTTATGAACTAATATTGGACACCATAATTTAACCTTTATCCCCATGTCTTAAGGTTGAAAACCATTGAAAAAGTCTACATGTTGTGCCCGTAGAGCTAAATAGGGATCATTCGTAGCATGTCTATCACATAGTACTTTAATGATATAACAGATAATAATTAGCACAGATCGGAATAGTTAGGTAGTTTTTTCTGTTAATTATGTATGTCATAATAACGTCATCAATACAATGGACGGATACGGATGACCCGATAAAATCAAAGGAGTAAATACCGATCCGAATATGGCAGATAGGGCACAGGTCGTAGAACCCTCGAAAAATTATAAACATACCTACCGGAAAAGCACCATATGGCTGAGATATTAAGGTTGTTTGTTACTAAGTAAAATTGTAAAGTGACAACCTAGGTGCAGCTGATACATTGTTCCTTTTCATCAACCTCATGGTCCAAACAAAACAGAAGTCAAAATATGTCAGTAGGGTTACTCTTGAAACACAATTGCAATAATCAATTTCCAATCTCAAATCTAAAAAATTCAAATGGCACTCTTAAAAGCGATAATAGCGTTACATTGGAATTAAATTGCATGAAAATTGAGTGAACAAATTATTATCGAGATGGGGCGTTCCGAAATTGCGAAACTTATCCCAATATCGATACATATCAATCGCATTGGAATTGTACTGAGATTGAGTTTGCGTCAAGAGTAGCCTACCTGGTCTTAACAAAAATAATGTAATAAAATAAATTTGAGTTTTTGTATGGAAAAGTAAATACTCATAAATATGATTTTGCATTTTATTACGGTGTTATTTATACTTAGTTGCATGGCAAACTATTGAGATATGATTTGATTTATGTGATCGTTACAGAAGGATATATATTTTACCAAACATGTATATCAGCAAATATATCAGCTTCCTATAGTTGATTTTTCTAGTAAAAAAATATCTTGCACAATAAAACTTGTAAGCCAAAACATTGTAGTTCCAATTACAGTATTTTGGCTTGATACAATAGATCAAGCATGAACACGGGCGGCTGGTCGACGGTAGGGTTGTCCTCAGGTACCTGAGCGGGATGCGGCGGGCAATGTCATCCCCGCGTGGAAGAGGCAGATGCTGGCGAGGAGGGCTGCGGAGAAGGCCAGGAGGGATCTGGAGAGGGAGCTGGCGGGAGAGGCCGAGAGGCGAAGGGCGGCGGCGGTGCCGGCCTGGAAGAGGCAGCTGCTGCAGCGACGGGAGGAGGCAGAGAGCAGGCTAAGGTAAGAAGAGTTGTTTTCACCTTTTAAGAGCCACAGCATAATGCGTCGCCGTGTCCTGCACGCCAAGCATTCAATTCAACAGGAATAGGGATTTCAAAACCGTTATTTTGGGTTATTGTTAACCATAGGTAATTTCTATGATGTCATTGGCGTGTGCAGCGCACGCTATCGCTTGTCGATTATAGCCGACAGTAAGACAATGGAGGAGTTCAATGGCGCGATTAACGCGCCCGGCAGTGCGTAGCTTGCCTTTGACGGGCCCTGTATGAAAAATTTATTGGGGGGCCCAAACCAAATGTGATATTGTGGCTAACATAAGTTACGAATTAATGCTAACACACCGTATCATTGATACGGCTGATACGGTGGTAACTACGCCCCTGGCGCCCGGTCTGCGAGTAATGAGGTTAAGCAACTTTCGCAAAGGCCAGTCATCGGATGTGTGACCAAAAATTTATAGAGCTCCTCTGTGCTTCGGGAGCCCGTAAAGCCGTTGGTCCCGGCTGCATTATTAGTCGTTAACAACCACTAATCCGCAATGGGCACGCATGGTGTATTATGGTCTTATGGTCCGTTCTCCCTATCCATCCGTAGAGTAGGGAAGGCTCGTACCCCAGCCCAGCAGTGGGGACATAAAAATGAGCTGATGTTAAAGGTCACACTACACTTCTAATCCTACGGTAAGGTTAATGTTTCAACCTTAATCCTTCAACGCAACTATGAGTTTCCGTTAGCACAAATAAAAATAATTTACTAAATAACCGATTCGTGGTCAGGCTCAGAGTCCGCGGTCCCCGGTTCGATTTCTAGCCAGGAGTACATGTACTCGGCTTGGTGGTTAACTACCACTACCTTATCTCAGTTTGTCGCCATAACAACAATATTATAAAAAAAATAAAAAAATAAAAAGTGTTTTATTTCAGACAATTATGTAGTCCATCATGGTAGGCTACTCTTGACGCAAACTCAATCTCAATACAATTCCAATGCGATTAATATGTATCGATATTGGGATAAGTTTCGCAATGTCGGAACGCTCCATCTCGATAATAATTTGTTCACTCAATTTCCACACGCAATTTTATTCCAATGTAGCGCTATTATCGCTTTTAAGAAAGCCATTTTTAAAAATTTGTGATTGGAAATTTATTAATGCAATTGTGTTTCAAGAGCAACCGACATGTTAGTTACAATAATACCTTATAAAGCTATGTTAGTATATAAAAACACACAAATAAAATAAAAGAAAAAAAAGAAAAAAGACACATTGACAAACGATTACAACAATAACTGCAGGTGGACCCCACAAACCCACTGCCGGTCTACCCATTCGCACGCTTAGTGACGTGCAGATCCGTAAACCTACCGAAGGCTGCAGAGTCCATCCTGTCAGCAATCATCCCCAAAATCCTATTGGCGCTCCCACGCAATCGCAGCATCAACGAGGCAGTTTTCTTTCGCACAATGGTATAAAAATCATCAACATTGGCATCTGCAAACATGCCTGATGCAATATGGTTATGCGAGTCAATAACTCAGTAATGACCAGTCATTTCTTTGTCAGACCACCAAAAAATGAATGCTTTCCACACACACTCTCGCGTATTTTCTCCTTCCTACAACATGGGTCCTTTAAACAAGATGTGAAGGCACAATCCTGGTCCACTAGCTGTCCTCGCATCTGGGCTCTGCATCAGCTTAACATCAGGTATAGAGCAGTAATTTGGCTACGTATCTATATAAAAATGAGGATTCCGGTTAAGCACCCTTCTATTAAAGCTGGAGTTTATGCGCCCATTCTCTCTACAGCTAAAAATAACCCCCCGATCCGATCCGAACCCTTCGGAGAATCTAGTAGGGCACGGGGACGCGCACTAGTGCGTGATGCCGTTCCCTCTAGAAAACCTCTCAAAAAAAAAAGCGAAAAATAAGACGTCCTGAATGGGACGATTTAAAAGCACTTTTTTAAGTTTAGACTTTACTTTCACTTTATAGGGCGACATTTCACAGTAAACCCGAATACAGCAAAAACAACAAGATCTACTTACATGCGGTACATTTAATTTACAGACAATCCCTCTACACACCGAAGGTTGAGGAGACGAACGGCTCCAACGGCTCGAGCCACGGCGAATGGCGCGCCTACCCCAGCGGCACGCAGCGCGCCGTGTCTATAGACAACATCTCTCTGTGCTACGACACACCAGCCCACCCCGTGCGGGCGCCGTCGGAGGCTAAGCTGTCCTCAGACCATTGCAACGGTTGGTACTGTCTAAACATCTTAATCCAGCACACGTTTTTCTTACTTCCTTTTTTCGTCTGGGAAAACTTCGCTACCCCAATAAAGAAATACCGATGTGGGGTTGACCAGATGGTATGGCGGACCCACTTAAAACCCTATAGCACTCGTCTACAGCTATGGTGGGACTCGAGAACTGCGGGCAGTCATTTATGGCCACAAGGGGTCCTTTAAACGAGATGTGAAGAAGCAACTTGCGGGTCGACGGGTGAAGACGGCTAGTGAGGCACAATCCTGCTTTAGCTGTCCTTGCATCTGGACTCTGCTTCTCCTTTCAGGTAGAGCGGAGTGATTTGCCACTACCCACGCGGTACGCAGCGCGCCGTGTCTACAACGTAGTCTTTCTCCTTTTTACAACATTGGGTCTTTAAACAGAGTCTTCCCTCCATCGTTAAAGCTCGAATTCTAACTTTCTCTGGGCATGTGTCGCGGCGAGGTTAAAATTGACAGTACGAGAGAAAGCGGCAGATCTCCATTACGCTGGACCGACAAAACAAAGGTTGCAATGCACGGTTCTCTGCACCAGTGTACTGGACAAGCAGCAGATTGTGAAACATGCCAAAGATCCTGAATTCTTTGTTTGATGACCATGACCACTCTACCAAGAGTGACAACGATTCGGAAGAACAACACGAGGCCCTTCAAAAGGTGTGAAGAAGCAACTTGTATGTCGGCAAGGTAAGGACGACGAGTGAGGCACAATCCAGCTTTAGCTGTCCTCGCATTTGGACTCTACTTCTGCTTAACATCAGGTAGAGCGAAGTGATCTGCCACTACGCCAGCGGCGCGCAGCGCGCCGTATTCATAGATAACATCTCACTAGGTATTTTAGCCGAGATGACTTTTACGCAAATTTTGTTGCGAACGATAACAGCGAACAACAACGGGCCACGAAGCGTAATTGGAAGCGCAAGAGGGTGCGGGTTCAAATCCTGCTTGAGCAATAAGAAACCCTAAATAATCTCCGGGATTCGATCGGTCACTCAATACCGGCGCCGGCGCCGGTATTGTTATTTATTATATATAATAAACCCGATTATACTTTTAAAAAAGCATCTGAGCAATACTTTATTTGATTTCAGGGCACGCGACACTAAATGGCAAACACGAAGAACACGCAGTCGAAGACGAAAGCGCCAAAATTATACCATGGCGGGCGCAATTACGCAAGACAAACAGCAAACTCAACTTGCTCGAATAGTCTGTAAGCTCGGTCAGTGTTGCTACATTAAAATTTTTACTATTTTAGTAGTTTCACCTACGATTATGCAGCAACGCCATAAAATAAAATGCATTGTATCCGTTGCTTCAATTGTGTAAAAAGAAATAAATATTCGACTTTAATGATTATATAAAATAAAACAAAACTACGATAACAGTAAACGTTTTAATGTTTTAGTAATTATTTAAGATATAAGTAGGTTAAAATTAGTAATAGACAATCGAATTGAATGATTTTGTATTTTATTAGTGAAGGTACGACTTCGAATTGTTTTGAACGTATTTCTTAATGAACGAGACTTTTCTTAATGATGATATTATGAGATACTTTAATATTTTTTTGATACATTTCCACATGTATTCAATTAAAATATAGTTTTACTCTCGTTTACCTGTGTATGAGGGGCTATTAATAAATTCTCTGATAAACCTATTAATCTGAAATTGTATTTTGAAAACGTATTGTCATTTTCTATCATTTTTTGTATAAAAGGTGACTTTTGTATAGAAGGTACTTTATGAAATGGATAAATTTAATGCTAAAAATGAATAATCAGCCCTTTTAGTATTGTAGATACTTACGATGAACATTACCTACATAAAAAGATTTGAACATATTTTTAAATAGCTGTCTATATTCGTATAAAGTAAAGTCATTTAGAGATTATATATTTTCTATATCATAGTAATTTAAAGTTACATCTTTATTTTGAACTCATAAAATCTTTAAAATTTGTTATTATGCAATTATATAATAATTAAAAAAATACTTTAAGATTTATAATGTGCAAGTGATACCAATGTTGCAATACTAGGTTTAAGCATAATAAACAGTGTGGGCTTTTGCAATTTTGTACATCCTACTTACTTATATATACCTACGTATATTTTATAGGTGATTTTTATGTGTGAGTTATTGTATGACAATCTGAATTTATATAATGTTGTTAATAAAATGCTGTTGCTTAACTAGAGTGTTTTACTATTGAGAAATAATAATAATTCTAGCAATTTAAGTATTAGAGTAATTATTAACGGAATTCTTCGGGATCCGATGTTTCGGTATAGTTGCATGCGCCATGATCACTGAAGTACTGAAGGGTGGATATGTCAGAATACCGTAACTTAATAATTAAGAACTCTTATATAAGTGATCGATCATGATAGTTTAAAAAGTCATATTTTGAATAAGCAATTGTACAAATACAGAAAAAATACCATTCAAAGCACTCACATATACCAAATGTTATTGTTGTACAGGTCAATAAATATTTTCTTATTCTCAAATTCAATTACATTGACTTCTATTTATTAAAATTAGATAGTCCTTTTCGAAAGTACAGCTGGAATTGGTGACAATTTTTTTTCGTTAACCCTTTTCGAGCAGCACAAAACCTGTCGTTGTGGTGATCCTTGGGGGAGGCCTTTGTCTAGCAGTGGACGTCTTTTGGCTAAGATGATGATGATAATGATGATGTCTCTGAGCTGGGCAAAAGTCCTACTTCTCTCTTTCCCAAACCACCTCATGCCAGTCGGTCTGTCTCTGATGTACGTCCATGCAATCTCGCCACCTTTTTATGAGCCGACCTTCCCCCAAAGACAACTATATAATTGAACAAAAAAATATCTTAGTACTTCCCGACTCAAACATAACAATGCACAGAACACAATAGTTGCAAATAAACCATTGATATTTGAAATGTAATAACCTCAAAATTGGCAGTAAAATTTATAAAGTCGTAAATAGCTACATTCTTGTTATGTAGGCCGGGAACGCAGTAAACATGGTCGTAAAATGGTTACAAGCGAGACCTGTATCAAAATGATACATTTCAGAATATTTTCAACTCAAGGTAAAATATAAATAACCATACTCATTCACTAAACAATTGTATATATGCTATAAAAAAGTAGTAAATATAAAAGTAATACACTGTCCGATTGCTGTGCAAATGCCTCCATCATTGATACAAGTCATCGCTACAATTGATAGGTATTGGCTTAATCACCTCGATGGCCAAATGCGGGTTGGTGTTTCCAAATGGGTTATGCATTAAAACATCCGAAACACTTTGCCTGACCTGGGAATTAAACCTAGGGCCATCGGGTACCGGGCCGACTCGGCCACCACTTTAATATACTTTTTTCTTTTTTTTTATGGCAACAAACAGTCATACTCATTTTTTATTATTTTTCTAAGAGAAAGCGCTGCGCCTTAATTTCACCTGTTGGTAAGTAACGATCAAACCGTAGGTGTATACTAAAGAACTGGCTATCAATCAACGAGTATTACTGTCGGAATACAACAATGCTGCAAACACTGTTGTTACAGGACAGACTTAAGATGGTGGTTGTCAGCCAGACCGATTTTAAAAAGCCCTACCAATTTTACAATTTATTGATCAAATCTTAATAAAAAGAGATAGATTAAAGTATCGTCACTTTAACAAATCTTGAAAT
The DNA here is from genome assembly GCA_963082485.1 of Eudonia mercurella. Lineage (NCBI taxonomy): Eukaryota > Metazoa > Arthropoda > Insecta > Lepidoptera > Crambidae > Eudonia > Eudonia mercurella. Next base: position 15,917,947 of record OY720038.1, read on the forward strand.
TGTAACGAAATATACATTTAGAATTACAAAGCTACGGAGCTACTGAACATTCAAATATGTTAAATGTTTACAGCCCAATTGATCGTCTTGGCGATTCTACTCAACAGTTTTTCTCATACCATAGAAGAAAAAGGGAATTTACCAGATTTAAATACCATTGTAGACTTCTTAGAAAACGTGGTGAAACCTTATATTAATGCTATACAGGAGCCCGATCTGGTGTTCTTCAGATCTAAATCGCCATCGACAGTAGAAGTGGTGATAGACAAAAAGATAGCAGAATTGCAGCCGTACCTACAAGATTACGAGGAGTCCGTTGAAAATGACGTAAGTAATATTAACGACATTACGCTAAACGGCAAAGACGAGACTACTATAATAGAATTCCTTCCTGCTGGTGGTAACAAGAAACCCTTGAGGAATGATGTGGAGACTCCAGAGGATCCGTTAAAAAAAGACATCAAAAAGTTTAAAAAAATGAAATTAAAAATCAAACACGCCTTGATGAAGGAATCGGTTTCCGAGAAAACACAACACATGGTAACCAAGACATTAGACTCTATGTTGGCAGAACTGATAAACAATCAGTGCAAATGGAAGCACGGTTCCAATCATGTGACAAGGAACCATAAATTGGACAAGACCGCGTTGATAGCCAACAAATGGAATGAGCAATGGCTACAGTTGAAAAGTCATTATACAAAGCATATTGGACGAAACGCCGACAAGACTTTTCCTGGGATGAAACTATACAAATTCTTCGAGCAATTCCATGAGTTTTTAACACATATAATTAAAGATACAGCGCAATTATCGAACCGATACAAAATTATATGCCAGTTCGTAGAGCGCAAGGACAAAACACTAAGCTCAGGGAGAAAAGATAACAGCGTAAAGAAGAAACATAATAAATGTGAAAAGTTCAAAGTATGCTCGGGTGAATTGAAGAGTTTTTTAACACAGTTCTATATTTCATTGAACAGTGCTTCGGTTACTACCATAAAAAACTACGGGGCAATGTTCGCAAAGGATGTTAACAGTGAAAACAGCCAGGATAAAGATCAAGTCGTCGCGACAATCAAAGAAATCAGTATCTTGGCAAAGACTAAAGTCGCAAACATATTTAAGAAGGAAGTATCAAAATTTGAGCTTGACACGGACAAAAATCCGAGTAAAAATTTGAAAGCTTTAGAAAAATTAATTGCACATACTATTCATAGTACATACACAATTATTCAGCAGAATTTGGATAAGGATTTAGAAAAACTAGATGGTCAGTTAAAACTTTCCATTCGACAAGATTTGACTGCGAATTTGGATACAGACCTACGTAATTTGCAAAAGGACTTTACAGATAACATATGTGACAGATTCGCAAATTGCAATGGCAAATACGTTGGACGTAGAAAAGGGGAACGTGAACCGGGCGACTATAACAAAAATAGTGTATACGTTAAAGTACAAATGAATCTTGATGATGAGCTTAAGGAAAGGCTAATAGCTCGTTTGGGTAATGTACCAAAACAATTTAGAAACAATAACGCAAAAAAGTATTCTATTAAACCTCGTATGGTAACTTTCGCTATCTACGAAGGAGATGATGTAAGAAAACATTTACATATCAATGTTACCAGGACAACACACGACATTACCACTCAAGTTACGGAAACATTACCGAATATTAACATGTCTCCTGTATTTCGTTCATTAAATGATTTGACCATTCACACTAATAATGAAACACAGATAACATAAAAATATATTAATCCAAACTTTATTTACAAACAAACAATGTTTCGCTAGCTAGTATCCAAGCTACCAACTTTACAAGGCAGGCTTATTCTTAAAGCAATTAAAAAGTTTAAAAAAATTGTCTTTCATTAACGTCCACAAACTGTCATATTTCCTCAATAGACTTTTAACTTTATGTATATGGCATAGGGATGAATATTTATTGAAGAAATTTGACAGTTTTAGATAGGTCGATGTGCACGCGTCAGCACGTGGTATTATTTTATAGCTTATCTAGAAGTTTTTGTGTCTTTCATATTTATATCGGTTGACGGAGATTTAACGTACTATCAACAAATTTTCTGTGCAGGGGGGTCACTGGCTATACCCACCCATTTTGTTTTTGACAAATTTTCTGTATATCCACCATTAGGAATCTTAAGTAAGAAATGAATTTCTATTTAAGCTTTATCAATGAACTAAAACAAATGGCTTTGACAAAAAAGGTTTACTATTGGTCATTCTATGGTCATCTTCATGGTAGGCGGAGTTAACTACGATCGCCACGTTAAGGCAAAAATGTTTGTAACTGGATATCCTTAAAATTTGTCGATCGTACAGGGCTTTACTAATAAACATTGTATAAGCTTAGAATACATATACCGTTATTTTATCCGTCATGTAAACTTCATTTCAGGGTGCCTAGTGCGAATTCTATTCGCAATTCGATCACGTTAACGAAAACGTGAATTTGTATGACAGAATGTTAACTCTTCTCGTATGTCGCCAGGTGGCGCTGCTTCAATGCCATACTAATTTATGTTTTCGTAAACGTAATCGAATGAATACGGATAATAAACTAAACTCACACTTACCCAGAAAAATAACAAGTAAAAGTTGTTTCTTAAGAAACGAAACATATAATTACTATCGACTCACTTATATTTTATTATTTTAGATAGTTGATGGTATCATGTTTTGTTTTCTTTTTAAGACAACACTCAACAAATAAATTCATTATTGTATACAGAAAATGCACATTGAAACCCACATTACACAAGACATATAAAAAGGTAAGTTTACCCTAGAAGAGATCTCTTCCAGTCAACCCTAGCTGTGGTGCGGAAAGAATTCTGCAGGACTCTGATTCTTACGACATATACATATTATACTTATTTCATACATTACTTTTACTTATACACATATGTACGCATATACATTTTATAACTGGTTTACATAATAACGTAACGTCAGGACAAAATAGTGGGTTACTCGCATATTGGCTTACACGCATTTTGATTTACACGCATATTGACTTACACGCATATTGAAAACAGATATATGTAAGTTTTTAACACTTCTGCGATGTTGATTTCTGTTGATTTCCTACCGTAAAAATAGTAGTCTGTGTCCAAATCTATTTCTGTGCAAAATAAAACAAATGCACACCTTTGGCACAGTTTTTATTCAATGTGAAGTGTTTGCGATGCCTAAGCAGGGTACCTATTTGGATTTGTAGCGCGTAATGTGTCTGACCTATATATCATCACTACATAGTATAAAACAAAGTCGCTTTCTCTGTCCCTATGTCCCTTTGTGTGCTTAGATCTTTAAAACTACGCAACGGATTTTGATGCGGTTTTTTTAATAGATAGAGTGATTCAAGAGGAAGGTTTATATGTATAATACATGCATATAGTAGAGCAACACTGATAATATCAGCATTGCAACCGTGCGAAGCCGGGGGCGGGTCGCTAGTCAACCTATAAATGTGTACGTCACGTCCACAAGTAACTGCGTATCGGTCCACGAGCACACTGCGAGCGCCTCTGTGTTCTCATAAGAATAGCAGCCGACTGCTGCGATCCTCTGACGAGTTCGGTTTGGTGATGGTTCGCAGCGAGCTACACGACGTACACATTTGTAACAGTATCAGATACATTCGTGCTACAAGTGCGTACCCTTTTTTTGGAGTTTACTACGTCACCGGATTTGTTTGAGAGCGGCGAGAAACTTAAAGAGTCTAGAGCCAGCTGATCAAAACACTATCTGAGGTTTTTTTTAGAGGAAATGACATCACGCACTAAGCGTGTCCCCGTCCGTACTAGATCGTCCTTCGGTTCGGATAGGAACGGGAGCGGAACAACCTGCACAGGTTTATTACCGATCTTTAAGTGACACATCCAGCACATACATACACATGACTTTAAAGTTAATCTCACACCCCCCCACCAACCATTAGGTCATAAAGTAGGTGTCACACAACCTTGCGCAAGCACAAGGGACCATCTGCGTCAGGTCATAACGCGGCTTTGGCGCGTCCTCATCCGGAACTCTTAAGACTACCACTCACGAACGACACCAATATTAAAATGTACCGAGGAAATAAATCTCAAACCCGTAGCGTTCCTGCCACGCAGAAAACTATAGTCGAGCCTACACAACAGCCAAAGGTGCGTCGACCCAGACCCAGAGGGCCTACCACGAACCACGTTCGACGTGTTGCCTCCCTGTCACACTTACTCACGAATTTACAAGTGCGACAGAGAGGAAACACGCTGAACGTGGTTCGTGGTAGGCCCTCTGAGGACTCGTGACAATCGCCGCCGGGATGACTTCCGTGAAAATGGAAAGCCAATAAAGGACAAGGAGAAAAAATAAAGAATATATTAACAAGACTCTGTTCTATGGCTTTAAGGAAGCATACGAAGCGCAGCAGGCGCAAGAGTTCACAGTTCAGAAGTGTGCGGTTACTATCCCAGTATCTACGCGTGCCGTCGGAATTGTAATACAGAAGACGTTCACTAAGACGTTCGCACTGTACAGAAATGTACCGCACTGCACTCCCTGGGCGTTCTATCGCATCTCACTAGCTCAGGTGTAATTGAAGCTCCTATCAGCGAGGAAGTTACAGGTCATCAATACAAAGACCGGTCCGCACTATTATAAACCCAGCATGTTTAAAGATTTTAAAGATCTAATTAAAATTGTGCCCGTCAATATTGCACCAATGACTAATCTCATTATTGGAAATTTTGAGTGTACAGGCAAAACTTTGTATGTAAGCCAATCCTCCATCCATCTCTAAGCTTACTACTCACACCGCTGGATGGACGTACGTGAAACTTTCTATCGCACCAACCACTACCGTACGCAGAATGGACTATTCCTATCGATGCAGACGATCGTCGGCGACGAAGGGTTGCAGCTGGAGCTGTAGGAGGTAACCCAGCAGACCACCCACTTCTTTTGAATGCGGACCAAATGATGCCCGCGGATTAAGACATAGCACACCTCGAAGATGATCTTTAAGGCGAAGGGTAAGGCACACTGGCGCCGCTAAGTGATTTAATTTGATAACTGCTAAACTGGATTTTTTTTCAAACATTGCGGACCTTCCGACACTAGGCAAACATCTATTATTTAATAATTGTGCACTACTTCTAGGTTTGTTTTTGTATTCATTCGCTAACACCAACAGTGGCCATTGTTTGTGAATAAATGCGATAGCCCGTTCTGTGAATAAACCACGCAACAAAAAGTAGTGCACAATTATTAAATAAATACTATGGATGCTTTCCTGTTGTCGGACGGTACGCATAGTTTAAAAAAAGATCCGGTCTGTTAGTAATTATCAAATTATCAATTGGTGGCGCTAGTGTGCCTTACCCTTCGCCTTAAGTGACCGTCGCAATTGCGATAATTTACAATTTATCGGTATCAAAACACATATTCGTATTACGGAATGTAGACGCTACGATAGCGCATCAAGCGAGCGATTGACGAACTAAAAGTGTATGACGGCGCTCTAAAATAAACCGACCGATTGTGGCAACCGCAACTAGTAGCAGTTGCGTTGCCAATGTGCAATTAACAACTGGTTGCTTTTTTCGGTAATAAGCCTGCCGCCCTCGACCTACAGGTCACACTTATTAACCGATTTTCAAAATTTATTCGCCATTTTGTAGCTAAACTTAAGTAGGTTTTTCTGTTGAAATATTTACAATTTAGTATACAAACACCCCCCAAAAAACCCGATTTTTTTACATTTTTTAAAATTTCAAAATTCAAATGCTCACACGTGTCTCGATAAATTCCTCAACTCTTGGTACTATTTTCATCTTAATTCTCCCAAAATCCTCGGAGCTATAGCCAAAAATACGTCTCAGGCGATTTGCATCTGATAACCATTTTCAATGGTAAAAAAGTTACATAAAATATAGGTACTTTAATACGGATTGCATTTTTTCGAAAACTATGATAGCGAGCTTCGTGGGAGTTTTACTCTTGCCTTAGTGAAATATTTCTCCATTCGATCATTCAATAAAGTTAGGCTGTTACAAAAAGGGGGTCAAAAAAATACTGTGGGTCGTGGAAAAGCGCCCAGGTACATGTCTGTACCAGGTATAAAACGCGTATGAACCGGAACATCGTACTCTTGTTGTACGAGCACAGTGTCTTGGGAATATGCGAGTGTGCATGTTAAGTGTACCATGTGACTGTAGTGGCATTTGATCGGGCAGATTGAGTATCCTGCTCTAGAACACTATGGACCGTATTATTCGGATCTACATGTTGTAAATAATAGGAAAGTGTTGGACCCTGCCCGTGGACCACGCAATGGTGAGACAAGCGCCGTCAGCAAAGTTCTGCTGGAAGGCCATCGTGGAAGGCAGCTCGTTGGCCATGCCAGTGATGAAGCAGCTGGAAGGGAAAAGTACGGTAAAGTAAATAGCATAAACGCTGTTTTTTTTCTTCTAACTGGGAAAGTATGAGGAAGTTAGAAACAATTAAAGATACAGAGAAAGTGTCTTGGGAACTATCAAGTCTTTTTTTGTGAAAACAATTTAGGCATATCATAAGTGTAAGTTGTGCATAAAAATGAGTTAAATTGATTTTTTTTTTTAATGCGGTTTGATTTTGTTTCGTGTCAGGATTATTTCATTGTATCGTAAGAAAATAGTCGGAGCAGCAGAAGTTAGTCTAATGAAATGATTTATCATACAGCATTTTGTTTGGTTTCTAAGACAGATTCTCTGTATCTCATAAGGCTTTGGAAAAACACCCTTTATACTGTCCCACAGCTGGGCAAAGGCCTCCCATCAAATTTTCGCTAAGTCACACCAGCGTTGCGATGCAAAAGATAACCTGAAAAAACTGTATAATATTTCAGGTGAAGGGCTTGCAAAGTCACGAAAAGTCTTAGTTAGTTCAAAATCATATTTTTCTATATGACGACACGTTGGAATTGCTATAAAATACGAGTAATTTTATGTTAGTACAGACTACTAAGAAGTAAAATTATCTGCTCAGGGGTTCAATAAAAATAAATTAACAAAATTTTGGTGGTTTTAATTCTTAGTCATGTCTCGTCGGCAACTCTAGGTGTTTTAGCCCCTTTCATTCCATTCACTGTTGATGAGGCATAAGAAGACTAAGAAGAGCACATACCAGGGCGTGACCTTGAGCTGCATCATCAGGCTAGTGGTGCAGAACACGGCGACGAGCGGCGACTCCTCGAACAGCAGCGCCAGGTACCGGCCCGAGCGGTCCCAGCACATATCCAGGATCGGCCCGCCCACGAACTCACCGGACGGCAGTTCTATTTTCGTCACGTCCAGTATCGGTATGGCTTTGCTGGTTTGTGCACCTGAAAAAAGAAGGGAGATAGTATGTTTTGTGTAGTGTAACCCCGTAAACTTATAAATTGCTGGAAACACATTTTTATTTAAGGGGGTGCAGCGCGCACGCAAAACTGCGAGTTTCAAGTTTCTTTATGATAGCGACCGAGCGGCGCGTGGCAGTGGTGTGACAACGGCGCACGACTACGAATACGCACGCACACTATTATCTGTACGGAGTAGGCTGGTGATTTAATTAGAGCAATGTTTACTTTCGTTAAGTCATAGGCGTTTGGGTAAAAAATAATAAGTCTTAATATATTCATATTCATATATTTTTATTAAAAAATAATACAACAGTGGCCTGCGGAATATCAATACAAACATTTTGATGTCGGATCACTGTCTCATTTGTGCTATATTTACAAAGTTTCTGAAGAAATAAGTTTTTAGATATCATTACTTTTACGTATTGTTTATGCAGTTTCTGGGTATTTGTTTCAAATTCCAAGACAACCATGGCCTTGTTAAAGGATCAAGCTAACCTACAGTAGTCCTTATAATGTATATGACCTATTCAGCGTCTAGCACCAGTGACTTAAAAACACGTAAATTTTCGAAATTCCGCGCGGCACCCCCTTAAGCTAAAAAAAAAACAATCGTTATCTGTAACACGCAACGTAACGCGCGCGTGTACCATCTGCTGCCTAAAAACACGCTTGCACTCTTATTCATCTAGTAAAGATTAGGGTTTATTTTATTTTATTTTATTATTATCATAAAATCAACAGCACATTATAAATTTAAGTTAACTCTCTTTGTGAGTGTGGGGTAGATGAAGGCACAACTGACCACATATTTTAAATAAAGAAAGTAAAAGAAAACATTTATATCAACACAGACATGAGACAATAGGAAATAGATGGATTGCATGTCAAATGTTTAAATACAAAGCTCAAGGTTGTACACTGCTTTCTTATAATAAACATATGATATGCAAGGAAATTGTAAGTAACGAGAGCTAAAACAATGATACAAAAAAAATTTGCTCAAACATATATTATTATTATATGGGGGGAGAACACACTAGCAACTCAATACGCTGATGCGTGTGCGTCATGTGATTCGGATATGTGTATATTCTTAAAGCGTTTTCTTTATACTCAAAAACTACAACTTTTGTGATATAAATTTAATATGTAACTTTTTTTGACTTCTTAATTTTATGTCCACTGTTGGGCGCGAGTCTTTCTTATGGATGTAAACACCATAGGGAAAACGAGCCATAAACCAATAGAGGGCACAGTGCACATTGGTTGTTAACGTCTGCTAATCTAGCCTACTTGATCACGCTATATTATCAGTTAACTCACCATTCATAAGGCCAGTGTTAGCGAGCGCGTACACCATAGGCTCGCTTTTTGCAACGAACAGAAGCAAGTCACCCGGGCCCCAGCATGCAGCCACCACGCGGCAACCGCGCGCGCACCATCTCTCAGGCGTCCAGCGGTTCGTGTCCCAAACCCTGGTCACAAACAACACATTTGAACCATCGTATGCCGAATTGATATCAATATCATCATTTAGTGCCATCTTCATACTGAAATCATCATCATCATCATCAGCACATTTGACGACCTCCTTGGTCGAGTGGCTTGCACACCGGTTTTCATGGTGTCGCCATCTCTGAGGTCCCGGGTTCGATCCCCGGTCGGGTCAATTTAGAAATACCTGTTTTTCTAAATTGTTTCGGGTCTGGGTGTTTCCTATGTATAATAAGTATGTATTTAAGTATATTAAGTATGTTTATCCGTTGTCTAGTTAACCATTTTATCGAGTTTCTTAAGGAAGCTCTTATTGGGGCTAGATAATTGGTGTGAGTGTGGGAAACATTTATTTATTTATTTATTTATTTATGTCCCCACTGCTGGGGCACAAGCCTTCCCTATGGATGGATAGGGAGAATGAATCATAAACCACCACGCGGGCCCAGTGCGGATTGGTGCTTGTTAACGACTGCTAATGCAGCCAGGATCAACGGCTTTACGTGCCTTTGCGAAAGTTGCTTTGTGTCCCAACATTTACACTAACATCATATTAAATAAATGTAAAATATTTTTATGTTTTTTAAATATACCAGCTAATTTGAAAAGTTGCGGTTTTAAATTAAACAAAAAAACCATCAATTTTTATATTTCCTGTTTTCCTGTTCATTACTTAATTACTGGCCCTAGACTCTTGGTTTTTTGGCTATCGTGTTAACATGCGGTGCATTCTTTACAACACAAATTATTACATGTAACTGTTAAGAAATATTATTACTATTATTTACTATTTGAAAATGAGTTATTTACTTATTTTACATATGTTTGCTTTGAAGATTAGCCATGGGAACTCTAAAAAGAATCCTCTAGCTGAATGCTCATTTTTATGAACCCAGCCCCCCTGCTAGGGCACAAACCTCAACCACTACAATGGGCTCACTGCAGATTGGCAGTTTTGTGACCAACGGCTTATGTACCTTCCGAAGCACAGAGGGGCTTGAGATGATAAGTTAATTAATATTATATTATATCATTACCATAAATAATTAAAAAAAAAAATCTTATTATTATACATTAATAATGAATATTATAGAATAGATGTATACTTTATTTACACCTCTGAATCAGAGGCTCCATTACATACATAACAGAATAAAATGAAAATATTAAAAAATGATATAAGCTTAGGTTTAAGTCAAATCAACCAGCCTCTGGAAGCTTGGGTGGGAATAGTGGAAATCTTTTCTAGTAAAATTTTAGGACATAATAATATATAAATTTTGACAAATATCAATTCCATGATATGTGCTATAATCTTATAGGATAAGAAGAAAAAAGAAAGTATAGTAAACAACAATATACTTATTATTTATATTTCACCTGAATATAATTGAAGAAGTAGCAGCAATAACTTTACTTGCATCCAATGACCACCGTGCAAATATTATACCACCACCGGCAACCCTGCGCAGAGGCACTGCAGTTTCCATGGCAACGTCCCACACCAGCATAGACGTGTCTGCACCACTACAGCTTATCAAGAGATCACCATTGGGAGACCAGCTTACATCTGTCACCGGACTATGGCCTGGCCTGTAATTTGAATTAAATGGAAGAATTCAGTATACATAGTCAGATATGTTTGTGTAAGTCTGCTTCGGAACTACATAAAACGCTAGTATTTCTTCAAATGTGCAATCAACAAAATAAAATTGACAGTACTGGTTGCATGTTTCCAATGTTGGAGGCAAATACGTTATTTAAAATTCATTATGTATGTTTTTTGATTGTTTCTTTAGTAAGAATCATACAAATATTACATGAAACCTAAGCCAAAAGAAGTCTGCTAATTAATCATTTAAGACACTGTTATGTTAACTCACCTCCTCAATAGAACAGCATTGCTTGAGGATGGCTTCGTAAACATAGAATTAGGGTCCACAGTCCACACTATGACCCCTTGTTCACAGCCTACAGCTATTTCGGATGCTGAGAACGGTCTCCAACATAATGACGACACATGCCCTTGAGCTTTACATTTCAGCGTAGATACAAACTGGACTTCTGAACAATACACTCTTACATTATCATCAGCTGTAGCTACAGCAATTTTTGTGGTATGTGGATGCCAGACCAAGCATTTCACTGGCACATTACCCCAATTCCTGGTTCTGGAATAGTTTGACACAATTTTTGGCCCAATATCTTTCAAATGGGGCTGAAGAAAATATCTTAAAGCTGTAAAAACGTTTGCCACTTTTAACACATAGGAAGCGGCTACGGCGAGTAAGGGAACATCACGGTTCACTCCGGGGTCTGCAGCTACGCTTAGAGCTTCAAGAAATCCCTGTTTGTACCATACACTTGTGATTTTCTTTAGCAAATTATCTTCGACATCTATAAACATGGACATGTTTTCATCTGTCGTTCTGTGGTGGTGGATATCTCGAGTGACATTGATAACTGGATGCTTTCTCGTCTGTAAGAAATGAACCAGCCAATTAGACGATTTTATTTAATTTATTTATTCGTCAATAACTTAACCTTACCGTGTTTGTAAAAGTGGTTATGTTGCCATAACGAGCGTTGCCACAACAGTATACTTCATCTATTTTGCAGAACGCAGTTTCTTCGGGCCGCGGTAGGTCAGGGAATCCGTGAAAAGCGCTCATTTTTAAGAAAAAGGATTACAGTTTGTGTATGGAGCCGGCCTCAAAAACCGACAATTTTCAAATAATAAATACATGTGATGACAGTGACAGCTGGTTATGGTTGTTTTTTTTTTTTTTTTTTAATAGTTTGTTCTCTGAGGAACCGGCTAAGGTCATAGACCATGCTGCCATGTCATTAGTTTCTTAATTTCATTAGTATTATAATCCTAAAGAAGATGATGAATGATAATGGAAATGATGATGATGAATGATAATGGAAATGAGAAGTGAGAAATGATATACCCCCAACCCCTCGAGTATCTCAGTAAAGATGTGGGGCTTTACTAAGCCCTCAAGCGGACTTCTTGAGAGAATTTGATTAGTGACGTTGCACTGTTTTGTTTCATTTGCCAACACTCATGCACACTCACGAACACTTAACGGTTAATAATCCACCATTATTTCACATTAATATTCGACTTAACACAAATTTTAGAAAATAAAACAAAACCGCAGACATGACTCTTCACTTTCCCGCCAAGAAGTCCTGGTTATGGTTGTTTCGGATAAAAAAAAATACTTTTATTCAAGGGATTAAGCCTATTGAGCCTAACCTTTTATTTAAAATGTAATATTTTACCTAAATCTTTTACACCAAGGTCTGTGTTTTACAGACATACACACAAACAAGCAATTTTGACCAACATTTTCGTAATAAGCTTTAAATATGCGAATTCTCCAATATTTTATATATCTACATAACACTTTTTTTCCTGACACCTTAAAAACAGCCCCGGTCAAACTTTTTTAATCTTACACATAAAATAACTCTTATTGTTGTATTTTATAGCAATTCTAAAGTCTACAATCACAATATAGTCTAAGATCCAAACTAGAAACGACCTTCACCCACCTGTTTAATGAATGAAAAGTATTTTATATCAAAAATATAATATTAGAAAATATATCTCAAGTGGGTTGTCTAAAATATTCCTGGCCAGACTATGATTAATTAAACATTCATGAGTTTAACGAATAAATTTAATACCAAATGAAAGTATGAAGCCTATAGAATATACAAACGTTAGGTTGTCTATTTTTTTCCTGGCGTAACTACTGGGTTGGCAGATATAAACCTCAGACCAAATAAAAAGTTTTTAAACTTTTTATTTGTTCTGAGGTATATACAAGGGGCCGACCACCAAGCTCTCTCGCTTTCGATCGCTTTGAAGGCGAGGCGAGGAGGAGGCGTCATCTTGTCATTTCGAAAGGAATATGAAAGCAATATCGAAAGCTATAGGCTATAGCAGCTATACTCAACCTGCGGCCCGCCGAGCTTTTGTGATTGGCCCACCTGGAATTATCAAACTGCCAAGCATTTTAAATTGCGCGCTCATCAGAGAAACTATGGGCGCTATAAGTACATAAATCCCATCCATACTGCGATGCGCGCAGTGTTGGGATATAGCAATCTCTTATTACTTATTAACTGCATATTATTAACTTCTGTTGACAACTGATCCAGACAGACACTCTATATCGATATCAGCCCCGTTGGGGTCATCCGATCACTGTCTGGTGAAATCTGTATCCATATATTCCCCACCTGATCAGGGCCCTAGTGGTATGAGACGGGTGTGGCGATACAAGTCGGCAGACTGGGATGAGATGCGACACTTCTATGCATCTTTTCCTTGGCGGCAGAGCTGCTTTTCATCAGGAGATCCGTCAAAATGCGCTGACGCTGTAACCCAGGTCATATTGCAGGGTATGGAATATTACATTCCTTACTCCGAAGTTCCGACGGGCAGTAAAGCTCGCCCATGGTTTAATGCTGATTGTCGTTGCGCCGAAGCGCAGAAACAGTCGGCTTTCTTAGCCTGGGCTGATGCTCGAACGCGCAAATCTGCGGATATTGAAACCCTGAAGAAAGTGTATAACCAGGCCACCAAGTCCAGCAAAAAAACGTTACGCAGGGCACGTTTTGATCATATCAGCCGCGTTGGTGCCAAACTTGCTTCTTACCCATCTGGGAGTAAAGCGTTTTGGTCCCTTGCTAAAGCTGCCGAATCAAACTTCTGTCGCCCTTCTCTACCACCATTGCTGAAACCCGATGACTCACTTGCTCCTACCGCAGCTGAGAAAGCGAATTTATTTGCCTCTCATTTTGCGGAAAATTCTCGTTTAGATGTCGCTGGCAAAGTTCCACCTAGCATCCCTCGTGCTGATTCCTCTATGGGAGTCATTCAAATCCGCAATAAAGAGGTTCTCAAAGCTATGCGTAGTCTAGACGTGAACAAAGCTAGTGGTCCGGACGGAATTCCAGCAATTGTCCTACGTAACTGTGCGCCTGAATTGTCTCCGGTATTAACACGCCTGTACCGCCTCTCACTAGAGACTGGACAAGTTCCACAGTTGTGGAAACTTGCTAATGTGCAACCTGTACCCAAAAAGGGTAGCCGTGCCGATCCTTCCAACTATAGGCCGATTTCGGTAACGTCCGTACTCTGTAAGATTATGGAACGTATACTGAACACTCGTCTGATAGCATACCTTGAAGATAACGACCTCCTTAGCGATCGCCAGTTTGGATTTCGCTGCGGCCGGTCGACTGGAGATCTTCTCGTGTATGCTACCCATCTTTGGAGTGAAGCAATCGAGAGACACGGCGAAGCCCTTGCTGTCTCGCTTGATATCTCCAAAGCCTTTGATAGGGTCTGGCATGGCAGCCTAATTAGTAAGCTTCCATCATATGGAATCTCTGATGGCCTTTGCATCTGGATCACTGACTTCCTCAAGAAACGAAAAATTCGAGTCGTGGTGGATGGTCAATCATCCGACTTAGTCGAAATAGATGCCGGAGTTCCACAAGGATCAGTGTTATCTGCTACACTATTTGTTATACATATTAACGACCTTCTAGTGCCCGGTACCATTGGATATGCAGATGATACAACAATAACTAGCAGATACCTATCCGATGCGAGGGCCTCCAAAGATGATATCCAGTCTTGTCGAGAGTCCCTGGTTGAGCAAATAAACCTGGCACTTCAGGCTGTCTCGGACTGGGGAAATGCCAATCTTGTCAGTTTTAACGCTACCAAAACGCAGGCGTGCTTATTCACCGCTAAACGGAGTCCTTTCCAGCTGACTCCAACTTTCCAAAATGTATCTTTGCCATTGACCGAACACCTTCAACTTCTTGGCCTGAAGTTGTCGTCCACTCTGAATTTTGGCGAGTACATCGAGTCCATAGCAAAAAATGCTGCTAAAAAACTAGGCGTCCTCTCAAGGGCTAGGCGTTACTTCTCACAGGACCAACTGCTTATGTTATACAAAGCACAGATTCGTCCATGCATGGAGTACTGCAGTCACCTTTGGGATGGTTCTGCTAAGTATCAGCTGGCAACTTTGGACGCGATTGAAAACCGGGCCAGGAGACTCATAGGTGACTCAACATTGGCTACAGCTGAACTTCAGAGCCTCAGTCACCGTCGCAGAGTTGCTGGTCTATCGGTGTTTTATAGAATACATTTTGGAGAGTGTGCGAGTGAACTACACGATCTCGTTCCCCCAGCCCCCTTCCACCATCGGGGTACTAGACGCAGGTTAGCCTACCATCCGTACATTGTAGACATACCACCTGTCCGTACCAAGCGGTTTGCTAACTCTTTTCTTCTGCGAACCGCCAAAGAGTGGAATGCGCTGCCTGGTCACGTGTTCCCTGATCACTACGACCTGGGTCTCTTCAAAGCAAGAGTGAATAGGCATTTCCTGTCTAAGCATGTATCACCTTAGGCCACATCCCGCTCACCAAAAGGCAGGTTGGAGGCCAAATGATTAGACAGTTTGCTTTAAAAAAAAAAAAAAAAAAATTATTAGATGAAATCCATAAAAGATTTCAAGATCTAAGAAAAATTAAAAATTGTTTGATGCTTGTAGAAAATCCATGGCATTTAGAAACAACCACTATCTCAGAGCTGGCTTCAATTTCGAATTGTAATTATTGTTAGATGAATTCATCGATTTTAAAAACGACACCCACCTAGAAATTAAGAAAAAAGGGAAAAAAAATGAAGTACACAAAGAATGTGTACAGAAACAAACTTACAGACTCTCATCTGGATGATGTGATAAGGTTAGCAAGCAGCAACAAACAAGCCAGATCTTGATAAAGTTTTGAAAAAGTGTTCACAGCATCAAAAATCGCATTAAAACGTTTAAATAAACTATCTCTGTTAAAGCCTAAAATATTTGTTTATAAAAAGTAAATACATGGTTAAAATGTTAAAATTAAGTTTTTTATTTACCTTAACAATTTTTACTTGCGGCCCGCGACACTATGACTGAACAGTATTTGTGGCCCCTCTAAAAGAAGGTTGAGTATGGCTGGGCTATAGCTTTCGATATTACTCGATATTATATTTCGATATTATATTAGAAGGCGAGGCGAGGGCCTCGCCTTCAAAGCGATCGAAAGCGAAAGAGTTAGGCGGTTGGGGGGCAGGTAAATCTATAATAGTTATTTTCACCTATTTGTTTAATAAATAAATCTTATATCAATATGAGCGGTATTTAATAGAGAATACGATGATATAGGGTTGTTTGTAAAAAATCTGGCCTGAATGGCGGTGGTCGAGTTTTGAAAGGTGAAAATTTTATGCGTGTGGAAACTTGTGACAAAGAGGTCCGATCTAAATATCCCATGCGATAAAAGAGCTTAAACTTTAGCTTACCCTTTAAGCAGCTTTATGGTTCGCAGCCGGTGGCCGGGCAGCCGGCTCCTGCGCAGCCCAGTCGATACCTTGTTCCTAGGGCGAATGCATGCTTCACAAGCTCGCGCCGCCTGCTACGTTTTATGTGATTTTTGTATGCTAGAACTAAGTTTACGCTATAGTGATAGTGTTAGTTTCACCATCAGCTTACGGCTATACCTTCTGCATATGTGTGTACCTACATAAGACAGTGTGCATAAATATATTTTTAATTGGATTTTGTGTTTATTGTTCGTCTTCAAGCAACGACAAATTTATCACAACCGACCAACCAAATTATGGTCAAAGATATACTGTTGAGCAAATTGATATTTAGTAACCTGCTGTCTCACATTACACTGTGGCGTTGGAATTCTTCAAATTTACTGCTGCGGGAGAGAGATTTATGTTAACGCGCTCAACTCGCTCTGACAGACTGGTAATTGATTCTTGTACGAGTAGGTATACCGTATATATTCCTACGGACGCGTCGCACTACGATTACCTACTTAAAATTATGCATGAAGTTTCGAAGGTTTTTCTCGTGAAACTCTTTTTTTATTCCTTATCAGGTTAGCGGTTGCCCTCATCGTAAACCTGATGGTAACTGACGATAAGGCCGATCATGATAGCGCACTTCACTAGTAACCCTTTAATCCTACGCACAACATGTTGAATTTGTTCCTTGCTTTTCGATCTTCTGTCAAGAGGATAAAGTTAAGTGGTGTGTTTAAAGAGCCCTAGGGTTAACTTCTGAGGAACGAGTTATCCCCTAAAGTTAAGGGTCTAAATTCCGATCACTTGCCATAATATTTTTATTATGAGGTGATCAGTTTAGTTTATCAGATCGGAATAACACTTTTTTTTAATGTTAAAAGGAGGCAAACGAGCAGGCGGGTCACCTGATGGAAAGTAATCACCGCCGCCCATGGACACCCGCAAAACCAAAGTAATCGCCGGCCTTGAGGAAGAAGTTGGATCTTGAGGAATTGGGAAGGGGTAGGGGTGAGAGATGGGCCTCCGGTACTTTCACTCACCGGACGAAACACAACAGCAACGAGTGCCATTGTTTCACGCCGATGCCGATGTTCTGTGAGAGGGTGGCATTACACCGGGCGAGCCGGCCCATATCGTGCTGCAACGCAGCGTGGCTCTACCACTTAAGAACTGGCCTTCTTGAACTGACGAAACACAGCATTGCTTATTAACATTGTTATTATGGCGACATACTTAAGTAAGAAGCCAGGTGTTTCTTTTCCTCCCGTGCTTCGGAATGCATATAAAGCCGTTAGTCCCGGCTGGTTGTAAGTAGCACAAATGGCACCATAAGTAGAACAGGCCAAAACTACCACGCGGGCTCGTTGCGGTGTGGTGGTTGTTAACGACTGCTAATGCTGCCGGAACTAACGGCTTTACGTGCTTTCCGAAGCAATGGAAGAGCTCGGGATTTGGTCAACCATCCGGTGACTATGGCCTTCACAGAAGTTGCTTAACTTCAACAATCGCAAGCCGAGCGCGTTGCTTGCCCCCCGCCCGATCCTCTAAATGACACTACACATTTACAGAATACACTAAACATGCACACTAGTTCAGGTCCAAGACACCGTACTCGTAGAACAAGGGTACGAAGAACCGGTTCACACGCGCTCTATACCAGGTACAGACATGTACCTAGGCGCTTCTCTCCTCCTCCACGGCCCGGTCTACCCGAGCCGAGGTTCGTGCCTTTAAAGTCACCCACGGGTGGTTCCGCTCCCCGATCCGATCCGAACCCTTCGGAGAATCTAGTAGGGCACGGGGACGCGCACTAGTGCGCGATGCCTCTCCCTCTAGAAAACCTTTTAAGGTGATTCGTTTCACACGGCTTGAGGAACCAAGAGTAGCCTACCTGCTCTACGCAATGGAGCGAGCTCCACCCACATGGTATACTGGGTGCATAGTGCGTCTTTTATTCAGCATTCGATCACGTTAACGAAAACGACAATTTGTGCGGCAAAAGGTTATCGTTAAAGGTTCTCTTCTCGTATGTCGCCAGGTGGGTTACTCTTGAAACACAATTGCAATAATCAATTTCCAATTCCAAATCTAAAAAATTCAAATGGCACTCTTAAAAGCGATAATAGCGCTACATTGGAATTAAATTGCGTGGAAATTGAGTGAACAAATTATTATCGAGATGGGGCGTTCCGAAATTGCGAAACTTATCCCAATATCGATACATATTAATCGCATTGGAATTGTATTGAGATTGAGTTTACGTCAAGAGTAGCCTACGGAGGCGCAGCTTCAATGCCATACAAATGTTTGTTTTCGTAAGCGTAATCGAATGAATACGGATAGTATAATTATTATTATAAACACAACTTACACTTGGCATCCTGTAATACAAATATGTTTTTGTTGGTAATATTAAAACTTATACAAAAGGTAGAGAGAAAGTCGTCACCGTGATTGACGGTTTGTTTATCTCGTTAAACGGAGACAGTTTGCCTCTAAGGCGCTTTGCAGACAGAGCAACTTTAGTTGCAAAAACTATCAACTTAGTTAAAGAAACTCTCAATTTTTCAAATGCTTTCGTAAAAGATTGCAACTTTTCAAATCCATAGTCAATAGTCAGTGATTGCCAGTATGGGGAAACCAGCCACTTGACACAGCTAGTGTAGTTTGTAGTAGTTTGTTTTTACTTTTCTGTGTGTGTGTGTGTGTGTGTGTGTGTGTGTGTGTGTGTGTGTGTGTGTGTGCAATAAAGAGTTTTATCTATCTATTTAACTATCTACCTATCTATCTATCTATCTAGTATCACTAGTAGGTATGTATACACTCCAGCAATTCAACCTACCAATAACTGTCAAATTTCTCTAATCGACATTGAATCTTATACCCAAAGGATAAAGTAAAAATGTATTGAGGGAAATTTTGCGGTAGGTTAACCTACTGTCGTCTGCACTTGCGGCAATTTAAAACTGATGAAACCATCGATCGCAGCAACTGAAAACTGTTATTCAGTTATCTAAATTCGCAACTGGAGTTCCAAGAAACTTCTTTATGTTATATGCTTCGATCAATTATATACTAATCGAAGGTTATATGGAAAAATTGCGAATTGCCTGTTGCCGCAATCGGAAATCAAAGTTGCAATGACTGCGGAGAGCCTAAGAAAACAAGCCGTTCTTAGATTACCCCGTACGATACAAGTATTGGTATAAGTTTGTCGGCGGGAGGTATACACCTCTTCTGGGAATACAAGTAGAATTGTCTTTTATCGAAGTCGTTACAAACATAGTTGGGGGAAACGTGCCTATCTATATTTTTTTATTACGATGTACCTATGTGAAGTCACAAAACAAAGAGACCTACAAGGTAAGCTTAATACAGACTGCGCTAGAGCAACGCACACATAGACCCTCTCACGGACACGGAATCTCAGAACGGCTCAGAACAGTCCGAGTGTAACTGTTGCGAGATTCAGATTGCTTAACTTCGTAAATCTTGTGTTTTTTAAGACCACTATTCAAATCTGCCGAATGTACTATACCAAGTACAAACTAAGATTAGTGCTTCAGACCGAGATAAAAAATTTAAGGGTTTATGTAGTTTTTGAAGTGCTTCCTAGTTTTTAATTATTTTGACGTCATACTAGCATCTGTAGCACATTTTAGAAAGGAAAATAATGATAAAAATTTGCACTCCTGTAAGTTCGCTATGCTTTTATAATATAACAAAAACAAAATCAAAATGTTAAAGGTTTTATTGTGTTAGGTTGATTAATAATTTAGTAGTTTATATCCCATTTGCTACTCGTTTCCGAACGAGATTAATGTTTTTATTTCACTGGCAACACTGAGTGTTGGCGGGAACGAATGGAGGGAAAATAACATGGCGGATCGAGTCACTAAATGACGGTCACTTTGGCTTGGGCGTTCGTGGTGGACGGTTGATTTTGAGTTGTAACTGGTTGTTGGGAGAAATACACCATTTAAAAGAATGTGAGTTTTATTGTGCTAATATATAAATTAATAATAATACTATAGGGTAAGGGTTATTCTTACAATTGAAATAAAAAATAACTACTCTGTAAACGGGGTATGAAAAATTTTGTACTTGGTCAAGTACATTAGGTAGTCACTCGTGCTATGTAGTTAAAAGCCAGGTTTGAACTGCTATGCTCAGTTCGTACTTGTATAAGTACACGGGGACTTACAAAGTAATGTTAGAGGTTGTTTATGAGTGTATTGCTCGAGTACGTTTGTACGGAGCTTCCTTCTGAAATCTCCTTATTTTGTGGTGATAAAAGCTCGACGGGGCGCCGGTGCGCAGTGGTTCTTACGCGAAGACCGTTCATCGGATGGGTGACTAAACATTATCATCTCGAGCTCCTCCGTGCTTCAAAAAGCACGTAGCGCCTTTGATCACAGTTGCATCAGCAGTCGTTAACAACCACAAATCCGCACTGGTCCCTCGTGATGGTATGGCCCGTTCTCTCTATCCATCCATAAGGAAGGCTCGTGCCCCACGAGTGTGAACATAAAAATGAGCTGATGATGATGATAATATGTGTATTGACATTGTGGTTTGTTTAACACATAAATCAGACACGGAGTTTACATTTAATTTTGGATCATCGTCAGCTTATGCTAGTCCACTGCTGGACACAGGCCTCTCCAAGTACACATTTTGAATATTTTAGTACAGTGTTTGGTAATGCCTGTATAATCCCGAATATGGCAGATAACGATAAGGCACAGCCTCCCTAAAAAGCCTTTCACAATGCATGGTACTAAGCCCGATCTTTGTCGCTAATCTAACTTTACAACTTTGCGCCTCAAGAGAAGATGCCGTAAGGTAACAAAAAAGATTAAGACAGGGACATATACAGGGTGACGCATAAGACGTAATACAAAATAACTAATTATGGTTCGGTTAATGACAAAGAACATTATTCACTACATCATTAATTAAAATTCATCTAAATAACTTTTGCTAATTTTCTAACAAAATAATTTAATGAATTCCTGTAAGTTTGGTCACTGGACGTTTGGTGACGTCATGTTAGTTACTTAGGTACCTACTTGTCACATTGACAAGGAACTTCAACGATGTATCATTTTATTTTTAAATTATCAGTCGTGATGATAAACAAGGTGAGTGTTTACTACAAAGTAGTTTCAACATTTTTGTTCTACACAAAGTAGTTAGGGTAACCATGATGGGGTCAAAAATAACGGAAACTATTAAAACAATGGTACAACGATTGCTATTATTTAAACAACACGGAACATAGTTTGGATTATTAGGACTAGGTAGGTAAGTTTGAAAAACATGTTTTGTATTACGTCTTCTGTGTCACCCTGTATAAGGTATTCCAAAAATTAACACTATTACGTGCATATATGCTGTGGAGTTTCAGCAAATGCAGATGACTCTCTTTGACTACGTATCATGATTAAAGGTAAAATGTACAAAGTTTATGGTAAAAAAAACTGTTAATTGATTTTGACGTGAGCGTACGAATCCAATATCCAAAGTCTGTTGATTAGAACCGGCCGCGAGCAAGTCTGATGAACACCGGCATTTTAATTAACAAACAAACTATGCTAGTTTTTGTTGTCACAATTGAAATTTTAGGTAAGTTTGTAAAATAGTTTTTTTTATTCGCCTGAGTTTGACAGACGAGTATTTGGTCCGCGCATGAGTACGATGGCATAATAATAAAAACTGGGTCTGCGTGATGGTTTTTGGCCTGTTCTCCATGCGGTGTTTCCATTCATACCGTGACCGAGGATCAACAGGTAGGATCCCATCAAGACCCACCTGCAGCCCCGATGGTCCGGCGGTGACGACGGGACGGATCCCATCAGGACCCCGCTCCCGTAGCTCCACCTTTCCACGGCTCTCCATAGGGGATTGCTGGGCTAGGCTGTAGCCCCCCCACTACCATGCAACGCCCTTCCACCTGCTTGGTCTCCTCGCACAAAGGTCGACGGGTTGGGGCCCCTAAGGTTCCCAATCCTATCTGACCCTGGCATGGCGTTCTCGATGCGGTGTTTCCATCCATAGGAAAGTCTTGTGCCCAGCGGTTGGGACATAAAATGATAATAAGGGTATAAACTGCGCTTTGTGAACTCTGGTGTCTTTTCTTATTTCTTACGCTATTGGGCTTCATTTACACAGCTGATGTTAAGTGATGATAAGGCTGGAATCCTCAACTTCTGAGGCACTGGCTCCTATTTCTAACTGTCAAAAGTCGAAACACAACAATACTATTAAGTATTCTTGTGACGACTTCGACCAAGGGGTCGGAGTGGTTTGAACACCGGTTTTCATGGTGTCGCCATCTCTGAGGTCCCGGGTTCGGTCCCCGGTCGGATCAATTTAGAAATACCTGTTTTTCTAAATTGTTACGGGTCTGGGTGTTTCCTATGTATAATAAGTATGTCTTTAAGTATATTAAGTATGTTTATCCGTTGTCTAGTTAACCATTTATCGAGTTTCTTATGGAAACTTTTCTTGGGGCTAGATAATTGGTGTGAGAGAGAACATTACTATTAAATAATTTGTGACAATGCTGATAACACTGATGTTATGGCGATACTTATATTTTGATAAGTTGGTGGTAGCTAGCCATGTGTATGTAAAACAAGCCCTATCACCATCCAAATCAAGCACAATAATGTACCCCCCACTGGGAATCGAACCTGGGACATGGGACCTCTGACTCTGAGACCGGTGCTTTTTACAACCAAAGCGGCGGTTAAATATCCTGATTCTGATTTTTGTTGATACATATTTTTTATTTTTCAGGTTTATACATCATGAGTGCTATGTTTCAAGTAGCTTCTGCATTAAAGTCGTCTCAAGTGTGGATACTGGAGATGGATTTTCCAAAAGTATTAAAAGATACATCTCTAGATAGATCAGCTGGTACCAATAGCTATCAGCGGAATAGCGTTATTGGAACTGTGATCACTCCCGAAAACTACATAATTAAGGTAGGGTAATGACACTGGTGATTGCCAAACCGGTGATCCCCGTCACCCTAACGTAGAGCTGCCATATGTTCCGGTACACCGGGACATGACCCGGTTTAAAGCGTTGTGTTCCAACCAGTAAGTCAGTGGTCCCGGTTTGGCCTAAGATAATCAAGTGATCGTTTTTTAAATAGATATTTATTGTCAATCATTCACATTTTATTTAGTTTTAATATTTTTAATAAATATCTACCAAAAATGAAACGTAAAAGTTAATAACCTTGTAAAAGAGTCAGTGAGTGATTAAAAAAAACGATTAAAGTGTCTTTATTTATGATTGGGTTTTTTTAATTATCCATGGCTTACCTTATTTATATTCCAAATGTCGCGGTCGGTATATCAGCATTTATGGCAGCCCTACCCTAGCGGCGCGTGAAGGGGATGAGTGGTTTTCAGTGGAAAGGCCCCTCCTTCCCCAAATCCCGGTCGAGACCCACGGGTCTGGGCAGGGAAGCGGGAGCTGGAGAGGAAAACCTCACGTAACCATCCGCACCTCCCCGGGCGCGGTGATACTTGGGTGACGATAATTCCACTTTAAAAAAAAAGCGTAATTGCACCACTGTTTTACATCGATTCAAGACTGTATCAACATACTCGCACTTCAAGCAATTGGATCATCATCACCATCATCATCTCGGCCACAAGACGTCCACTGCTGGACAAAGGCCTCCTCCAAGGGTCTCCACAACGACCGGGTTTGTGCTGCTCGCATCCAGCGGCTTCCCGCGACCTTCACCAGATCGTCGGTCCACCTTGTGGTGCTAAATGTGGCGTCGAGACACCAGTGGCGAATCTCGGTGGAGCCTTAGCGAGTACACTAGAAATTAGTGATTTCTATGCTATGTCAACCTCCTTTTGGGGAAAAGACGTGAGGGTAGTTTATATGTTTATTTGGTTAAAATTCTCTCAGGTAGTATCTCCATCACTGAATTCACTGATGATATGTATTCCGCCTCTAAACCTTACTTTGTGTATGCTAAATGTGGCATCGAATCACTATTGGCGAGTATACTCAAAACTGGTGATTTCGATACTCTGTCAACTCCCTTTTGGGAAAATACCTAACCTGACAATTTGTTTGTTTGTATGTTTATTTTGTGTCTATTCTCCCAGGTCGTATCTTCAGACGCACAGAACATGGTCAGCACCATCAGCGACTTATTTCGGCGGCGTATAGTCGAAACGGCCATGTTGGAGGAAGGTCCAGGTGCCTTCAAGTCGGAAAAGATAAATTACCCGCCAAAATACTTGCAGAATCGGCTGAAATTGCTTCTGATGATAAAGAAGAGAAATGAAGAAAGGGCACAAGGCTAATATTTTGTTAGTTTTTCTGATTCAAGGTTTATTAATTTATTGGAACATAAACAAGATAACATTAAATAAAATATAACATATAGATGTTATATTTTATTTAATGTTATGATGATACAGATCTATAATACGTGGAAAAAAAACTTTGTACCCCTTTTTACGAAAATTGCGCGGACGGAGGAGTATGAAATTTTGCACACTAAATGGCTCCGCACACTGGACGACTTGTCGCTGCGTCTAGTCGCGTAGAGCACGCGCACTCACGACGACAGTCATGCGACAGTTGTTAGCGTCAGTTAAAATAAAACGAAAATTGTCGGCCGCGACGAGCTGTCGCAGTCGCGTGTCGCCTAGTGTGCGGAAAAAATACATTTAATCAATGATATTATAAACTATAGATGTTACGTTCATAGTAATTTGCGTTTTAAATCTGTTCCCAGCAATCCAGAACTGCACACATTGACAAGTTACACTGATAAGTAAAACAAAAGATACGAAATAGAACGCAAATGAAAGAGTTATATAATTATAATGATTGCACTTCAAATG
Organism: Eudonia mercurella; assembly: GCA_963082485.1. NCBI lineage: Eukaryota > Metazoa > Arthropoda > Insecta > Lepidoptera > Crambidae > Eudonia > Eudonia mercurella. The sequence goes on from OY720038.1 coordinate 15,943,136, forward strand.
TTTCTACTAGATCGCTCTCTCTTTCTTTACCTGATAACATGACGTATTTGCGTCAGTTTTTTGATTGTTTGGAAAAATATTTTTTTTTAAATATATTAAATAATCTAAATATCTTTACATACTCACATGTGGTAAAAGAGATCCCTTGTATATTGTTTACTTTAACACCATAATTTGTGCACTTTCGAAGCACACGACGGCATTTTACTTATTTTTGTTCAACTGTCACGGACGACTCGCTCTCTGGCTTGTTTGACGCAAACTCAATGCAACATGACTTGATTTCAATGATGATGAGGCCCAACCCCACGACCCGGTCAACCCGAGCCGAAGTCCAAGCCTTTAGAGGCGCCCTCGGGTTGTTCCGCTCCCCGATCCGACCCGAACTAGAATACTCTAGAAAACCTTTGTCGGTGATTCGTTTCACACGGCCTGAGGAACCTTTTAAGTTTCTCGTCGCCCCTAAAAACCCGGTGAAGCTGAGCTTTTGTATGGAACGGTAAGCAACTTTGAATATTGTAATACTCCCCGATGTTTGACAAAGCCTTTTAGGTAACTGAATGGCCCTCTTATTTTCTGTGTTGTGTTTTAAAGAACAATTTTTGCGAAAGAAGAGCCCTGGCTTTCATGCCAGCTTTGTACAGCTGGAATCTGCAATAAGCCAAGACTAGAGCCACAAAGAGCAACATACTTTAGTTTCTTTAAAATTTCCTTTACACACAAGGTTGACGCGTTGTTTTAAAGAATTCTCACGTAAGACTCGAGAAATAAAAGGTTTTAAGGAGAATTTGCATTTCATTCATACGAAACAACACTCTTAAAGTTTTGTAGGACCACCATGAATCATTCGACTTAAGGTCTAACCAATTTAACCGCCTATGTGATCTAATGCCTAGAACACGCGGGTTCGAGTCCCAATATGGGGTACATGTTAATAATGATGGTTCTGGGGTTGTTGAAACTCCGTCTGGCTAGGTACCACCATTTAACCTAAATATGTTTGTGGCATTGGCATAGTTGTGTTCCCACATTTAGTGATAAGATAGCCAGATCCTTAGTGATTGAGGATTCCTGTTAAACTGCGCCTGTGAACTTGTCACTAATTGAAGCATAACTCGATTAAATAATAAAAAACACTCGCAATCAGCATGCGGATAGATTAATGATTAATTGAATAAATGTATGATTCTTTGAACAATAGAATAAATATAGTTTTATGAATAAATGGATAAGTTTATTTGCTTTTCAGTCTGAGATGAAATATGGTTTTCGTTACAAGACTGTGAAGACAGTAGCTGGCTTGTTTGCTTTGTGGCGGCGCCACCTACCGCATACGCCGCACATTATTCGACACGAAGCAAACACCTTCTCAACCGTATCAACAGATGGCGCCACAAACGCATACCAACGTCGTCGCCATACGACGATAAAATAGTATGGGAAGCCTGCATCGCGGTATTGACGTTTCACCATCTCCTTCGCTATGTATTGCACCTCCAACTAACATCCGTTGGACCTCGGTCCCCGAGTTATACCATCCAGATCGGAGGAAGATCTTCCCTTTGGCCTTCCTCAATGTGGCATTCTACCTACCATTGGCTTCGTTACGTTTATAGGTCGCTGTCCATCCAAATAGCGTAACAATAGTAACCCTACACCGATGTAAAAATTGCTAGTGTTGGGCGGTAAGGGCTGACAGTAATATGATTAGTGAGAGACACCTCTTAAATGGCGTCTGGACACCTTAAAGCCTCGCCCAAACAGGGCCGGTAGCGGGCACGAATTTGGAAGTCAGTTTTGTAGTATAAGTTGCTTTTTTTATATCTTACGGATAAGCACAGCTTCATCTCACCTGATGTTAAGTGAAGATTAGGCCGATGGTGGAAGCGCACTTCACTCGGAAACCTCAACTACTGAAGCACAGGCTTTTTTATCTCTAGCTGCCGGAGCACAACAACAACAACAACAATGCTATAAACATCGATGTTATGGCGACATATTTAGATAAGATGGTGGCAGCTAGTCAGGCGGACAAACACGCCCTACTATCAATCAAACTGAGTACACAATGATGTCACTGAGAATCTGGGAGACCTCTGGGTCTGAGACCGGTTCTCTTAACCACTAGACCACAGAGGCGGTTAAAAGTTATAGTGGAAGGGAGGAGATGCTTAAGCGAATGAAGAGGTTGTAGCTGCGAAATTACCTCTGTCGAGCAGCTGTTCAGTCTGACCTTGGACAAAGAGTTATTCTTTCGTTAGTCCTTCAATCTTGAAGACGCACGGAAAGAAGAAGAAGACTAGTCTATCAAATAAGCCGGGCAGGCCGCGACCAATAGACAGGCGCCCGCGACCGCACGCAGTTACTTCAAAGCTGACAGTTGACTAGACTTGACATTATGATAAAGTGGTAAACATGAAGTTGACATTGACTATTTGACAGCATTGCCAGCTACTGAGCGGTCGCGGTCTGAGCGGTCGCGGTCGCGGTCTACCCGCGCGGGCACTGGACCCCTTAGGGGTCCGTGGCAATGGAATCAGGGGTCCGCAGTAGGTCTCATTATATTAGTAGTAAGGGTTAAGAAACGACCAATAAAAGTGGTTTTTAATATAAATAAGGCTTGTTTTCTTTTCCTAATATTTTGACAGGAGTCATTGTGAAAGTGGTCCGTGACTGCAAAAAGTTTTAGAAACTCTGTTCTAGGGTCTCCTTATTTTGAGCTGTTGCCAGCTAGATTCTTCGAGGGGTTCGGATCGGATCGGGACCACGTGTCCGCGACCGCAGACCGCCTTCGTTTGGGCGAGGCTTTACACTACCATCTCAAAAGAGCAGCCACATTTACATTTTGCGAAGAACAAGTTGTAGTGTCAATTTACGAAGCTCCACGAACGGGGAATACTTAGGCAAAGCTTTCAAGTTTCAAGTATAAGTAAAAACAAGTTTATATTTCAGTAAACCTCAGAAGCATTTTTAAATAGTTAGTTGTGTTTTCCCTTAGAGCATTACTAAGTGTTTTCCGTTTGATTCGAGACAGCTTTTTAATGTAAGAATAATTTGTAGCCTTCTTGTTGTGGCATAACTATAAAACAATAAATAATATCTATGGTGGAAAAAAAAACAACAGATCCATCCAGAGCCATTTTACTAACTATTCAGCAGAGCTGTTCAAAGTTTAAAAAGTTAAGAAAAACGTTATTATAACTTTTTATTTGATAATGATTTGAATATTGTTTCGTGTTTCAATAAAGAAAAAAAAGATGTGTGTAAACTCATTTCGACCAAAATGGCGTATTGCTTTTTCTTTCCGCTATCGTTATGTATAACATCATCATCATCATCACATCATCAGCCTATACTAGTCCACTGCTGGGCATAGGCGTCTCCAAGTGCACGACCTGAGCACGATCCGCGGCTACTCTCGTCCAGCTCTTGCCAGCCACCTTGCGAAGATCGTCGCTCCACCTAGTCTGAGGGCGTCTGACTACGATTGTCGATACGCGGTCTCCACTCAAGAACTCGTTTACCCCAACAGATATCAGTTTTGTCACTAATATGGTTAAACTTCCGCAGTTCAACGCAAGACTTATGCCTTGTCCTTTTGTCGTGTAAAAATGTGGCTGTGATAATTAATTTTGGAAACTCAACTCCATGCTTAAACAGATGTTTATTATTTCCCAAATAAAGTAAAAACAAATATGTTTGAAATTGATTTAGTTGCCTACAGTACTTTAGACAGAGTTTGGCATATGTGATTTGGCTTTTTTTAATCCTGTATGAACCGCCGCTTGATTGTTTATTTTTTTACCCACCTATAGACTAGTGGTTTAACCACCGCTCTCAAAACCGGTGGTCCCGGATTCGTTATACATAATATAATGATAGGTTTGTTTGCACGGTGTAAGGGCTTGTTTTAGGTTTTTAAGGTTTTATCGCATCAGCATTGTTGGGTTCCGACAGTTAGAGATAAGATAGCCAGTTCCTTATCTTATCTTATCTTAGTGGGGCCTGCTGAGGTTTCTCTTGCAGTAACATTTCAAACCATCGGGATCTTTTGTGCAACCCTATTCTTTCACTCTTCTTCCTCTGTAAAGATAGATGCCATAAGTTTGGCAACGTCTTTAAGAGCGAAGAGCCTGAAGTCCCCCGGTTTCGGATAGGCCGACCCCAGGAGTCCCATTCTTTTCCTAACCAGAGAGTCGCAGTCACACAGTAGGTGCTGCATTGACTCCGTTATAGCCAGTTCCTTAATGAATAGCGATTTCGGATTAAATGTACATATCCACCATCGGCCTTATCATCACTTAACATCATGTAAGATGAGGACCCAGTGCAAAGCTGTAAAGAGTTTTAAAAAAAAACTTATCCTTAATGTTCATGTGTAGGGTTGCCATCTCTAAAATTTGGCAATTAGGACAAGACGCGTGAAAACCCCGGATTTTGGAGCCCAGAACTCTGACATGTCAAGAGGTGGGTTACTCTTGAAACACAATTGCATTAATCAATTTCTAATCACAAATTTAAAAAATCAAATGGCACTCTTAAAAGCGATAATAGCGCTACATTGGAATTTAATTGCGTGGAAATTCAGTGAACAAATTATTATCGTAATGTGTATTTAGGGTTACTCTCTATACGCTTTTTAAAAAAGCCTGGATATTTTCTTACAAATTTGCAGATTTCTATTATATAGATACTAGGTAATGTGAGTATTTTATGTTTTTCAAAATAGGGTTTGTTTGATAAAAATTGTTACTATAATAATATAATAACTATAATTTTAATATATATATTTATAAATAAATTTTAATAAATAATGTAATTAAGTAATTGACAGTATAATTATTGTATAGAAAATAATAAAATTAATACATATTTTGAATTATAAGCAGTAGAATAAGATTATATATTAATTTCCTCTCAAAACATTGTCGTGCCCAATCCGGGCCCATAACGTTCTATCTAACTAATATTGTAACAACTCATGTATACTTATGGAGAGCAATAAATGATTGAATTGAATTGAATTGAATTGAATCGAGATGGGGCGTTCCGAAATTGCGAAACTTATCCCAATATCGATACATATTAATCGCATTGGAATTGTATTGAGATTGAGTTTGCATCAAGAGTAGCCTAAGTACCTGGTTTTATGAAACTCGAATTCGAGTTGATTCGAGTTTTAATTTTCGATTCGAGTCCCATCACTAGTACAGTGCCAGTGTCGGTTCGTCGGTTGTCCACATCGCGGCGCGACACGTCCCAAGACTTTAAATTTTTAAAACCCGGGCTACAAATGAAACCACGCTCGGACGCCCTCAAAACTAGGACGGCATGGATGGCAACCCTACTTATGTGCTATGTAAAGCTTGGGCCTATCATTAGGACGCTATGTTTAGTCTGCTAAATATGAACTTACATAATCTATACTAATATTATAAAGAGGAAACCTTTGTATTTTTGTATGTATGTATGTTTGCATCGAATAAACTAAGAAACTACTGGACCGATTTAAAAAATTCTTTTACCATTAGAATGCTGCATTAGCGCTGAGTAACATAGGCTATATTTAAAAAAAATGTCCACCCGTGCGACGCAGGGACGGGCCGCTAGTCATTTATAAGTTGAACAGTCAGCAGCAAAATTCGATGAACACTTAGCACTTTCTCAAATTAACCAAATAATCCAACTGGGAATTAAAACAACGTCTAGTAAACTTTTTTTTTTTTTGAGAGAGTTTGCTGATTGCCTCAGACGGCATTTTCAGCTTCACCGGGCTTTTTTGGGGGCGGCGAGGAACGTAAAGGGGGGACCCTTTACGTTCCTCGAGGGATCAAGCCGTGTGAAACGAATCACCTTTGGAGGTTTTCTAGAGGGAACGGCATCGCGCACTAGTGCGCGTCCCCGTGCCCTACTAGATTCTCCGAAGGGTTCGGATCGGATCGGGGGGCTAGTAAAGCTATGCTGCAAAGCTGATATGGTACTAAATTGGGTATCGAATTCCAGCACCGACTATACATTATAAGTCGTAAAAAGTGAGTCCACATTAAGTAACATGTTATATAACTTATGCTATATAACATGTTACAAAACTAACCCCCATATTCATAAAAATAATTTACGCATAATTTAGTTAATCATTGTTTTGTCTCTTTTGCTCAAATTCAAAATGACGTTTGTGTGACGTTGACAAAACAATATTTAACTAAATAATGCTTAAATAGTTTTTATGAATAAGGGGGTAAAAGTTTAAGGTTGTGTTATTGACACTTGTTGTTCACACTAATAAAACATGCTATATAACTATGCTATATAACATGTTTTGTCATATAGTTTGGACGCACCTTTAAACAGACTAAAATCGCAATTCTCATTGTCTTCTTCTTTAAGCTTTATATCAAAATACGAAGATAAAATATTCTAATAAGAACAATCACTATCTGTATAACAGAACATGTAGTAACGATACATCTTCGAGATTGCTCATTTACTGGAAAATAAATTGCAAAATAATACGCCCGCTCGGTATGAAACTACCCTAGGGAAATACGGACGCCCGTGCCACAAAATAGATGGGTACAGAAGGGTGACTCCATTTAAACGAGCGATACAGGTGCACGCACACAATACATACCAATCCGATCCGAATCTAATGGGGAAAGGGGACATGCTTGAGTGATGCCACTATAAAAACCCACTGATGGTGTTTCGATTACACGGCACGTGAAACCTTTAACCCCCCAAAACAGTTTCGTCACGCTGTAAAGGCCGTTTGAGGCCAACAGCAAACTATCCAAAAAAAGCACACACGACAATGCGTGATTTATACGATGATCTCAGCTATACTAGGGAGAACTACGCCCGTCGTGTGTGAGTTAGCCAGCCGTAGCAGCCGCCCGCCGGGGTGCCACAAGTACTTTGTTACAATGAGGCAACTATGTTCATATACAAACTGCTGCATATTTTATTGTTTAAACATTAATGATGGTTTTTTGCTGTACTACTGTGTTTACAATCGGCCATAGCCGGGCGGCTATGGCCGATTGTGATTTTAAGTGCCCACGCTGATTTGTAATGTTTAAAAATTTAAATACTATATATATAATAGCGTATATATAATAGCGTACGGGCACAGAATAAATAGGTACAGGAGGGCTCCTGTACCTATTTATTCTGTGCCCGTACGCTATATGTGCGATGGAGCTGTGCGAGGAGCGGTGCATTCAGCGATAGTGGTGTGTAATTACGATCAATTTGTGGATGTTATCCCACGCTGAGCGTCATAGATTAAGTGTAGAGCAGATAGTGCAATTTTTTTTTATTTACATACAGTTTCTTACCTCAGTATAATTTCTAAGAAAAATATTAAATCGGTTAAGTACTTTTTGCGTATCGCCAATGCACTTGACCTTTTTATTCCTGCGGAAAATGAATACTCATACAACTCTGGGTTTAGGGCGGAGCGCGAGTTATATGAAACTCTTTTGTTATAGGTAAATTCATGTCCTTAGCTTGAGTGTGCTTGCTCAAATACACTTTTTCATGTTTTCGACTAAATCATAATTATTTTCGAAAACAACTCCAAAACCTCACTGAAAATTGTTGAAATTACAAAAAAAATACTTAATCTTCTGCTTTGTAATCACTAACACATTGATAACATCAAGAGTGGTAATTTAATTGCTGTATTTGATAAATAAAACCATATTTTTATGAAATGCTTTGATAATTTCTAAGCGGTCTCAATCATTGCGGGCGCTAAGTACTGACTGTAAGGATTAGCCGTTTTGAATGTTGACGGGATTGCCGATTGTGACAAGTTTCCCAGCTAGTCACTAGATGGCGTTGCTTCGATTCCTATACAAAATGTAGAGATTTTTTACTTGATGAAAAAGTACGCTAGGCTCACCGAATAAAAATCAGCATTGACTGAGTGAGGTAGTGTAGTTTGCCAAGCGAGTGCCTCGTAATACCCCCACCACACACGCACCGAGTATTTTTTACTTCTGCGCCGACGCCTATATATTCTTTGCGTCCGCAAATGTCACACGCTGAGTGCAGAAATTAAGAATAGGCATTCCTTTTTCATGCGACACTGTGTGAATTTGCACATGTGGCCACCACCGGGGATGTGCTATTTTTTTTTAAATAATATTCTTAGCCTTCTTAGCGCAGTATAAAACGTATTCCCAGGGCGACCCGATCTCTAGTGTCGTTTCGTTCGTTTCTATATTAAGACCGCCATCGCCTCCGCCGGCCTCGCCACGATGCGCGCGCGCAGACTGATCGCACGCACAATAAAAACCAAACGTAGTACATATTATATTTTTCTCTCGAATTCGACTTTTCCGGGCATCACTTGATTAAAAGTGCACCAGGAAGAGATTTAATGTGATCTTAATTCGTGTGGCGCAGTTGTAGAATGGTAAGTTGACTGGTGGGGAACAGAAATAGAAATGTGATCTTGAAATTTTGGCCCGCGCCGTCCAGTGTTATTTTCTTAGCGAAATGCTCGCGTAACATATCATGTTGAAAGTGGACTTTTCTATCGGTGTTGTAATCGGCATATTTCTTTAATTTGCAGTCTGTGAAGTGCTAAATTTGGAGGAACTTTTAATTTGCCAAAATGAAGTTCACGATCGACGTATTGGGGATATTTTTGAAAGTGGTCGTTAGGGTAAGTTTTGTTTGAAAAAACAGTCATTCATTTCAATTTCAAAATAATACCATCTGAAATCATGTTTTTAAATTAGTTTAAATGTACATACTAAAAAAAAAAACGCTCATTCCATGACTAAAAGTACAAAAAAAATTTTTTATGAAAATAATATACCTAATACGAGTATACTATCTCCCGACCGCGACATTTTCTACGTGTAATTCGGTCTCTCACTAAACTATTTTCCGCATGCCATAGGTACGTCAAGCAAAGCAAAGATCCCGTCGTTGCTTTTGACCGAAACAAAATAATTATTGAACTAATTATAATTATCTCTGGGCATAAAATCTTCACTGAGGCACTGGCTATCCTATCCTAGCTACTGGAACACAACATTGATATTATGGTGACATATTAAGATAATACAGTAGTAGCTAGCCGGACAAGCAAACATACTGAGTACACAAGTACCCACCGCTGGGAATCGAACCTAGGACCTTTGGGTCTGAGGTCGGTGGTCTTAACCACTAGACCACAGAGGCGGCGACCAGAATTCACCAGGAAGTGTGCTAAGTAAGTATGCAAGTGTTTACAATGGCTTTTGACCTTCTTAATGGCATTGAAAACACCGTTAACCGACAATTAAACAATAACCTCTTAAATGAGCGTAGGCTTTTTGATAACAGACTGGTTTGTAACGTTAGTACAGATCGCACCAAACTTCTAGTCCCTTCTGAATTTGGCGCGATTAGCGTCGCAGTAGTAAAAACCGGCCAAGTGCGAGTCGGACTCGCGCACGACGGGTTCCGTACTTTATGACTATTCTCAATTAATTAAATTTTAAGAACATTGTAATTTAAGTGTAAGCTGCACAATATTTCCACGCCGACGATGGCAGAATATGCAGTTCTTTTTAATACTATGACACCATTTTCTTAGAAATAAACGAATTATTATTATTATTATTTTTATTTAGTCTACAGAAACATTTAAATACAGACCACCTGTTTTCTAGCTGTCATTCCGTATAATATCAATGAAAACCCTGCCAATTTGTGATTGGTTGCTTCGTGTACTCGTGTATGAACTGCCATTGAAATATAAGGTCAGCCTCACATATGATGCATTTCCGTATCAATTTTACTCGAACGTAAACACACGGTATTGAAAGTACGAATTGAACGCGTACACTGGTTGCGTTTTTCTCAGTTGAAATGCCAGAAATTGACGTTTGACCGGTGACATATGTATGTTTTTATAACCAGTCGTAAGAAGGGACTTAGGGTGCGGGCCCATTAAGAGATATTAATTAGTGATAATGGCCAAAAATGGTGACATATAACTAGCTGAGCTAGAATGTGACCCGAAAACTCGTAACCTATTATATTGCCATTTCTGTATAATATTGTACTGTCTGTATGTTTTGATAAGTAATAATGTTTTTTAATCGTTTGTATGTTTTGTTTTTATATTATGCTATTTCTTAATATAACTTAGGGGACTATAGGTATACATTTAAGGAAATTTTATATATATGTTTTTTTGTGTTATAACTGTTTGTCTCTTAATAAATTTAAAAAATATATATACATATTGTAGATCAAATTGCAGTGTAGCTCTTCTTGAACTACGAAATAGCTACTTCCTAGCTAATAGCCGCCCTAAATAGCGGGCTTTTCGTAGTTCTGTCTCCCAGAAGTTACCAAGAAAAGCTCGATACGATCGTCTGTCCCTCTATCCCGTGTGTTTTGAACTTATGTGTTTCAACAACTGCGATCGCCAACCCGCCTGCCAAGCGTGGCGATTACGGCAAATACCCCTCATGGAGATCCGTGGGGGAGGCCTTTGTCCAGCAGTGGACGTCTTTTGGCTGAGATGATGATGATGATAATACGAACAACTTTTACTATGGCACCAACTTCGAAATCGCAATTTAAAGGAATTTTGTTACACCTGTATATTACCCCGACAATTACATAAGTATTAAACTGACTCGCACATGTTCACAAATCAAGGACACCAAAATTCGATTGACCAGAACAGGTGGGTTACTCTTGAAACACAATCGCAATGATCAATTTCCAATCCCAAATCTAAAAAAATCAAATGGCACTCTTAAAAGCTATAACAGCGCCACATTAGAATTAAATTGCGTGGAAATTGAGTGAACAAATTATTATCGAGATGGAGCGTTCCGAAATTGCGAAACTTATCCCAATATCGATACATATTAATCGCATTGGAATTGTATTGAGATTGAGTTTGCGTTAAGAGTAGCCTACCTGATCAAGTAACATTTTTACTTCCGCCCTACCTGTAACCACAGCTGCCCTAACTTAAATTCAACTCCACTCCTGGTAGGCTACTCTTGACGCAAACTCAATCTCAATACAATTCCAATCCCAAATCTAAAAAATTCAAATGGCACTCTTAAAAGCGATAATAGTGCTACATTGGAATTAAATTGCGTGGAAATTGAGTGAACAAATTATTATCGAGGTGGGGCGTTCCGAAATTGCGAAACTTATCCAAATATCGATACATATTAATCCCACTGGAATTGTATTGGGATTGAGTTTGCGTCAAGAGTAGCCTACCTGGTCATCTTTCATTTTATTTTATTTTCTTTTTTCGAGCATCCATGTAAACCAACCACGACTAGCACGTACACACAAACACACATACACGTACACGGCACGTTATCATGCGGCAAATTTTGTTTTAATTTGTTATTTTATTGAATGGTAGAAAAAAATAACTACCTGCGTTAATATGGTTAATATTATTGAGTAGCATAGTGTGTTTCATTAATTGGCTTATGTTTAGAGGTAAAATTTAATTTCTTTATTTTCTGTACTATTAGGTAAAGCTGTTGAAACATTGTTCAAAAATAAATAGAATAACAATAAAAATAAAATTCAAGTCTAGCTACGGCCCTGTGTACTTAAAGGACAGTCGATTTACAACTTTGCAAACTAAAGTTTTGTTTTGAGACTTCTTGGCGGGAAAGTGAAGAGTCATGTCTGCGGTTTTGTTTTATTTTCTAAAATTTGTGTTATGTCGAATATTAATGTGAAATAATGGTGGATTATTAACCGTTAAGTGTTCGTGAGTGTGCATGAGTGTTGCAAATGAAACAAAACAGTGCAACGTCACTTTTCAAATTCTCTCAAGAAGTCCACCCGAGGACTTAATAAAGCCCCACATCTTTACTGAGATACTCGAGGGGTTGGGGGGTATATCATTTCTCACTTCTCATTTCTATTCATTCATCATCATCATCATACATGAAAGAAATTATTATTGTTTAAGTATTGTAAGACTTTTTCATTGGCTAAATGCTTGTGCAAAGCCATTATTAAAAAAAAAAAAAAAAGTTTTGTTTTTAAACGTTTGGTAACTTCGACAGCAATTAGTTAGCAAGTGTTGCTGCAGCTTGACAACAAGAGAACATTAAAGTCAGATACAGCGGCTCCGTTCGGAAAAAGTGGTTCTGTAAGCTTGGCTTTTAAATTGTAGCCTTTGAGCTGTGTTATAATAATGTTTGTGAATTTGTGATGGTATAAAGTTTAACTTTTTATTTTTGTATCCAGACCATTCCTTAACTACAACATTAAAAAATTAAATGGTAATCTTTATACATAAAAGGAGGAGCTCGATGGCGCAGTGGTTAAGAGGAGCTCGATGGCGCAGTGCTTAACGCGCCCGGTCTGCGAATGCTGAGGTTAAGCAACTTTCGCAAAGGCCGGTCATCGGATGGGTGACCAAAAATTTATCATCTCGAGCTCCTCCGTGCTTCAGAAGGCACGTTAAGCCGTTGGTCCCGGCTTGCTAACAACCACCAATCCGCACTGGGCCCGCGTGGTTCATGGCCCGTTCTCCCTATCCATCCATAGGGAAGGCTCGTGCCCCAGCAGTGGGGACATAAATGAGCTGATGATGATGATGATGATGATACATAAAAGTTTACATGTAATTTTATGAGCTATAACCGCCTCTTTGGTTAGACCACTCGGTCTCAGGCCCAGAGGTCCTCAGTTCGATTCCCGGTGGGGAGTTGTTGTTACTCGGTTTGTGTGGTGGTATGGCTTGATTTGAGTTATAGTAAGACAGCTAAAGAATTAAGCTATGAGAGCGCGAAACACCTTCCAGGAAAACAGGATTGTTTTTTTTAAATTAGAAACTTAAGATTTGATTTATTTATTACTAGTGAACCGTGGCAGACTTCGTACCCCTTTGACAGTTTCCATTAATTCCCGTGGAAATATCGGAATAAAAATTATCCTATGTATTAATCCAGGTTATAAACTATCTGTATGCCGAATTTCATCCAAATCCAACCATCCGTTGCAGCGCGAAGAAGCAACAAACATACACACATACACAATCTTTCGCATTTATAATATTAGTGTGATTAGAAGATTAAGATGTTTGCTTATCAACAATGCTGCAGGCAGCTTTATAAAGTGAAAAATAAGAAACCTTTTTGAAGACAATTTTTTTTTCACTTGGCCTCCATTTCACCTCATGTTCAATCCTCACTTACTAAAGCACTGACTATTTACGAGTACCTCTAGCTGCTAGAACAAAACAATGCCACTAACATTGATGTTATGGCGACATAATTTGATAAGATGGTATTTCGTTTGACCAGCTGCAGTCATAAAACGTGGTTACCTCTGCAATTAAAGTAAAGTGCATTTGCACCCTCTCAGGGTCGCTCACATGGTCTGTGGGGTCGCTACACACATAAGCGGGCCGGCATTATTCGGCAAGGCCGGGCGCGGGCAGTAACATCGAATATATGTAGATGAATGTTCGGGAATGATAAGATGTGTCGACCCTAATGAATAACTCGATCGGCACAAGTCGATTGAAATCGAACAGGTGCAGTAATTGATTCGGGTCGGCTTTGTTGTTCGACAAATACTGCCGAACCGACAATGCCGGCCCGCTTAAGTGTGTAGCAACCCTTACACGTCCCGTGATACACAGTTGGTGGGGAAACACACGGGACTTAATAACGAGCGTGTCAGCTTCATCGATAGTGTCAGTGCCATGTCACTGCAGTTTGATTTTATTTATTAGATTTACCAACGTTTGTTTACATAGTTTCCAAACCGATAATACTTAGGTAAATATATAACAAAATGTAATAAATCTTACAAGTAAATCAATCAATATATGTTTTGTACGTTACTCTAAGATATTTATATTATTATGCATTATACCACTTGTCCAAAAAATCTAAAAATGTGCCATGCCAACCCTATTTAAATAGTCTATTCAATAATTAGAAACTCCTAAAACAATAGACAACTTTAAACAATGCATTCGTAATCCCTATTTAATTAAAACGCGTTCTCAAACGCCCCATGTGTTTTCACCTCGTGTTTTATTCACTGCAAGATCGCGTAAACGTGTAATGCAGAACATTAACTAATCTGTGGCAGAACTATGTTTACGAAGTTGATATATGTGTTTATGTGTAGCCAGCCATCACTGAAATCCACGTATTAATACAGCGCGAGTGGTATGTTTGTGCCGCAACAAGATACAAGAATTTCAAAACGGTGAACTTATAATGGCTGCATCAGCAACCAATCCGCACTGGGCCCGCTTGGTGGTTTATGGCCAGCCCCCCAACCACCTAACTCTCTCGCTTTCGACTCGCCTTCAAATATAATATCGAATAATATCGAAAGCTATAGCCTATAGCTTTCGATATTGCTTTCATATTCCTTTCGAAATGACAAGATGACGCCTCCTCCTCGCATCGCCTTCAAAGCGATCGAAAGCGAGAGATTTAGGCGGTCGGCCCCCTGTTCTCCCTATCCATCCATAGGGAAGGCTCTTGCCCCAGCAGTGGGGACATATAGCTGATAATGATGATAAACTTATAATATATTGAACAAGATTACTTATATAGTCATGCGGTACATGACTCAATTTCTTTTTTAATTGGGTTGCTTCATACTAATAATTACAAGATTTGTTGTGCACAAAATCTTCTCTCAAAAGGTGTAAAATGAATGGGAGATAATCGTGCAATGTGTTACCACTGCAGACGTCAATATCACGATTAGCGTGTGATATAACATTATATTTAAAAATTTGTGGTTACTTCAAATTGTAATTTTAATTTCCTTGTTTCACACGGAATGAGCTTGTCTTGTGGCTCCATCTACTCAACGTTTTGCGTTTTATATTCTATTGCAAAACATTGACACGTTTTCGAACCAGCTTCTCTTCTATGCGACTGATTGTTGTAGTAACACAAGGTTTGCGAGCTAACTTGAATTGAGTGCGGTCTATTGATGTTTGGTAAACATAGCTAACATATCAAATCGTCAATATCGCGTAATCGTGTATAACAATGAGCCAAAACAAAGATTGAATGTTTGAATTAGCGCGTTTGTTATTTCTTTAATTCTATATAATCTATCTATCTATACATATAATCTATCTATACATATAATAAAGCTAAAGAGGGTCGAAAATCTGTACATGGAAGATATACGAAAAAAAGTTGGCTGGGGATATAGAACACGTTCCAACAGTTTTTAGAATTTTTGTCTGTTTGTTTGACCGCGCATCACGTGAAAATGGCTGAACGGATTTAGATGAAACTTTGCACATAAACAGACCATAACCTGAACAGGATATAGAACGCTTTTTATCCTGGTAACAGGTTCCTGTAGAATAGTGTAGTCTTCGCGAACGAAGTCGCGGATGACAACTAGTATACTTAACAGTAAACTAATCAAAATGATAAATTTTTGGTCACACATCCGATGACCGGCATTTGCGAAAGATGCTTAAATTCAGCAAGACTGAGCGCGTTTACAACTGCGCCTTCAAGCTCCATGACTCAATAACGTATCAAGAAAGTTGCCATATATAAATAAACCTTTTCAGGTGAAATAAAATGTAGTGCCTTGCAGGATAATAGTCACGTCTCGCAACAAACGACTCCGGAATCGACAACCGGTTAACAACAAAGTCTGGAACAACGGAATCGAATTCACTAGTAGCGTGCCTCCGAATAAATCAGCTATATCTTGTTCTACTAGACGCCTAATGTAACATAAGGAAATATTGAAGTCGGGAATAGTAAGAAATAAAAACAAAAGAAATTCTGAAGTTTGAAAAAGGAGCGATAAAACGCCAGTGCGAATTAATGCATTAAAATTTTTAAATTCAGTTGCAATATGCATTTATATATTTATTTTTGGACGAGAAATGATGGGTTCGAGGAATAATTTTAACTAGTTAGAATAGTTTTAACTATTTATTACTATATCCCAAGCTGCTAGGTGCGGAATATCATTCGTCACTAATCATTTCTATAATAACTTTCTGATGTTTTAACTATTCCAAGTAAAAACGTCGGAAAATCAATGTTAAATGGGAAATGTCCTTCATCACCAATCATTTCTCTAATAATTTTCCGATGTTTTAACTATTCCAAGTAACATCGGAAATTCTATCCCAAGCTTTCAAGTAAGAAATATCATTCATCACCAATCATTTCTATTATCACTCATTATCATCTAAGAAAATATAGTTCTAATAATCTTTGCAAGTGTCAAAATGTGCTACACTAGTTAAAGAAAAAAAATAAAAACACTAAAGTAGGTAGCGTTAAGTACTGAAATATAAATAATTTGATTATGATGCATCCAGAATAGACTTCACATTCATCAAAGTAAAACCATGAAGTCATAAAAACTCCTATCCTACCTACGAGGAGTTTTAATTCGCTCTCAGAGTTTTACAAGCTATATCTATTTTTAGAATTATGTGTTTCTTATTGTCATAGCTATTGTACTAGTACCACGTAACATCAAACGCATATTTTTTGTATTACTCTATTTCTGAAGATACATTTTGGTTTCAGATAAACAAAGTGACCTTCGCGCCGCTGGTGGTGTCAACACTGTTCATACTGCTGACGTCACTGTTAGCGCACTGTGCGAGACGTCTGGTGCAAAAGGTGGTCAAGGAGCCGTTCGTCAGGTTGCTGTTGGAGGAGGCCATCGCAGCCGCAGAACTATGTGGATGTTGCTTCGAGCTTATAATAGGTAAGCACAGTAACTACTTGTTTGTCAGTGGATAACTTCGTCGTTCGAGTACCACAGTGCTCGAAGAGGCGCGGATTCTCCCCTCTAGCTCCCACCTTATTGCGCAGACCCGAAGGTCTCAACAGGGATTCGGGAAGAGGAAGGGCCTACCCACTAAAACCACTGTACATCCCCTTCACGTGCCGCTAGGCTGACTGGGATCACCGGTTTGGCAGTCAACAGTGTGAACCCTGGGGGCGACCCGCCAGAGAGAGCACGCCTGAGGATGTTTGAGCGAAGCACACGAGGCCTGGGAGCCTGAGGTGAGAGTCCCATATAACCATCCGCCTCCTCGGACGCGGTAATCCCTCTTTACTCTCTTCAGCCTATTGCCGTCCATTGCTGAACGCCGCTAAAGAGCGCCAACCTTTCCGGTCCTGCGTAGTCCGCATCCATCCACGCTCTACTATCTTTTTCGAGTTGTCGGTCCACCGTGCAGCAGGGCGCCTTACACTGCGTTTGCCTAAACCCGGTCTCATGTCTGCTCCAACGGTCATTGGACGCGGTGGTACTCGGCAATGATTTGTCCCTAACATAAAAAGGTGAGCTTTGTTCGAGCAGGTAGCAACGCGATGTTATGCCTTTGTCTCATGGATCAGCAGCTTGGATGAATGATCGAAGACCAGCAGTGATCTAGTAGGTTGCAACGGTTCAATACACCTCAATCTCCCTGTGATCACGAACACTGTAAAGGGTTCGAAAAGACAGGAATAAAATTAAGTACCTAAGATCGAACTGGTCAAGGAGTAAGGGGCGGGAAAACTGCTGGATATGAGCGGCTTTTGTCCAGCAGTGGACGTCATTTGGCTGTCAATGTGTAAAATGAACGTGAGTAGCTCTGGAAACTTTCATTTCAGAAGATTGCAAGTATTGCGTGTGCGTTTTTTTGCGATTCGATAACATTTAAAATTTTCAAATCTGCATGACTATAGACCTCATAACCATCTCCTGAGTGGCTAACACAGCGCCAGTTTAATTTTACCAATAATAATTTATTCGATCTTTGTAACGAAAACTAGAATTTTGTATGACAAAATTGGCGGATATTTAAAATTTTAACACCTGAAACAAGTTTTATAAGACTCAAAAAGAGTGTTTCAATAAACAATGTTATTGTGTTGATCGAAGAACTGAAATAAATATTTGTATACTTAATTCTAAGAAATAACTTGACGATTTGCATTGATTTGATTAAGGCGAAGGGTAAGGCACACTAGCGCCGCTAATGGATTTAATTTGATAACTACTAAACTGGATTTTTTTCAAACATAGCGGACCTTCAGACACTAGGCAAACATCTATTATTTAATAATTGTGCACTACTTTTAGTTTTGTTTTTGTATTCATTCGCTAACACCAACAGTGGCCATTGTTTGTGAATAAATGCGATAGCCCATTTTGTGAATAAACCACGCAACAAAAAGTAGTGCACAATTATTAAATAAATACTATGGATGCTTTCCTGTTGTCGGACGGTACGCAATGTTTAAAAAAAGATCCGGTCCGTTAGTAATTGTCAAATTATCAATTGGTGGTGCTAGTGTGCCTTACCCTTCACCTTAATCAAACTGTCGTATTGTTGCATGAATCTACAGCATATAAATATGGCTTCTGGGACTAGAATCGTATTATAATATTCGATGCTATCATTGAAAGCCTATATCAATCTGATAAGCTCTGAACCAAATGCTAGCAAGCATTGGTTTTGGATTCCATCAGGAACATACGATATTAGTGTTTTATTTTATTTTATTATAGTTTTATAGTATTTATTAAATTCTTATCAAATTATCCGATGCATATTCCGGGTTTTTGATCACCAGTAAGTAACACGCATTTACTCGAGGTTAAGCAACTATCACAAAGGCCGGTCATCGGATGGGTGACCAAAAATTTATCATCTCGAGCTCTTCCGTGCTTCGGAAGGCACGTAAAGCCGTTGGTCCCGGCTGCATTAGCAGTCTTTAATAACCACCAATCCACACTGGGCCCGCGTGGTGGTTTATGGCCCGTTCTCCATATCCATCCATAGGGAAGGCTCGTGCCCCAGCAGTGGGGACATAAAATGAGCTGATGATGGTGATGATTGGTGTCGTAGATTATAAAGTACGGGTACATAAAAAAGAGGACAATACTCTATTTTAGAGTACGGGTGGCAACCCTAGCTCTGACTGTTCCGAGATCCGTATCCTTAAAAAGGGTCTATGTGTGAGTTGCGCGAGCGCAGTATGTATAAGTTAACGTTCTGGGTGCCAAGTGCGAGTTTCGTTCACCATTCGATCACGTTAACGAAAACGAGAATTTGTATGCAAAATGTTAACTCCGCTCGTATGCCGCCAGGAGGCGCTGCTTACATTAAAATTTACAAGATATAGACTACGTGCAACGTCACTTTTCAAATTCTCTCAAGAAGTCCTCCCGAGGACTAAGTAAAGCCCCACATCTTTACTGAGATACTCGAGGGGTTGGGGGGTATATCATTTCTCACTTCTCATTTCTATTATCATTCATCATCATTATCATACAGGAAGGAAATATTGCTTATTTATGTATTACTTGTAAGAAAATATACTTTGACACTGGCTAAATGTGCAAATCGCATGAAGCCATCAACTAAAGGAAAAAAGAACAAAAAAAGCTCATTGTTTGGTGTTTTTTTCCAGTGGCGGACAACTTCGGAGTGGCAACGTACGCGATATTCTTATTCCTCCTCACGATCTGGTGGTCTCTCAACTGGGGAGACGCCACAGCCTGCCCCTATACGCACATCGAGGACGTTATTGAGGGTAAGCATCAGGGATAGAGAGGAGGTCATAATCATCATCAATTCAATTTGAAAAAGTGTTCACAACGACGCGTTGGTTATTTGAGTCCCAATATATTAATAATATAATAATTACATATACCAAATTACACGTTTTTGACGTGATAACGTCTTATAAATTGATAGACCCGGCTGCATGCACGAAAAAGTTCCGCGTTACCTCGCTCGCTAATGCCGCGGCATTAGCGAGCGATATGACGCGGCATTAGCGAGCGATAAGTAGCGAGCGATATCTATGATATAGATATGGTTTTCGGGGGTGCCGATTTCGAATACAACATTTATTTCGAGATCCAAGATGGCGGACGCAACTTTTTTATGTAAAATCAATATGGGTATCATTTCCATGGTTTTCGGGGGTGCCGATTTCGAATACAACATTTATTTCGAGATCCAAGATGGCGGACGCAACTTCTTTATGTAAAATCAATATGGGTATCATTTCCATGGTTTTCGGCGGTGCCGATTTCGAATACAACATTTATTTCGAGATCCAAGATGGCGGACGCAACTTCTTTATGTAAAATCAATATGGGTATCATTTCCATGGTTTTCGGGGGTGCCGATTTCGAATACAACATGTATTTCGAGATCCAAGATGGCGGACGTGACTTTTTTATGTAAAATTAATATGGGTATCATTTCCATGGTTTTCGGGGGTGCCGATTTCGAATACAACATATATTTTGTTGTATTTTTATTTTTTAAATTTAAAATGATTTTCTAAATGAAGAATTTTATGAAAAAATTTTTTAAATTGTTTCGTTGTCACGTTCAACTATCGTCAGTAAACCGACTTTACAGACAACCAATTTTTTTCATCATCTCATTTTATGTCCCCACTGCTGGGGCACGAGCCTTCCCTATTAATGGATAGGGAGAACGGGCCACCAACCACCATGTGGACCCAGTGCGGGGTGGTGGTTGTTAACGACTGCAGCCGGGACTAACGGCGTTACGTGCCTTCCGAAGCACGGAGGAGCTCTAGATGATAAATTTTTTGGTCATCCATCCGATGACCGGCCTTTACAAAAGTTACATAACCTCAGCACTCGCAGATTAACCACTGCGCCATCGAACCAAACCTCAATTACACGTTTAACTATAATATTTTATACTGTTCTCTTCCACTTTTGTTATATACTATGTCATCTCTGTACCACCCTATGGTTGATTGGTATAGAATGCCTAAAGCATTATGTCCGCCATGTAATATGATGTTGTAAAAGATTAAGTAAATTCAACATGTTGCACCTTCATTTTCAGGCAAAGGCGACGTTCGTAAAGCCTTACTGAAGACGTGGGCAGAACTGGCGGGCGGTCTCATGGTGTTCAAGTATGTGCAGATGTACTGGGCTCTCGAGATTTCTGAGACCCACAAGGACAAGGCATATGAAGATTGCAAAGCTGATTTACAAGTAAGTGATCAGTAACAAACGGTGTGCCCATAATAGTGTGTTGACTATTATAAATAAAAAAAAGACATAAAATTAAAATTATACAGCTCTCGCATTTATTGATTTGGTCATGAACTTATTAGTCCATGACTCGTCGTAAACACAAATTTCTACTAGCCTAAAAAATGTTTAGTTAGTTACTTTTTTCAAACAGGATGCCTAGTGTGATATTATCTATGAGTTCCTACTTAAGGGACCTTCTGTCTTAAGTTATTACGTAATTAGCTAACCTAACAACACCTTATAGTGCCCATATCAATATTAAAAATCTTTTACGTTTTAAACAAACAGATTGACTTGGTCATCAATGTATCTCACAAGTAATACATATTTTATATTAAATAAGATTAATTAGTGCGATTGCCAAGTCAATCTATTTATGATATGATGACATTTGAAGCTTCAAAGTCTGCTAGAAGTGCCTTAGAGTTTTGATGATCTGTCAGTCAGTCAGTGAGTGAGTGAGTGACAAAATTAAGAAACTTTGACTAGTTATAAATCTTAAACTACTGGCTCAAATTGAATGAAATTTAAATATACCGTGTTTATACAATGCCTGCTTGGTTACTGAAAATTCAGGCTTCTAGTTTTATCTACATCGAAGTTATAGGGGGTCGAAAATGGAAATTTCGAGAAAAGGATGGTACGGCCGTGCCGCTTTTTTGCTCGACTTGGCGGGGGCACTTCGTGCCCCCAGATCAAATGAGTACGGATAGTAAACAAAACTCACACTAGGCAGCTTAACCTAATGATTGCTTTTGATTTGCCTTTTAATCATTAATTATGCTTGATGGCACCAAATACCAAATTCGTGAACCAACGAGTTCCGATATGCGGGTACATGAGGTGCCAAATGAAATCGTCCTTTCCAGACAAAACTGCGTTTCTTTAAACGCACGTTCAGAGTCCGTTAGGGCACATGGTCATTTAAATTACACGAGACTGTCAACCCGAGTTATAGTCCGTCGTCATCATCATCAGCTTATTTTATGTCTCCACTGTTGGTTCCCTATGGATGGATAGGGAGAACGGGCCATAAACCACCACGCGGGCCCAGTGCGGGTTGGTGGTTGTTAACGACTGCTAATGCAGCTGGGACCAACGGCTTAACGTGCCTTCCGAAGCACGGAGAAGCTCGAGATGATAAATTTTTGGTCACCCATCCGATGACCGGCCTTTGCGAAAGTTGCTTAACCTCAGAGGAAAGAAACAAAGAAAGAAAGAAATAAACAATTATTGATATCAAACAACAAATAGCCGCTGGATGCGAGCAGTACAAAAACCGGTCGTTGTGGAGATCCTTGGGGGAGGCCTTTCTCCAGCAGTTGATGTCTTTTGGCTGAGATGATGATAATAATGAATCAACAAATACACAAGTAACAGGGGCGCATTATGCCCCGTAACAATAAGTAGACAGTGTGTCATAATAAAAATTTAGAGGGTCTTTGCAACCCTACTACGACCAGTAAATAAAAATTACCATTTTGTGTTGTGTTCCAATCCGATTACTCTTGTCCAGATGTTCCGATATCATAATTTAAGAGGAAAATTTTTACATGTCTCTCTTTTGTCTGTTTTTCAGGTTCCCGTGATATACGGAGCTGTAGTAGAAGGTATTGCCACTTGCCTCTGCAGACTGGTCTCCAAATCCCTTGGAGATCTGAATCCACGATTTTCAACAGCTATAGATGCCTTTATCGGAACCTCCTTGGTTGTTGCTGGTAAGGTTGGCAGGCTTATGCCAACACTCTATTCACACTTAGCAAATTATTTCTTAGCTTACATAATGACTTAATCATATTTTATCATTCGCTGGATATTTAGCTTCTATAACACTAATGCATAATATTCATGCATCACACTACCAATGCGCATTGTTTCGTTTGCTAAAACATCGACGCCAGCTGTAACTACAAACTAAAAAAATGCCAACCGACTTCTGTTAAAGTTCGAAATTTGCTACTGTTTTCATATTTCTTACAAATCAGTTTTCACTGTCAACGCCTCTGTAACAAGGGGGTGCAGCGCGGACGCAAAATTTATGATAGCGAGCGAGCGGCGCGTGGCAGTGGTGTGACAACGGCGCACGACAAGAATACGCACGCACACTAATATCTGTACAGAGTAGGCTGGTTTTAATTAGAGCAATGTTTACTTTCGTAAAATCATAGGCGTTTGGGTAAAAAATTATAAAAGTTTTAATATTTTCATATTCATGTTTTTTAATTGAAAAATAAGACAACAGTGACCTGCGGAATATCAATACAAACATTTTGATGTCGGATCATTGTTTCATTTGGGCTATATTTACAAAGTTTCTGAAGAAATAAGTTTTTAGATACCATTATTTTACGTAATGTTTATGCAGTTTCTGGGTATTTGTTTCAAATTCCAAGACAACTATGACCTTGTGAAAGGATCAAGCTAACCTGCACTGGTCCTTTTAATGTATAAGACCTATTCAGCGCCTAGCACCAATGACTTAAAAACACGTAAATTTTCAAATTCCGCGCTGCACCCCCTTAAACATGTAAAACATAGCACAAATTGCTTTCACACCTAATTATGTGCCATCAATACGACCACATTCCTCATACATTTCTCAAACGCGTTCACTTTTACAGGAGTCCTGACTAGGCACACGGTTTTCGTCTACCGGTATCAGGACAATCTTAGTGCCAATGCGGACTTAAGCGTGTCCATCTTTTGCAAAGTACATTTAGGAAAAGGTACATGATTTACTAAGTGTCCACTAATTGTTCAGTTTGCATGGTCACGCTTCTCACATAAAAACATTTCGTACCTACCATGAAAACTCTCACGTTCAGTTTCATTAGCGTCATTTTGTTTGTAGGTTTCAGGTTTTGCCTCTTTGTAATCATTCATTACATCATTAGCGACCACAGTTATGTTTTGTTTTGTACATTATACCTTCCTAATTGTTTTTGAAAGTTATCATTTAAAAAGGTATTTATTATTTGGTCTCTTGTTGATTTATATTTTTATCAGTTACTATAAATTGATGTGCTGTTGTTATTTGGTGACAAATAATTTTAGAAGTCATATAATTGCTGTATATTTTATAATTATTATTTAAATATGAACTAGCAGTCATCCCAGGTGTTACGTTGACAGCCAGGAACTAGTCAGACCAATTTTAGTCAGACAACTCTTTAAAATAGTAAAGTGAGAATCTCTTAAAAAGTTTATACTTCAAAATAATGCTTTTATTGCATGAGTTAAGGTGGAATTAACTCGTGTTGTTTTTTCAGCTTTCGACTACTCCGGGGGATATTTCAACCCGGTTCTCGCCACATCACTTAAAGCCGGATGCGAAGGTCACACACTGTTGGAACACGCCGTCGTCTACTGGATAGGTGCATGCGCTGGATCCGTTCTCTCCGTCTATATGTACAAGTTGCCGATCGTCAAAAAGTACATAACCGGCACCACGGAAGTGACGACAAACGGTGATAGCATTTGGGCAGAAAAGGAAGATTAAATTTCTCCTGCTCTTTTCTACACTACAATGTTCAAACTTTTATTCCATTTTCCTTTCTAGTCTTCTTCGTTTGTTTTAAAAACACAAATGGATGATAAAATGGCTGCTCTTTACTGTCATTGGATTGACTTTCGCTCAATAATGGTACCTACTAGATTCTGGTTATACCTTTCACAGCCAAAGGGATGTATATTCCCACCACATTTTGAACTTTATATGATTGAGATAAAAACTCAGAACTGCAACTAGTTCTAAAGGAGAGTATGCACTAAATTGTGGAGACTATGTTTTTAACCTTAATGCTAAAATTTAAGGTTTATTTAAGAATAAACATTTTGTACTTATTTAAAAACTACTTTAAGATACCGGTTTTATCCTTCTTCCTTCCTTCTTTCCTTTTGACCTTCTAGCGTACGTAACTCACGCATGGGGTGAAGCGATGGACAAGCATGGCGAATCTCTGGCAGTTAGCCTTGATATAGCCAAAGCTTTCGATAGAGTGTGGCATCGTTCCCTTCTTTCCAAGTTGCCGGCCTTCGGTGTGCCGCCCCGTTTGTGCGCCTGGGTTGCAGACTTTCTAGAAGAGCGGAGGATTCGTGTCCTTTGTGAGGGTAGTTCCTCCGCGCTCTTCAAAGTCTATGCCGGAGTGCCGCAGGGTTCTGTGCTCTCACCTACTCTATTTCTTCTGCATATCAATGACATGCTGTCCTTGGGCAATATTCATTGTTATGCGGATGACAGTACGGTGCATGAGCGGTACTTGGAACATCCTGCGGCAAAGCAAGCCGATATCGTGGTGAAAAGGCAAGAACTGGTTGCCAAACTGAACCTGGCTCTCGATCGTGTCTTTAGGTGGGGATCTGAAAACCTGGTCGAGTTTAATGCCAGTAAAACTCAGGTCTGTGCATTTTCGTCCAAGCTAACTCCCTTCCTTACTCCTCCCTCTCTTCAGAACTCTCCGTTATCCATTTCGATGGACCTCAGCATTCTTGGCATGGACATCGGCCAGGAACTGAACCCAAAATGCTACATCGAGAGTGTTATTTTAATTGCCTCCCGTAAGTTGGGTATTCTCAATAAGGTGAGGCGGTTTTTCACTCCCGAGCAGCGCTGTTTGCTGTACAAGACTCAGGTGCGATCGAGTATGGAGTATTGTTCCCATCTATGGGATGGCTCCGCTAAATACCTCCTCGATGCACTTGACAGACTGCAAAGGCGAGCGGTACGCATTATTGGAGATGCTGAGGTTACAGCCTCTCTAGAGGACCTCCAGCTGCGAAGAGACATTGCTTCTCTCAGTGTCTTCTACCGGAATTATTACGGTGAGTGTTCTGAAGAACTTTTTGATCTAATCCCGCCTTCTCCTTTCCTCTCCCGGACTACACGTGCTGGTCTTAGGAACCACCATCATACTGTACAGACAATCAGTACTCGTACCAAAAAATTTGGCAAGTCGTTCCTCTGTAAGACCATTCGGCTTTGGAATTCTTTGCCGGCGCATGTGTTTCCCAGCTCCTATAGTCCCGGGTCTTTTAAGCGGGGCGTGAAACGGCATTTATGCAGGCCGTCATGAATGGGTGCGCTTGTTAACGTGCGTGTTCCACGGTGGGGAGCGCTCTCATTATTTTGGACTGCATCGGCTGCTTACCATCAGGCAGGATGTGGTCACTATGACGTGTCAATATAAAAAAAAAAAAATATCTTTTCTCCGATAACAGTGTACATAAGTATTAAGTACTTATAAATATTTTACTATCTTATTTGAACTTTATTTTCAAGTTGTAAGCTTTATATTAAGCTGAAGTTTTTGATGCTAATCGTACTCGTTTATGCTGTGACACTTTTTTACACTTTTCAATAAAGCAGGGCTTGGAAACCGGTTAATTTTTTGAACCTGTTTCACGAAATTATGCACGGAACTTTATTAAAAAGGTTACGTTCCATTGAACCGATTTTTGAACCGGTTTACAAAAAAATGGTTTTTTTTTTAATAAACCGGTTAAAATTTAAAA
This sequence comes from Eudonia mercurella, assembly GCA_963082485.1. Classification (NCBI taxonomy): domain Eukaryota; kingdom Metazoa; phylum Arthropoda; class Insecta; order Lepidoptera; family Crambidae; genus Eudonia; species Eudonia mercurella. The sequence continues at coordinate 15,969,710 of OY720038.1, forward strand.
TTATAAATACTCGATTTACGTTTTCGACCCATATTGATAGGATGCGCGCAACTATCAAAATGAGTAGCGCTCGCGACGCAACACTCTGGTGCGCTGGGTATTTTGCCTAACAAGCTACAAGAAGTCGCAGCCAGCGATCGCTAGAAATAAACCGGTTTATTTAGGTTCGAAATATCGCTCCTATTTGGTTCCGCTCCGGAACGGTACAGGTTTTACCCTAATGAAACCGGTTAATTTTGAACCGGTTTCAAGCCCTGCAATAAAGTAGTACAATTTGTAAGAAATATAATATGTAGGTGCATATAATGTGTGAGCAAACGTGACCACTTTTGTTCCGGATCTTTCAGTAACTACTATTATTGAGGGAAGGGTTGACTTGACTAATAAAATGCCGTAAGAAGAATAGAAAAGAACATATTAAAATATGTACCTAATCTTATAAAAAGTGATACATCAATCTAGTCATCTAAGCTGTAAAAATCGTTTTGCTTGTTCTCATTAATCTTATATGCTCAACTAGAGAACAATGATAACCAGATAAAGGTGCGTCCAGACTGTATGATAAAACATGTTATATAGTCTTTTTATCAACTGCAAATATTTTGACAAAACATCTAATTATATCGGAGAAATAAGGCCTTCAAAAAAAAATTCAGGCTAGTTTTTTTTTTACTTTTCCTGACACAAAAATTGTAATATTTTTAAGAGCGGCCTCTCTTTCGGCTTTATTGAATGAAACTAGGGGCGCATGTAAGCGGTGAAGGCATTGCGGCCTCTTTGTTTCGGCTCCCTTGAATTGAAACTACCGGAAGTGCTTTATTTTTCTTTTTAATCGAAATGTCTTTTGGCGTTTTTCTTGAAAACTAGCGTATAAAAATTTAAGGTTTTTTCTTAAAAAATAGTTTATATATGTATGTTGTTGAATTTATCCTCAAAATATTTGCAGTTGATAAAATGTGACCATATATACCATGTTTTGCCAGTGTGGACTATCAGTGTCAATATTGTAACATGTTATATAACATGTTACTCAATGATGTGGAATCACCTTTAGTGAATAAGGTGGTCTTATATGATGTTCAAATGTTGTTTTCTAAACGACATCCAGATGTCCAGCGCTTAATTCCCAGAACGGGCAGATTTGTTTCCGACTTTTCGATTTGTAGTCCGAGTTTTTAATCACAACCCCGTAATTGGAAAGCGTGATAACTAAGCCAATACCCATTTATTGTAACGATGACTTTAATCTATGATACAGGCCTTTGCCCAGCAGTGGAACAGTAATGGCATATACTTACTTACTATCTGTATTTCGAAATATTTCAAAGATCTTTTATGATGAACTTTTCTGTTTAGTGAATCTTAATTATGTAATTGAACTTTACCTAAATGTGTTCCAAAAATATAATAAGTGCTACGTTCTGTTAATGTAAATAAATCGATTTAATGTTTCATTTGTTGTTGTTGGTGTAGTTTCATTTACATTAAGGTTTTACCTATCTATATATGTATAAATACGTGAAGCAAAAACTTTGTACCCGTTTTTACGAAACTTGCATGGGACGGAGGAGTATGAAATTTTGCACACATAAACTTTATACAGAGAACGTTATCCAAATGTTAATATTTTTTTTAATTAAGCATAAAAAATACATTAAATCAACAAAAACAAGACTACACACACTACCATGAATTTGACACACACGCATATGTACATTTTTGACACACACGTATTGTTTGTCTTAATCCGGCCGACATCTGTCAATGCCAATCCAAACTCACATTCTATCTTTTTAAATTTTTCATTGCTTAGGATACAATCCGTGAATTTCGACCACTGGGCGACCACTAGTAATAAAAAACAAGCATACACGTAAACATTATCCCTTTCGCCAGAGCGAGCGAAAAGCAACAATTTGCAATTTATCGCTACCACGCACTATCAATAACTAACTAATTATTTGAGATTAAACCGTATTGTTATTAGATTACGGTGAAATCCCAAACATCGATATATTTTATGTTACAACCACACACCAAATAGGTCTGTTATTGGCAGTGCGTATTTCGTATTACGGGACGTAGGACTAAAATTGCATGACGGCGCTCTAAAATAAACCGACTGGTTGTAGCAACCGCAACTACTTAACTAAGTAGCAGTCGCGTTGCCATTGGTCTCTACTAGGCTTGCCAACTCCAAAAAAGTCATTCCCGGGATTACTCAGCTCGACATCCGGGACTTGGGTATATTACGCGGGACATAATACATCACGTATAAAAGGTTAGAAAAGAAACTACATATAATTTTTTTAAATCATTTATTAAAAAAATCAATACAAATGTGTGACAAACATTTTGAACTATTAAATTTCATTTATTTTTTTAATTTTAAAACTGCTTATTTTACTTTTTATCATACTGCGTAGAATAGTATCTTATCTATCGTACGAACGGAGATCGACTGCATGTGCGGGCGGACTCGGGGCGACTCGGGCGGACCCCGCCCGCGCAGTGAACGAACACCGATTGCTCCTGACGCGAAATACGCAATGCATTAAGAAATTTTAATAATGCGTAACAAATGACCTTAGAGCATTAATGGTTTAATGCTCTAAGCAAATGACCGACTGCCTAACCCGAGGGTAGTTAGTACGAGATAGATACTTATATCATATTATTACTGATTTCCGGGACAAAGAGCGTCCCGCAGGGGGTCACGGGCGGCAGGACGGCCCAAAATTGACCCAGAAGCGGAAAATCCGGGACGGTTTGCAAGCCTAGTCTCTACGCTCTCGTCAGCACGCGGCCTGCTTCCCCCCTCCGCAACTACGCGGCTCTAAATTACACTCTAGAGTAGGGCAGACAAGTCTACCTGGGTGCTTATTGCGAGTTTCATTCGTAATTCGATCACAAAAAACGAAAATTTGTATGCCAAAATTTTAACTCTTCTCGTATGTCGCTATGAAGCGTTGCTTTAATGCCATAATATTATTTGTTTTTGAAAACGTCATCGACTGAATACGGATCGTAAAAAAACCTCACACTAGGCACCCTGCCCCCCAACCGCGTAACACTCTCGCTTTCGATCGCTTTGTAGGCGAAGCCCTCGCCACGCTTTCTAATATAATATCGAAATATAATATCGAATAATATCGAAAGCTATAGCCTATAGCTTTCGATATTGCTTTCATATTGCTTTCGAAATGACAAGATGACGCCTCCTCCTCGCCTCGCCTTCAAAGCGATTGAAAGCGAGAGTGTTAGGCGGTCGACCCCCTGGAGTCGAATGTACAGCAATACAGAACTGCCCCCCAACCGCGTAACACTCTCGCTTTCGATCGCTTTGAAGGCGAGGCCCTCGCCTCGCTTTCTAATATAATATCGAAATATAATATCGAATAATATCGAAAGCTATAGCCTATAGCTTTCGATATTGATTTCATATTGCTTTCGAAATGACAAGATGACGCCTCCTCCTCGCCTCGCCTTCAAAGCGATCGAAAGCGAGAGAGTTAGGCGGTCGACCCCCTGTTCTGTAGGTACTTATAAGGAAAATTTCTCTTTAATAATTAATTTGTTATGTATAATTTGTTATGTTATTTTTACTTAATGCAACCTCCGCAAGGTTACATGTAAGTTATATTTACATTTCGCTTGTAAGTTTCATATTATTATACATAACTGTCTGTAGTACTGTAAATGTAAATCCAAATAAACAAAATAAAAATATTCCTTTCGGTCACTGAATTTAAGAGCAATTACTCTCTAATGACATAAAAGAGTATTTTTTGTAAAAAATATAAAACATAAAAATGCAAACCATGATTGTAAGCTTTATACAAATAATATAAGAAAGGTGTACAAATAAAAACAACAACACACGTTTTTTCGACGTACAGTGACTTTAATGAAGTAAAAATTGATGAAGAAACAATTTTATGAACTAAAGTTTTGTGTCCACGATGTTTCCACAAACAAAATTATGGGAAAGGTAACATCGTTTAACACTACTTCGATGAAAATATAACAATACATACGACAAAAACCTTTTTGTCATATGTATGGAAATAAAGCATGGAGTCACCATTACGTATATGAAAAAGTTTCTTGTGGACACCTCCAAAAACCACAACGAAAAAAAAAATTTTGAGAAAAAATAACATTAAATTATGTGCGATATTTCCGGTGTACAAGTTTAGTATGGAGGAAAAGAGACTCTAAAATTAAAAATTTTTCTCATCACAGAAAGCGCATCATTTACAAATATTCCTACCCCTTGCGATACACTGGGCTCTATCTCATCATTATCAAATAATTGATTATTCTCATTATTGCTATTGTTTCTCAAAAACAGTCCATCTGTAACATTTGAATGTAAAACAGGAGCATTTTCGCGTTTGAATCGTTGTCGTCTATATATAGGATCTTTTTCTGGAATCATAGCGACTATAGGTGGCCGGTACATCACAGGTTTACCTGTGATCTTCTCCGTGACGATGTCGATTGGTTCTAACGGTGACACTATACTGATAGTTGTGTAATCTGCAAATATTAATGTCTTTGAAAAGTATCGTTCAGGAAGATCGATCGCCAAATCACCACTAACTCAATAAAGGCGTAACTCGAAAACCAACTTTAGAGGAGAGCAAAAAGACATTTTATTTTCGCTAATAATCTTTGAGAATTATGCTATCTCTATATACCGCTGCGTAATTCTCAATTAAGGGGGTGCAGCGCGGACGCAAAACTGTGAGTTTCAAGTTTCTTTATGATAGCGAGCGAGCGGCGCGTGGCAGTGGTCTCAATACGCACGCACACTAATATCTGTACAGAGTAGGCTGGTGATTTAATTAGAGCAATGTTTACTTTCGTAAAATCATAGGCGTTTGGGTAAAAAATAATAAAAGTCTTAATATTTTCATATTCATGTTTTTTAATTGAAAAATAAGACAACAGTGACCTGCGGAATATCAATACAAACATTTTGATGTCGGATCATTGTTTCATTTGTGCTATATTTACAAAGTTTCTGAAGAAATAAGTTTTTGGATATCATTATTTTACGTATTGTTTATGCAGTTTCTGGGTATTTGTCTCAAAATTCCAAGACAACCATGACCTTGTGAAAGGATCAAGCTAACCTACACTAGTCCTTTTAATGTATAAGACCTATTCAGCGCCTAGCACCAGTGACTTAAAAACACGTAAATTTTCAAATTCCGCGCTGCACCCCCTTAGCATAAATCGTGTCAAATTCCCTGTTTATTATTTATACACACAAGAAACGAGTAGTTACGTATTTATTGTATTAGTGTTATTCTAAGTTAACCGCGAGTAATTGAACATACGGTTACTTTGCTATTGAATTTACAATTTAAAACATTGCTATCTCTATTTACGTCCTTATAGTTGGCTGTGTTGATAAAAAATCAACAAGGAGTATTTATTAGTGCCCCCTTTTCCATGTTTATTTCAAGACTTCCTATTGATACATTATTCTTGGTCATCAAACTCATGGTTAAAATTATCAGAAGTCAAAACATATATATGTCAATGAAGTACAAAAATAAAGTAACGAAAAAAATTTGAGTTTTTTATTCAAACTCAATGTCAAAGTCAAATTGTTTATTATTCTGTTAACAACGAAACTATAGAGTTAATTTCGTAGTAAGCAGAATAGCGAAAACGTTGAAACTATAGCGTTTCAGATCCGTTTCAGATCAAAATAAATAGCAGAATTGGGGGTCAGAGGCCTCTCCAGTTATATGTAATAATGACAAGCTACTTAGGGCGAAGTAAATAATTATAATTTGAACTTCCTTGTTTATCACATTGCCTAGACATTATGAATATTGCCATGTGGTTGTCGGGCTATCTGATAAAACCCTGTGTATTTTACATTTACGGGGAAATTCTGCTGCTGTTGAAGCAGCCTTGTAATTCAATTGTTTGGTGAGTTGTATTCATAGTCAATAAATCAAATCTGCCGATAAATGGCCAAACTAAAATAAAATTATCATTATTTGTCTAAGGTAAACGTGATATTATCGGTATTTTTATTTCGAGCCAATTATCATAGTGTGCAAGTGTATTAAGGCACACTTTCCACACATCATTTTGATATTTGCCATGACAGAACATAAAAAAACCGGCCAAGTGCGAGTCGGACTCACGCACGAAGGGTTCCGTACTTTATGACGTACTAAAAAAACTACTTACTAGATCTCGTTCAAACCAATTTTCAGTGGAAGTTTGCATGGTAATGTACATAATATATTTTTTTTAGTTTTATCATTCTCTTATTATAGAAGTTACAGGGGGGGACACACACACGCACATTTACCACTTTCGAAGTGTCTCTCGCGTAAACTATTCAGTTTAGAAAAAAATGATATTAGAAACCTCAATTTTTTTATATCTAAGTTAAAGGTATTAGAGACTTACACGATAATGAGAACAGCAAGAGACATACAGAGTAAATCATTTCACAAACTGTTCATCATGAATATCTTAGGAATACAAAAATATAATATTCACATGAACACAGAAATCGAACGACTGCGCTGCGTTATCACGACCCCGTTATCGGAGGTGCAATTTGGTAGCTGGACGTTTTTAGTGATGGGTAAAAAAATTTATGATGTCGATATTGATAATTAGTTTTATTTGTGTACAATTATTAATTAATTAATTATTTTTTTTTATTATTTTTTTTATTTTACTAATACTTAACTTATAACTAGGGACCGGATTATATGCAACTTAAAAAGCTTGTTATATGCATGCAAATATGCATGAAAAATGCTTGAAATATGCATGAAAATAGGTAAAATATGCAAAATTAAATGATAAGTTTTAGACGATAATAGGTGAAGTAACATAGCATTATATTACATTACAATTTTTTATATTTTTGTAAACGAAAACAATCAAGTATTGTTCCAAATGTTCAGTAGTAAGATTGTGTCGTCGATCTTTCAATATATATATATACCTACATAACAGTCTGTTGTGTTGCCTAACTTAAAGCTAAATTGGATAGTACTAAGATATATCCCGTAGTCGAAACAAGTTTGATCTTGGCAGTGTCATAAAGATCTATATAAAAATATAAATTAAAAATAGGATTGATTTTCCCAGATTTGTTTTAAACAAAAAAAAAAAACAAATGAACAGGTAATAAGTACATTAAATATTAAAGTAAATTAGATAAGTGTTAAGTACATCACTACATAGATTGTGCGTTGTGGTACATCCCTACAGAGCCGCCATAATTTGTATGACACTGGTGTTGGAGCGGCCGACGACAGACGCTGTACCTGTTTGTTAATATGTACTTGTTGTTTGAATAAAGAACGTGGAGCTGAAGACCACTGACTGAGCTGTAGTAGTATTATTGTGGAGACCCAAATCTCAACAAAACAAGCACGACATAACAATAAGGTATTTACAGCATTTAACAACCCATTGGTATATCCAATCCCCAATCATAAGATGCCTTTAGATCTCTATAAACTCACCAAAATACTGTCTTATAGTTATATCAGATAAATTATAATATTGTATTAATACTGATTACAGATACTTACAATATAAATTAAGGTCATTGAATGATGGCCATATTTACACAGTATTGGTACGGAAAATAATTTAGTAAAGAAATGTTAAGACCCGCATTAATATACGAAATTGACAGACTAAATAAAATTATTATAATACAACCATTATTCAAGTTAATTATTTGCTAAAACTTTCCCTAAAACTAAAGAATTGAACAATTTATGATAACGTGAAATATTATGCAAACTATTGTTAAATATTAAATCTGATATATAAATATTGTGCAAAAATACATATTTTCCTATTTTACATTTATTTATAAGCACCCTTATGTTATGGTAAGGCTTAAAACAGCCGCGCGCGCGCACCCCTCGGTGTGGACGTGTTTCTAACGAACAAAATGACGTTTAGTGTTCGAAAATGTCGAAAGCGGTGAAATGTGTTTCCTGCAATATTGTTATTGACGAATTGTTATCCTATGTTCAAAACATGTTATCAGTGATTGATAAGGATACACACATACAGTATATGTTCCTCTGCGTTCACCAGTGATGTACTATTAAATATTTGTTACAGTATGCATACTAATATTATAAATGCGAAAGTGTGTTTGTCTGTCTGTTGCCCCTTCACGCTTAAACTGCTGAACTGAACGGGAACGAAAAAATTTAAATCCGCGTGGAGTAGTCCACGAAAAAACATTTTTCGTGGACTACTCCACGCGGATAAAGTCGCGGGCACCCACCAGCATTAATTATTATATTTTCGTTATTAAGGCAGTTATTATTATTTCTATATAAATAAAAATGAATCGCTAAATGTGTTGCTAATCGAACTCGAGAATGGCTGAACCGATTTGGCTGATTTCTTTTTTGTTGTGTTTGATGAAGTCTGAGGAAGTTTTTTATAGAGAGAAAAAACGTAAAAAATACGAGGAAAATATTAAAAACAACAATTTTCTTTTCCCATACAAACAAAACAAATCAAACAATCAAAACAAAACAAAGGCGCGTAAGGATTTTCTTTGGTTTGCCTTCAAGTTGATTAGAGGTTGCACGTCATTAATGAAAATAATATAACGAGTTCCGTCCAATTTGTTTGATAATCATTTTTATTGTGTAAAAAATTGTGTTATTTTACTAAATGATGATCAGTAATCGTGAATAATATGAAGGGAAATTAATGATAAGAACATAAGAGGGCGTTAGAATCTTCTGATCCTGTCATTACCGACATGAGACTATAATGTCGATAAAAAATTTGAAGAAGATTCCAATCCCTAATGAAATAAAGTCAATTTTGGTGCCTTTCAAATACAACAACCCATAAAACAACCCATAAACTTCTGAGGATAATACTAATGTTACAGATGACAATCATGACGAAAATGATGATGATGACGAAGATGATAATGATGACGATCAAGAAAACGTAATAAACTAAATTTTAACTATAAATTGAAAAGTAATATCCTTTCTAGTGTTAACCAAACGCGAGATCTTGGAATTATCCAAGACTCTGATTTAATTTTTGATGAGCAAATAGAAAACATCGCAAAAAAAGCCTCAAAAGCATTAGGGTTTCTAATGAGAACCTGCTCGCAGTTCAAAAAAGCTAAAACGATAAAAGTCTTATATTGTGCTCTTGTGCGGAGTATTCTAGAATATAACTCGCAAGTATGGAATCCGCGTTATTCTATATACATAAATCGGTTAGAATCGATACAGAAAAAGTTCTTGAAATATTTAGAATTTAAAACAAGAACCTACGACACAAGTTACAAGGAAAGATGTGTAAGGCATCACTTGCTCCCTCTAAAAGTCTATTTATCAAAACTGCTAAAAGGCAAAATAGACTCGACTGAACTACTTGACCGCATAAAGCTCACTGTACCTTGTAGCTCCAATACTCGTAGGAAGTTGAGACTGCATGTTCCATGGGTGCGAACCAACTACCGACAAAACAGTTACCTTATCCGCTCGTGTCGCTTGTTCAATTCTATTAACGATGACATGGAAATCGACTTATTTTGTGACGGCATTATCTCACTGAAGCGAGCCCTCGCAACTAAATTTCTAACACATTACTGAGATGATGGGTAGTACAGGGGTATGTTGCTATGTTATTTTTATCTTTTTTATGTTTTATGTTTTTATGTTTTCTCTGTGTGTTATAACTTGTTATAGATACTGGCAAAATAGCGTCACGCTTATACTTCTCGAGTTATGATTGCATTACATTTTTTATCTATCTGTGAAAACTTTTTATTAGCTCATGGTTATTCGTGTAAATTACTATGTATTATGTATTGTAGCAGTAAGTTTTCCTAATGAATAAAATAAAATAAAATAAAAATGACGAGAATACTGACATGTTATGCCTTGTCCGAGAAGAAATAGATTGGATAAATAACTAATCTATAATGTTAACCAGACCTCGTTATTAGTTGTATCAGTTGGCTGTCCTTTTTAATAAATTTCATTAAACTTACAACTTACAATTTATTAAAAACACACAGTTTACAAATTGGTTAACTAAAACTTTACACTTAAACCAAAGAAAAAGTTTCTACTGATTAATATGAATATCTCTGTTTTTTCGTTAAATTTTACTTTATAATGCAGATATTGCCTACGATTCCGGGGATTCCATCAACTTACACAACATGTCAGTTCTGATAAAAAGGAGCAATTTATTACAAAAGTTATTGCCATTGGAAAGTTACAGGCGTTCATTATAATTCGTGTGGTGGCGACCCTAGCACAAATTTTTAAATCTATGTTACGTAAAAGTTCCATGAATATGGCGTGTAATTTTTTTGTGAGCATAGAATGCTTGTAAATCTTTAATTTGCAGTGAAAACTAGTTGCAAATTTTGCGTAATTTTTGAGAAAAAAAAAATAGAATTTGATGTATTGAAATTATTTATTTTAAGCTTATGTATTCACGTGAGAGAGTAGCAAAAACGCTTCAAATAAACCTTGTCTAATAGGTTATCTGGTACAGTATAATATTTAATATATAAAATGACAATTTCGGAAAAATTAATATTTTTCGTTTTGGGGACGCAAAAAAATCTTGAACTTTGGTACCATGTAGCACCAAAACTAAAGCGAAGTGACAACTGGGTGTTCTACTCTAGCGTTCTTTATCTTAATCCCTATGCATAATTGAGCAGAACGGCAAATTTCCAAATTTCGACGACTTTCCTCACACTGTGCGTGGGTCAAAAGCTAGTTTTGAAAATAATTGTATTTTCTGTGAACTGCTATGTAAAATTGACATTTCAATAAAAAAGAAGAATGAGGATATGCACATTCTTTATACTGACCTCCTTGGTAACTGTATACAGTCAATTTATTTTAGTCGTATAATTTTTTACGAAATTAACATGTTTAATTTCATGTCAAATATTCAAAACTTCAAAATAAAACTAATTATATCGATCGACATCATAAATATTTTTACCCATCTCTAAAAACGTCCAGCTACCAAACTGCACCTCCGATAACGGGGTTTCAGAAAACCAATTTCCTATTTATTTGCGAACGCGATAATAATTTTATTTGCGATTATTGCGTTATTAAAACTTTGCCAGAAAAATTTTTTTTTTCTATTTCTTATTATTTTCCAATAATATCGATGTAATTAGAATACCAATAATTTATAAATAAAATTTTTGCTTACATCGTCATCACCATCATCATCAGCACATTTTATGGTAAGCCTTCCCACGGATGGAAACAGTACAGGGAGAACGGGCCATAAACCACGCGGGCCCAGTGCAGATTGGTGGTTGCCAGTGCAGGACCAACGGCTGCATTGGCAACCGCGTAGGTGCCCTCTGAGGAGAATTTTCACGTGGAACCACATTATTAAACTACATTAGGCTGATTAATAAACGTTGATTTATAAAAAAAAAACATCCGTTGTCGAGGTAGGTTTGGAAAACCTTATTTCAGCAGCCGGTGCCACCTCCCACGATCTTAGCAATAGTAGCCAACATAACTAAATAAGCTTAATAAACCAATGGAGTGTTGATGTAAAACCTTTGTATTGAACTGCAACATTTTTTGAAAGCATAAATAATAGTCATGGGCATACTACAAACTTTACACTTTTAAAAACAATGAATTTAAATTGATTGAAGGTTCACGAGATCAAACTGTTAATCAAAAATTCAATAAATCGTAAACCCAAATAAAACCCACAGAACCCACCAGAAGACCAGCGTCGTGGTGCCAATCCGGTACCTCGATATTATCACAGTATTACTTATGCTTTTAAAACTGTGATATTATGCTGAGTGGGAGCCATTTTAGGGCCACTAGTTTTAAGTTTTTCTTTTTTATGCATAAACTTATTGTTTTCTTTATTTGTAAGTGTGTTTTTTTTCTCAGCTAGAAGCTGGGAAAAATTATTAAGTACTATGGTACGACAAGGGATGGCGCGAGCCAAGGGGCAACTTTGAGTTTCGGAGCCGTCTCCCGACTCGGATCAACCCGGAGTCATCATGGTGTTAAAAGATGCGGATGTAAGCGCGAAGTGCATTCAAGTAGGAACTGTTAAAATAAAATGTTTTTTTTTTTCGTAAATTGTTGTATTTATTTTCAATGCTCCGATTCTTGCGGGGACTGCGAAATCTGTGAATTTTTTATGTCATAATGATGCCGGTTGTCTGTCACTTATTTTTTATATTATTTTATTTTATTGTAGGTATTCAAGTTTCATAATGATAATTTTGTATTACTTTATGTATTATATCATCATCATCATCATCATCATCTCAGCCAAAAGACGTCCACTGCTGGACAAAGGCCTCCCCCAAGGATCTCCACAACGACCGGTTTTGTGCTGCTCGCATCCAGCGGCTTCCCGCGACCTTCACCAGATCGTCGGTCCACCTTGTTGGAGGCCTGCCCACACTGCGCTTGATATATTATATATTATTATTAAACTAGATGTATACTAGATAATGTCATCAAGAAAAGTCGTACATAAATGTGTAGTGTGGTTGTGGAAGTACATGGTACCCAGGATGTGAAATAAAACGTCACTTCATAGTGATTTTGTTTAATCTAAATATATAAAAGAAGAAAGTGACTGACTGACTGACTGACCATCAACGCACAGCCCAAACGGCTGAAGCTACAATCATGAAACTTGGCACGTAGGTTCCTTTGGTAGTGTAGATGAGCACTAAGAACGGATTTTTGGAAATTCTAATTTTAAGGGGGTTAAAAGGGGGGTGAAAGTTTGTATGAAAATCCGTCAGTTTTGAAGTAATGATCTTATAATTTTGTGTTTGGACTGAAGATTAAAAAATAAATTACACGTGTCTCAGCGATTTTGATTATTACATCCCCATGAGGGTGAAAAGGGGGATGAAGTCATGGAAATAATGAAATCGTCTAGAGACTTGAAATTTTGCACATATATGTTTTATATTGTGCAGGCATCTACTAAGAAAGTAAATATATAAAAGAAGAAAGTGACTGACTGACTGACTGACCATCAACGCACAGCCCAAACGGCTGAAGCTACAATCATGAAACTTGGCACGTAGGTTCCTTTGGTAGTGTAGATGAGCACTAAGAACGGATTTTTGGAAATTCTAATTTTAAGGGGGTTAAAAGGGGGGTGAAAGTTTGTATGAAAATCCGTCAGTTTTGAAGTAATGATCTTATAATTTTGTGTTTGGACTGAAGATTAAAAAATAAATTACACGTGTCTCAGCGATTTTGATTATTACATCCCCATGAGGGTGAAAAGGGGGATGAAGTCATGGGAATAATGAAATCGTCTAGAGACTTGAAATTTTGCACATATATGTTTTATATTGTGCAGGCATCTACTAAGAAAGGATTTTTGTGAATGCCACCCCTGAGGGGGTGAAATAAGGGATGAAAGTTTGTATAAAAGTCGGTCAGTTTTGAGTTAGTATCTTCGAATTTTGGGTTTGGGCTGAAGATTAACGCAAATTAAGGTTTTTTGGGAATTCTGTCCTTGGGGAAGGATCATGCGGGATGAAATGTTGTGTAAAAAAGTCTTTACAAAGGCAAAATTATTAAAAATACTTTTAAGTCTTTACAGTCTGTTGGTAAGTATAAAATGGCTCAACGCATAGATATAGGAATTAAATAGGGACGGGATAGGGATAGACCTAACTTATCAATGTTAAACATTGACGTGTAACAATTCTACCGAAATAATTTTCATTTTATATCGTTTTAATTTCATTTTCTGATAAGTACATAAGGGGTCAGTAGTGTAGCAAATCAAAAATAGGAATCCTATAAAGAATGTATTACCTAACAATTACTTCTGTAGATGGGTTTCTAACTACTTAATAAATGAATCAGTGATAGGAAATAAGTAAGTGTAGGTACCTAGGTATAATCCGCGGCGCCTAACGTGAGCTCTGGCTACCATACTATCAGTATCATAATCAGAGCTCACGGTAAGTACAGTATACAGACGAGTTGAACTCATTTGTGTACTGTATCTATTCACGTTTTAAAAAATTAGAAGCATTGCATTGCGGATGCATTCCTCTTAGATGCGATGATGATTGTGACTGCTTCAGTTAATTGGCAACGATTACGTCACAAGGACGTAATGATGTTCCCTTTGAATTCAAGAGACTGCAGTTTCCTTTGAAAGTCTGCTTTGCCATGACAATTAATAAGGCTCAAGGACAAACTCTGAAGTATGCTGTAGTATGCTGTATGCATGTAGTCCACGCGTGCGAAGCCGCGGGCAAAAGCTAGTAAGAATATACACGGTTAAGTGGTTTTTAATAAATTTTGGACTACTTATATGCTGTTGTAGATGTAAATCACTTACCCTTGCGTATTCATTCGAGGGATTGAGTAATCCGATATATCAAACACCTCCTTTACTTCAATTACCATATTTATTCATTTTGTAATACACATATGCACTTATTACAAGCCAATGATATTATATAAAACAAGAAGCAGATATGTCATAAGCGCGCGCGTTGTGAAGACTCAAATATGACCTAATTGGGACGTCTTGTAATTAGTCTGCGTCGAGCGCTGTCACGAACGTGTCGCACTGCAGGTTCCTGTGTTCTTACCAAAACAATCAAAAATGCCATCGTGTGTGTTTCGGAAGTGTACCAATTATGACTTTAAAGTAAACAAAATACAAGGGATCTCTTACCACATGTAACGCAAAGATACTTAGATTATTTAGTATATTTCAATTATTTTTCCAAACAATCTAATGACTGACGCAAAGACGCCATGTAAGTAACTCTTACCTAATCTGTGGCCATGTCTAGGTGAAGAAAGAGAGAGCGATCTAGTAGACATTTGAAGTGCAATCAATAAAATTATACCTATCTCTTTCATTTGCGTGCTATTTCGTATCTTTTGTTATACTTATCAGTGAAACTTGTCAACGTGTGCAGTTTTGGATTGCTCGGAACAGATATAAAACGCAAATTACTATAAACGTAACATATCTATAGTTTATAATATCATTGTTACAAGCTATTAGTTTAAACGTATCAAATACAAAAGAACAGACAAAGGCTATATAACTGTATGTAAATTTAACTTATCAAACCAACAGTAAGCAATAAGCAATAGACTTTTTAGACTCAATATTTTCACTACCATGACATTAGCTGAAAATATTCAAATTCGTTCCAGACATATTGTATTTCTTTTAATTAATCCAAATGTCAGCCAGAGATAAAATTCTTATAAATGTATATTTCAACATCCCCTCTGAATTGATATACTCCCACTTCGTCATTTTCCCATTTCATCATGCGATGCTTATATTCTATACAATTTTTTCCCATTTCATCATTTATTCCAATTCATCATTTTCCCATTTTATCATGCGATGCCCATTCTGTACATTTTTCCCGTTTCATCATTCTTCCCAGATTATCATTTTCCCATTTTAACATGCGAAGCAAATTCTGTACAATTTATACTTATTTTGTAATTCTTTCAAGATCAAACAAGTAGATTATTGAGGGATAATAATTTTCCCACCATAAATTATGAATAACTATTATAAGTATTTTAAGAGTTAGAATTGTATAAAAAGTACATAACGTCATTCATAGCCCCGAGAAGAAAAAGTGTTATCGTTATCGAACAGATTAATACTTTAAGAAGTAAAATGACAACAAAATTAGAAAGTGCTATCCAGTGGCTAAATATCAGTGACAAAACATTATCTAAAGCAAAATTGGAATGTAAAATAAAGAAAACTTACGTTCAAGTGCATTAAAAAAACACTTATTAAATTCATCTAAAATCATCGAGACAAAGAAAAGTGGGTGTTAAATGTCAAACACTTTGACCAAGTATGCATAAATTGAAAATCTTGAATAGCTATAATGAGCAAAAACGTTTCTAAATTACATTATTGACTTTAAGCTGTCTCTGCAAAGTTAACTCTGCAATAAAACTGCAGAAAGAAATTACACACCCAATCAACCATAGATAGAATACCCCGGCACTCTGCGCCATCGTGATACTGCACCCAGATTCACAGTTATAACTGTAACTCTTTATATTCTTAGTTGCAGTCTGTGCTTTAGCTTCTACTAATATTCCCAATGCTTCATGGTATAATCGGTCACTTATGCCAGCCTCTACCAGCCTTGTCATGGTTTTCTGAAACAACCTGGTTATGCTGACATTCCTGCGGATCGACATCTCGTGGTAAACGGTCAGCATGCTTTCAGAAACCCTCAGTGCTCTGGCTTCGTCATGCACAGCAGTTTCAGCTTGAAAAACAGTGAATTGACCGTCAAGTACCAAAGTTATACCGTTATGCTTTAAGCACATTTCCTCACAGTCTTTATAAGAAATGCAATCCGCTGACGTGTTAGCAAATGATTCATAAAATTTATCCTTGAGAAAATATTTGGAAGCTGGTATTAAGAATGGTTTGAGATGGGATTCGTAGATGTCTTCATTTGTTTTGTAAATGGCAGGAGGTCCCACGATAGTAAGGAAGGAAAATATTTGTATGCTAACGTAGGACGACAAGTGCAAACACATTATTAAATAGGTAACATTAACAATCTTTTGATTTAAGTTTCTCGCTTCTTTTAAAGAACATGTGCCAATAAGTGCACCCCATCCGTGCATCATGATTTTGCCAACTGATAAAAGTTGTCCATCTAATAAAAAAAACAGGTAGCACACCGTAGAGTAGCATAAATAGAATATAAAAAATATGTACAACCCGTTGACTTTTACAATGAGGTTTTGCCAAGATCTGATACTTCTTTCGACAGGATACACCCAGTTTACCGCCTGTCTACTGTATACTCCTGAATATTCAACAATGTCACCGTATACTCTATACAAACCGCCGGCACAAACATCAAGACTTCCATTCAAAAGAAAGTTTAAAAACTCCATGTTGACCACTGGACCTTCCTTCGGACTAAAAATGAAGTATAAGTTCATCGTAAAGTTAAAGTAATGTGACATTATCTTCATAACTTCGAAATCGGAGCCCTTAACGTCTTCAATAGGGTCCATTAATTGCAATAGATTTTCGTCTTTAATTGTGGCGAATGGAAAAACTGAGGCCAAACCAACTTTAAACGGGCAGCCCATTAAATTTTGTAGATTTTTATTAGGGAAAACAATAGGTTTATCTCTTGAATCACACGTAGCAATATGAGTAGGTGATACATCAAACACTATTTCGCAGCTTGATGCATTCATTTCAGGTATAAATGTTATTAAATCGTAGTTTAGATCAGGTGTTAAAATCACAAACGTCACGTCGTACTTACTGACATATTGAGCTATGTCCTGAAGTGCATCGGAACAGTTTGCTGTAGAATCAATAACAGCAAGAAATTTAATATCCTCATTAGTTATCTTGAATGCTTCCTTAGTTAACTGTTTACAATCACTGAAATATTTAACGTACAGAATGTGGCCTCCCAGTATGTAAATTGATTTGACATCTTGATCGTTATTAATAATTGTGGGTATATTAAACTCATTCGCAGTTTTTATAAACTTTTCATAGAAATCTTCACCATTTTCATTTATGACTATTGTTGGTGTAGATCTAAAATTTGAATTTACAATTTCCTCAAGACATATAATAAGAACGTCATTATTGTTGTTTACGGGATCCAGCAATATCGTTATGGAACTAGTGCACAATTGTACGAAATTAAAAATACACAATATACAAATACAAAGCGATAACATTTCACAGTATTTATAAGGTCTCCCTTCTTCCTTTTTTCTTCCCTCCTTCTTATTTATGCACCGATTTTGAATTTCGAACTTTTTGATTATGCTCCTTTATTAGCAACAGTTTTAGTTATTTGTTTTAACCCTATTATCGTAACATTGTATGATATGTGTTGGTTATTGTTATGTACTTCAAAGTTGACATACGTTTAATGTCACTTTGGTTTCATGAAACAGTAAAAAGAACTATCGTCTCCCAACGACGTCAGTAGAATTATAATTCTAGTATAAAAATTATAGTCCAGGAAATATGAATTGACCATCTGTAATCTTCACTAAGATCTTTATGTCAATATCAAACAAAAGCGAGTCGTAAAATTACCGTCGTTCTTCAAACAGAACAGCGTTTGACAAATTTTGATACTTGCGTTATATGGTGTAAAGCAAAAGTAAAAAAAGTTTTGTTATACTAGGAATTCATGGGATATTTCTGTAGGTTCGGTGAAGAGTGATTTAAGTCGAAAATCATGATTTTTGGGAAATTGCATTTAAAGTTCAAAAAAAATCCTACTCGTTACTTATTGCTAATAAGTTTTCTTTTTTTTTTGCGTATTGTAGGACATTTGAAAAGCTTTAATGTAGTGTCACTGGGAAAGAAAAGTAGCTGTTAGTTTTTTAGATATCATTAAAAATGTTTAAATGTATTACTTGGCACGATGATTTAACTTGTGTTTATTGATATATAAAAAATTAAATCAGTTTTCACAAAGACTAATAGTGACTAATAGACTTTGGTGCAAAGTGATACAGTTGCTTGATATTTTTGTGTCACGTTTTATGTAACTTATATTTTTAAAAGTTGTAGAACAAATATTACTAAATCATTCGTGTAGAATTTTCTGATGTGCTTAGAAAACGTCTAACTATTCAATTATCACGAAATGAATCGAAAAATACAGAATATGAAGAAAAAAATATGTGTTAAGTGATACTACTAATAATTTAAATGGTACAAGTATCATAAGATGTATGTGTTTGATAATACAATTGCAAAACAATTTAATGTTATGTTGCATTTCTTTCGTTTTTACAAATCGTTTAGAAGTTATTTAGGTGTACGGATTTGGAAATGTAATAAAATAAATAATTTAATTTAATTATTCTTTATTTTTCATGAAAATGAGATCAACATTAAGATAAAACTAAACAATGTTATAATTCTAAACTTGTGTAACTTCTTAGTTTTTAAATCAACAACACAAAAATATATGCCTCCATTTTTTATCATTATAGTAATGTTTCATTCAAGACTCCTTTTCCGATATTCACCAGCAACTTGCTCTTGGATATGGCCTTGTTGAATCGGAGGTGCCGTACTATAAGTACGCACCTGCGCCAGTACTCGAAAATGGTCATGCAACGCTTTATCCCCGCCCGATCCTCTAAATGTCACTACACATTTACAGAATACACTAAACATGCACACTAGCTTAGGTCCAAGACACCGTACTCGTAGAACAAGGGTACGAAGAACCGGTTCACACGCGCTCTATACCAGGTACAGACATGTACCTGGGCGCTTCTCTCCTCCTCTACGGCCCGGTCTACCCGAGCCGAGATCCGAGCCTTTAGAGGCGCCTTCGGGTGGTTCCGCCCCCCGATCCGATCCGAACCCTTCGGAGAATCTAGTAGGGCACGGGGACGCGCACTAGTGCACGATGCCGTTCCCTCTAGAAAACCTCCAAAGGTGATTCGTTTCACACGGCTTGAGGGACCCTTTACGTTCCTCGCCGCCCCTAAAAAAGCCCGGTGAAGCTGAAAATGCCGTCTGAGGCAATGAGCAAACTCTCTCAAAAAAAAAAAAAAGCAACGCTTTACTGGGATCGCTCTATCATTACGGACAGGACTATTGTCGCCAATAAGCCTGATATCGTGGTGGTCGACCGATCCCAGCGGCGGGCAATACTGGTAGATATCACCATACCTCATGATGAGAATCTTGTGAAAGCCGAGAAGGACAAGCTCAGTAAGTACCTTGACTTGGCTCACGAGGTTACCGCCATGTGGGATGTGAATTCAACCATTATTGTACCGATAGTCGTTTCGGCAAACGGTCTGATAGCGAAGAGCCTCGATCAACACCTAGAGAGGCTCTCGCTGAAAGGTTGGGTTAAGGGTCAGATGCAAAAGGCAGTACTCCTAGACACGGCACGTATTGTCAGAAGGTTCCTCGCTCTGCAGCCCTGACCACCGGTAGCTTGGGCCCTGCCCCGCTGCTGGTGGTACTCTAGGATTAGGTTTTTATAATGTTTTATGGTTTTTATATTAAAATATTGTAAAAATCTAGTTTTAAGAAAGAAAATAAATAAAGGAGATAATAATAAATATAAATATAACATAGTATCTATCATTGCTTCATTGCGATGACATAAATGACAGAAAGTGATCCTTGACTTTCTTTTTAAAGGATGTAATGGACGAACTATCCTGGATGTCTGTAGGAAGCCTGTCCCATAGCTGCGCTGCTCTGACCGTAAATGAATTTAGGAGGAAGTTAGTATTGACATTAGGAATCTCAAGCGTCTTTGTTATACAAGCACGTCTTGAGCGGCAAGGTGGGGGCAGGAGTTGGAAACGGGAACGAAGGTAAGAAGGAGAATTAGGGTCATTAAGGATGTTGTAGAGATTGGAAAGGATGTGCACATTACGGCGATGTCTGATCGGTAGCCATTTTAATTCAGTACGAAAGTGAGAAACATGGTCACATTTTGCAGACGTTCTAGTTTTAGCAGTTGCTTCTCAGTCACATCCAAGTAACAGACGTCGGCGTAGTCTAGTATAGGAAGAAGAAGGGATTGCGCGAGCATAACTTTGGTTTGAAAGGGGAGAAAGTATTGAAGCCGCTTGAGGGAGTGAAAACTAAAATGTAGGCGTTTACTAATTTTACTGATGTGAGCTGACCAGGACATGTTACAGTTCAACGTCAAACCAAGGTTCTTTACTTTGTCGGCGTACTTGATGGGAACGCTGTCGTAAAGAAGCGCAGGTATAGAACTCCAATCCAGCCTGCCTCTTAACCTACCGCTGCCCACAATCATGTCTGGACATAACGATTACTCTTGCCAAAAGTTTTCAGAAAACAACCTTTACATACCTTGTATTCATCATGGAAATGTATGAGTTTATAGCTATTACTATATTCCCTTTTTCGAGTACTTCCTACTTTAGCTGACCTTTTTTTGTTCAGTGTTATCAGTTTTTCCATAAACTGAGCTCTTTCGTCGTATGAACCCAAATTCCAGTATTGATTGAATAAATATTCTCTTACATATTCGGGAATGCACTCACTGCATTTCCTTTCACACCCTGTAAGTGGTTCGAATAGTCTATCAGGTCGTATTTTTCCTTTAATAGTGACATAGCTTTTACCAGAATTACGTAATAATATTCTAGATATTCTGTCTGCTCTTCTTTCTTTTAATGATTTTCGAGTCTTTCTTCTATACGAGTGAGTAAGTATACTGAATGAGTTTAACTTTAGTTCGTTGTTGACAAGTTTTATATAAATATGACATACCTATAATTTGTATAAAACGCAACATTTCCCATAATACATTGAGGAAAAATAAATATTAAACCATCGTTACAAAAATGTACTTTATACACAAAGACAAAATTTTACGCGTTACGTGAAAAATGATATAACTTACGTTCCGCTTCATCTTCGGGTCGTCGCGTGCGCTGCGCATGAACTTGGGCGCAAGACTGAGCCGCTGAGATGGAGCGCAGTAGAACGAAGTAACGATATACTTTTTAATATCTCTCGCTATTACAAGCATTCTCTAACACCTATGACAAATAACGCACACAATGGATTGACATATATAATAATTTTCGTGTATAATATATTTTTAAATGGGTGAGTCCTTGCAAAACATACAAGAAATAGACAAACTAGAAATAGCTCGTGCTCTTGAATGTGACACTGATGATCTAGTCGATCACATACATGTAAAACAGAATGATCTAACTATCATCTCACAAAATATACGAAGTATATATCGTAACTTTGATGATTTTTTAATAACTATCTCGAGCTTCAATTTTAAAACTAGATGTATTAGTTCTAACCGAATGTAGACTTGATGATAGAAAGCCTATTCCACAAATACCTAATTACGATTCATATTTTACTACTAATCAATATAATCAAAATGATGGAGTTACTGTTTATATTAAGTCGTCATTAAAAGCTAAAGTGAAGGAGATAAAATTATCACATGCCTCTTGTGTTCAGGTAGATATATTTAACAATATACTGTTATGTATATATCGCTCTCCTTCGAACACAAATGCTGAAATATTTTTGAATTCTCTTACTGCGCATCTTGAAACAATTGTGAAGCATAAGAATGTGGTAATAACTGGAGACATTAATATCAATCTAAGACCAAAAGATCCAGAGCCCGCTCAGGAATACAGGAACAGAGTTAATTATCTTAACATGCTTTCGGAATTTAGTATACTTCCTGGTCACACATTACCTACTAGAGAACTCTCATGTCTGGACCACTTTATGTTAAAAATTGATCGAAAAAAAGTTTCGGCTTTTATTGCAATAATGCATACAACTACCACAGACCACCTTACTACATTCTTGTGCTTGTCCAAAATTAAAAGCGGTTATAAATCAAACAAGACCAAAACTTTGATAGACTTCGAAAAAGCTCGGAAATATCTACAAACTTTAAAATTAGCCGAGTTACTCTTCTGCAATGATCCTAACGTGTTAACTGATCTTCTATTGCAAAGACTAACGGAATCCATTAAATGTAATACAATTACTGTTAAAATACCAAAGAGCAAACGTATTATAAAACCGTGGATTACCACTGGTATTCTTAGATGCATAAATAATAGAAATAAATTACAAAAGAATTTTAAAAAAGATCCACATAACGTAGTTCTAAAAATAACCTATACTAGATATAGAAATTATTGTAATAATTTAATAAAAAAAATTAAACGAAAATATGAAAGAGAGCTACTTTCAAAATCAGTCTCTGACAATAAATCACTTTGGAAGAATATAAAAAAAATCACATATACAAATGAAACTAAAACAAAGAACACAGATTTGTTGAATGTCAAAAATTCACCACCTGAATCAGCAAGCTTTGTTAACGATTTTTTTGCAAGTATTGGGAAACAACTTGCCCAACAGATTCAACCTATTCAATTGTGTACTTTCAGTGACCCAATTAATACACAACCTACACTGATAAATTCATTTGTTCTTTTAAACGCAGATTGTGAAGAAGTTGATAGTATCTTGATGAGCCTCAAATCTAATAGTGCCCCAGGCTGGGATGAGGTCCCTACCAAGTATTTAAAATTCATTAGAAATGATATAGTTCCTATCATAACCCACCTTGCCAACCTTTGCTTTGCCAAAGGCGTTTTCCCTGCTTCTTAAAACTTAAAAAATCCATCATTACTCCAGTTCACAAGGATGGGGATAGAACAGATGTTAATAACTACAGGCCTATATCTATACTACCTAGTATTTCAAAAATATTGGAAAAATTATTAAACAATCGCCTACTTAACTTTTTAAATAAATATGACATTCTGGCTCCTTCACAATATGGCTTTAGGAAAGGTATATCCACAGAAGATGCCGTAACTGCTTTAAGCACTTTAGTAACAGAACACATCGATAAAAAGAAGAAATGTCTAACTGTGTTTCTGGATATCAAAAAAGCTTTTGACACAGTTTCCGTCCCTATCCTTGTGAACAAACTGCAAAACATTGGAATTCGGGGTATGCCATTAGCTCTGTTTGAACATTATCTTTCTGATAGAAAACAAAGAGTGAAACTGGAACAGTATTCTAGTGAAGATGCAGAGATAACATACGGCGTACCTCAGGGCAGTGTATTAGGTCCTACTTTATTCCTTATATATATCAATGATTTGTGTAAGTTAAAAATCAATAACGCCAACATTTTCTCGTACGCCGATGATACCGCTGTTGTCTTCTCTTCTAACTCCTGGGAAACTGTAAGAAATAGTGCTGAATCAGGAATGGCTCAAATATCTACTTGGTTGAAAAATAATTTACTATCACTAAACACTACCAAAACCAAATACACATGTTACAGTATCTATGACAATAATCAGCCCACTGACAACTTTAGTGTAAAGATTCACAACTGTAATGACACTAATAATATCAACTGTACTTGTCCACTTATTGAAAAAGTCACCTTCTACAAATATTTAGGTGTCGTTCTGGATCAGAGGCTTTCTTGGTATCCCCATCTTGACCAACTGGCTGGAAGAGTGAGGAAATTGATATGGATCTTCCGTTCACTAAGACATGTGGTCCCAAGGGATGACAAATCTAATATGGATCGAGATTTTCATTGTAATCTCTTGAATAGATTATACATTGCGTTAGTTGAATCGATCTTGACGTACTGCATTCCTATTTGGGGAGGTGCGGCAAAAACTAAGTTTATAGAAATTGAGCGCACGCAGCGGGCGCTGTTAAAAACAATGTATTTCAAACGCTTTAGGTATCCTACTGACCAACTTTACATTGACTGTGGTTTACTCTCAGTAAGGAAACTATTTATAATACGTATAGTTTTGAAAAAGCACAAGAATTTACCGTACGTTGCAAATAAAAAAATAAGTAGAAGAAAATGTAATGTAGCTATAATTCCATTAACAACCACAAAGTTTGCTACTTCGCAGTATAATAGTCTTTCGGCCAGAATTTACAATAAAATAAATAAGGAATTAGACATTTTTTCCAAACATTATAAAGAATGTAAAAAGCAAGTACGTGCATGGTTACAATCGCTTGATTACGATACGACAGAGCTGTTTTTACAACAAATAAAATAATGCCTTATATTGGTATATGTTTTTCCTGTTATATAATATAATATATATATCTTCTTATATGTATATACTTATACGCATACACAAACACATACACACACAGACCCACACACACACTCATACACACACACACACACACCCACACACACAGACAATTAACTTTAAAAATCTCTTTTTAAGTTTGTAACAAATTATTTTAAGTACATACAAGTTGTTAATCGTAAATTATTAGTTTCCTAACTTTAACTATAAGCAAAATAATGTAAGGAATGGAAGAGCGGAGTCCCCTGGAACAGGTAATCTTTTGCTTAAAAGGAGACTCCGGCCACTAACTACTGTAACGCAAAACTTTTTATCGAAATAAATTTATTATTATTATTATTATTATTATTATTACTATATCTATTTCACTCGCACTCACCTAGTTCGATATCCCGATCTCGTTTTAACATTGCGGGAGGGGGCGGTGTTTCGCAAGATATATCATTTCACACTACTTATTAACTCAAAAAATGATTTTAAGTTGCGTATTACTTTAATTTAACTGCTTAATATCCATAAACACATACACTGATGATTCGTTCACATTGATATAACGACGATTATGTTATTAGACACGAACGTTTTTCTTCATAGTTATGACTTTAGTTGATTTAAGTATAGTTAAATCACTTTTCACCAACTAAGATATTTAAGAAAATATGTGTTTGTTGATATAACTAGAAAAATATCACTACGCACCATTTTTTTTACGTAAAAAGATAATCGTGTCAAAATTACTATTTAAACTTATATTAGCGTACACAAATTTTTATCAAATATTGGTTCGGTACACTGTAATATAATTAGATATCAATCATTTAACACGAAAATACAAGAAAATATGATTTGTAATATCACTACGCACAAAAATTATCTCCGTCATTATAAACGCTAGAAACATGTGGATTAGGTCAAAAAAATTCTCTTTCTTTCCTGATCTTAAAATTATAATAAAACCAAATGTGATATAAATTGACTTATATCACTCTTCACCGAACCTACAGATTTGTTACAATATTTCTTTTATCCGATTCTAGTGAATCGGATGAAAGTACTAGTGTACTTGGTCTTGTGGAATCATCGTCATTGTCTTGCCCTACTTCTATTATTAAGTGTGGGTGATTTCGCAGCTCTGCCCATTTGTCTTCTATTGTTTTTATATGACTACAGCAGTTATTCCAATATCCATTTGTAGCAACTACGCCCTCTCTAATTATATTCAAGATACCCTCACTAAATTTTGGTTGAGTGTTGTGCTTTCACGAATTGGCCCACATCAGTTCGATTGGGTTCAATACGCAATAGAATAGTGGTGATCTAAGAACTTTGTGATGTTGGGCTTCAGCAAATTCATCGATGTTATATTTTTTTCAAACATTTGCTCTTCTACGATATTCGTAGTTGCTTTTTTGTAGATATATGTGGTATGGTCAGGTTATGATTGATCAAAACTGCTGCTATCTCGGGTTTATTCCAACTTGTATTTGGAATTCTCTCGCATTGCTTTGAGTGATAAGACGCATTGTCGAGGACGATAACGCTCTTTGAGAGAATATTAGGTAAGAGTTGCTCCTTAAACCATTTTTCGAATAACGTCGCATCCATGTCTTGGTCTCCGCACTACAACTTTTTATGTTTTTCGCCGACAAAAGTAAAGCATTATCAATCCATCCACTTTCTGTTCTAGCGTGTAAAATAATAATTTGAATTCCTCTAGATACTAGTGTCTAACCTACAATTACCGGTGTCATCTTGGAATTCTTTTTTTAAACAATCACGGGTATCAAACCATGTTTCATCCAGGAAAACAATTGGTCGGTTTTCATGAAGATACTGTATTATTTTTGTAATAGCATCCTGATGGAAATTGTCAATCATATCAAATGTCCTTTTCAAACGCGTATCTTTTTTTGTTTCTCCTCTGGCTACTATTCTTTTTACAGTACTAACAGATATTTTGGTCAGTTGCGATGTTCGAGTTAAAGCTGTTCGTAAGCCAACTTCGCTGCACACTACCCTATACACGTTATGTATAATTAATCTGTTCTGACTGTTCATTTAAGTGTTTATAATGCAATTGATTAGATGAATCCGGCCCTGGCGAGAGTACGGCCCTGTCTTTGAGGGCGCTCGACGGAGCTGTACTCAGGCGCTCCGATCCGATCCGAACCCTTCGGAAAATCTAGTAGGGCACGGGGACACGCACTAGTGCGCGATGCCGTTCCCTCTAGAAAACCTCCAAAGGTGATTCGTTTCACACGGCTTGAGGGACCCTTTACGTTCCTCGCCGCCCCCAAAAAAGCCCGGTGAAGCTGAAAATGCCGTCTGAGGCAATCAGCAAACTCTCTCAAAAAAAAAATGTACTCAGGCGTCGCTTCTCGCCAGGGCTGTATTCAGATGACGCCATATATTCAACAGCCTTCATCTAATCAATTACATTATCATTATCATTATCATCAATTTTCTACAATGTTAGAAATAGTTTCCCACGGACGAAACATTTTTTAAATTTAGAACGATCACCAAATGCTCACGTTCACGTGCATTAGTAATAAATTATGTCACACTTTAATGCTAAACTACCCACATAATACCACAAATAAATTTTATATTTTTTACTGATTTGAATACATTTATTTAGTAAAAAACAAAAAGTATCAATGTATTTCAATCTATGAGTAGTAGCCCTTTCTGCACCCGAGTACCGAAGTGACTCATAAGTTGGCATATGTTTACACTATTCTAGGCTATACGTCCATGATAATAAGCAGTATAATCGCGTGTAACAAAATTGACTTGTGTCATTCAAGCTCTCAGGTAAATATTAGTGTTGTTATTATTAACAATAGATAGGTGTGCTTGACTACTCATTGACCGGTAAGTGTTTACGTAGAACAAACAATCGTAAAGTAGATAAAGTTACTAATTCATATTTCCTCTATTTTTTTATTTTATTTATTTTAATATATTTCAAAATTCACAGCTCTTAATCTTAAACCTAAGTATGAAGTACTTATAAATATATTACAATCTTATTTGAACTTTATTTTCAAGTTCTAAGCTTTATATTCGTACTTGTATATGCTATGACACTTTTTTACACTTTTCAATAAAGTAGTACAATTTGTAAAAAATATAATATGTGCAACTAATTAGGTAAGTTCCCGATAAATACATTGACACGGGAGGAACGGGGTGCGAAATGCGATCAACTACCATTTTCTCAGTTCTCCGCAAAATAAGGAGCCCTAGAAAGTATTATCAGTCTATCTCGAAGCTTATTGTCGAAGGCATGCGGACCTCTGTCCAATTATTTCTTGCAAACTAAATCAATAGTTCAATCTGCTTTATTTTTATTTTTGTATTTAAAAGTAGCTAGTTATCGAAAGATTTATCATCATCAGCGCATTATATGTCCCTACTGCTGGGGCACGAGCCAGTGCTCTGACCACTGAGCTACCGGGGCCCCAGAAGACTCGTTGAATTTTTTTGAGGCTCCTGGGGCCTCTGTTGCTCTGCGGTCAGAGCATATAGCAATTATAGTAAAATATTTGTTTTCAGTACTCCTTATCTGTAATACTAGCTGTGCCCCGCGTTTTTTCCTGTTTTTGCAACATTTTTCATTGCTGCTCCACTCCTATTAGTCAAAGCGTAATGTAATATAGCCTATAGTCTTGCTCAATAAATGGACTATTCGACACAAAAATAATTTTTCAATTCGAACCAGTAGTTCTTGAGATTATCGCGTTCAACCAAACAAACAAACAAACAAACTCTTTAGCTTTATAATATTAGTAAAGATGTGTATTATCACTATACTTTATTATTGTAATTACTGCTTGTGCCAAAATAAAGAGAGAAAAAAGGTAAGCTTTATACAAGTGCGCTTGTGCAACGCAACGCACATATTCTTCTGCAGACGGAGAGCGGCATGGCAAGGTGCAGGCACTGCTTAACATATTGCGATGTTGAGTAAACACTATATTTTTACAAGGCGATATAGGAAAAGGCATTCAAAAGACAAAACCGTAATCGTTTAATTGTGATTAATAAAAAGAGTCAACAAACTGACTTAACTACATACTTATTAACATTTTTTTTATAACGGGGACTAGTGCAAACGTACCTTGATACCTGATGACAATTCGACCGAGTTGCAACGACTGTGGTCACGAGTTGCCGCGTTACTTAGTAGATTGCGCTAATGCTCATTATAAAAAACAGAACGTGAAAAAATAAAGTGTATGACATATTCATGTTATAGGTACTCATTAACAGTTTAAAGCCATAGGAAACTACATGCATTATTGATTCTATGACACTCTACATAATTACTTACAAAATCTTTAAGTATTAATCATATTTAAAATAAAGCTTTACAAAGTACACATAGTTTTAATCCTTCAAATTCATATAAAATCATCAAGACAAAGAAAGAAAGGTAGGTGTTGAAAGTGGAAACTTTAAAAAAGTATGCTTATATTGAACATTGTAAATAAGTGTATTGAGCAAAAACATATCTAAATTACATTATTGACTTTAAGCTCTATCTGCAAAGTTAACTCTGCAATAAAACTGCAGAAAGAAATTACACACCCAATCATCCATAGATAGAATACCCCGGCACTCTGCGCCATCGTGATACTGCACCCAGATTCACAGTTATAACTGTAACTCATTATATTCTTAGTTGCAGTCTGTGCTTTAGCTTCTACTAATATACCGATTGCTTCATGGTATAATCGGTCACTTATGCCAGCCTCTCCCAGTCTTGTCATGATTTTCTGAAACAATCTGGTTATGCTGACATTCTTGCGGATCGACATCTCGTGGTAAACGGTCAGCATGTTTTCAGAAACCCTCAGTGCTCTGGCTTCGTCATGCACAGCAGTTTCCGCTTGAAAAACAGTGAATTGACCGTCAATTACCAAAGTTATACCGTTATGCTTTAAGCACATTTCCTCACAGTCTTTATAAGAAATGCAATCCGCTGACGTGTTAGCAAATGATTCATAAAACTTATCCTTGAGAAAATATTTGGTAGCTGGTATTAAGAATGGTTTGAGATGGGATCCATAGATGTCTTCATTTGTTTTGTAAATAGCAGGAGGGCCCACGATAGTAAGGAAGGAAAATATTTGTATGCTAACGTAAGATGACAAGTGCAAACACATTACTAAATAAGAAACATTAACAATCTTTTGATTTAAGTTTCTCGCTTCTCGTAAAGAACAGGTGCCAATAAGTGCACCCCATCCGTGCATCATGATTTTGCCGATTGATAAAAGTTGTCCATCTAACAAACAAAACAGGTAGCACACCGTAGAGTAGCATAAATAGAATATAAAAAATATGTACAACCCGTTGACTTTTGCAATGAGGTTTTGCCAAGATCTGATACTTCTTTCGACAGGATACACCCAGACTACTACCTGTCTACTGTATACTCCTGAATATTCAACAATGTCACCGTATACTCTATACAAACCGCCGGCACAAACATCAAGACTTCCATTCAAAAGAAAGTTTAAAAACTTCATTGTGACCGCTGGATTTTCCTTCAGACTTATAATGAAGTATAAGTTCATCGTAAAGTTAAAGTAATGTGACATTATCTTCATAATTTCGAAGTCGGAGCCCTTAACGTTTTCAATAGGGTCCATTAATTGCAATGACTTTTCGTCTTTAATTGTGGTGAATGGAAAAACTGAGGCCAAACCAACTTTAAACGGGCATCCCATTAAATTTTGTAGATTTTTATTAGGGAAAACAATAGGTTTATCTCTTGAATCACACGTAGCAATATGAGTAGGTGATACATCAAACACTATTTCGCAGCTTGATGCATTCATTTCAGGTATAAATGTTCTTAAATCGTAGTTTAGATCAGGTGTTAAAATCACAAACGTCACGTCGTACTTACTGACATATTGAGCTATGTCCTGAAGTGCTTCGGAACAGTTTGCTGTAGAATCAATAACAGCAAGAAATTTTATATCCTCATTACTTATCTCGAATGCTTCCTTATTTAACTGTTTACAATCACTGAAATATTTAACGTACAGAATGTGGCCTTCCAGTATGTAAATTGATTTAATATCTTGATCGTTATTAATAATTGTGGGTATATTAAACTCATTCGTGGTTATTATAAACTTTTCATAGAAATCTTCACCATTTTCATTTATGACTATTGTTGGTGTAGATCTAAAATTTGAATTCACAATTTCCATAAGACATATGATTAGAACGTCATTATTCTTGTTCACGGGATCCAGCGATATCGTTTTAGTACTAGAGCACAATTGTACGAAATAAAAAATACACAATATAGGAATATCAAGCGATAACATTTTACAGTATTTACAAGGTCTTCCTTCTTCCTTTTTTCTTCCCTCCTTCTTATTTATGCACCGATTTTGAATTTCGAACTTTTTGATTATGCTCCTTTATTAACAACCGTTTTGGTTATTTGTTTTAACCCCATGATTATAACATTGAATATGTGTTTGTTATTGTTATGTACTTCAAATACATTCAAATTCAGTTGAAATCCATTCAATGTCACTTTGGTCTCACTCTAGAGCAAACATTTTAAAGAAAACGTTGGAAGACACAAAAGAACTTTCATCTCCCAACGTCGTCAGTAGAATTATAGTTTCAGTACTTCGGTCGGAAAGCTTTTAGAGCTGGTGCGGCCGAACCACATTTTATCGTTTTAAATACTATAATTTCGTCAAACATCTAATGGATAAAGCTTGCTGCATTAAGACATACTGTTGTAAGTTGTACGAGTATATCTGGCGAACATTAAAAAACGATTTGGTAAATTATTTTTGGTCAATCAAATAACGATTTTTGGAAAAAAAGTCATTATTTTGACAACCTTTAGCGTTTAACGGCTAGCAAAGTAAATACGAAAAACCATTATCAGTTGTCCTGCCTCTGATTATGGGCTCTTATAACCAGTATAACTATTGCAGTTGTGGAAAAGAGTCGCGTGTATATTCGCCGCTACTCGCGTCTCGTTTTCACAGCTGCAATAATTACCCGACTGCGTCAGAAGGAGGGTAGTATGTATATATGTAGGTATGTCTGTTTCTTTGGCACGCCCTATACAGCCCAAACGGCATGGTGGATTTTAACATATGAGTTGTCGTTAGATTTGTTTAAAAAATTAAAATAAAAAAGCAAAAAAAGTAAAACCTTTTTCCGGGTTAGCTATTAGTAGTCTTGACCCCAAAAAAAACTGTTAGATCGACCACACGATCAAAATTCTTTGAACCAACTACAACGTCTACGGAATTTAAACGATATGGCCAATTTTTCTATAGACGTAGATGTAGTTAATAATTTCCATTTACAGCAATGTTATATGGTGTTTTGTTTTCGGGAATATTAGCAGATTATATGTTGAAAAAATTATTAAAATAAAACAAAAAACCTGACTGCTAAAACAACTTTTTTCAGTTTTTTCTCTTTGCAGTTATTTTTTATGTTAGTCCGGTTTTTACAAGTATATAATTGTTTTTCATCTCCCATCTCGGAAAGTGTATTTTTGCTCTTCGATATCTGAGTGCAAAAGCCGTTTTTATCAGCTAGAGGATAAAGTAAATTGAATTTAGAACATCGTGTGCACTAAGTTTGTGAGTTCAAAACAATAAACCTATTTACTTCTACCTCCATGGTGCCGAATTTATCAGTACACAAATCACTAACACCAACATTACAGTACCTACAACAAAAATATTACACTTAACTTAAGTAACTGTAGCAACGTTACTTTAAATTTTTCTTAAGTATACATAAGTATTATTTGTTATAATTTAAAGATTATTCTGTAATACTTACCTATCATAATATAGTAGTTAATACCTAAACTGAAATAAAAGTATCTTGTGATTGTAAATGTTTTTTTTTGCATTTAGTTATTTCCTCGCTGAGGTGGGATGAAAAGTTACGTGTTGCACTCGAGTGCAAAGATTTTTCACCTCGTACTCTTTTGATTCCCTCGCTAACGCTTAGGATTCTAATTTTTGAATCACTTGCTGCGCTCGTGATTCAATTTTAGAATCCTTCGCTTGCTCGGTCATCAAAATTGAGCACGCGGTTAAAAAGGTGACACTTTAAAACGCATACTGTTTATTGTCATAATTTCGATTGCCATACATCATATGGCATAAATATCAAAAAGCATAATATTATTTGGCATAATATTTTATTATGCATAAACATAATAACGCAGAATTTTTAAAAGGCATAATGAAAAAAATCATAATCGTTAAAATCTATATTTTTGTTTGACATAATTTTATTAAGCATACTTTAAAACGCATAATGTTATTATGCATAACTGTTAACATTTATAATTTTGTTTGGACATAATCTTAAGTTGTTGTAAGGGGTGTATTTCATTTCATACAATTACAAATGAACTAATTTCAAAGGATATAACGTTCATTGGATATAATTTTTCTTGGTCTAAATACACTTCTTATAAAAACATTACGTATATATTATTCACTTGCCATAATTTTACTAAGTTAAATTATGTTATTTTTAATATAAATATCATTTAAACCTTAATTTGATATAAAATATAGTCTTAAAAGTTAATACGTTGTGTTTTTAGTAATGTTGTGCTACAAAAGTCAGTGACAGAAACGAATCGCTACAAATCCGACTCTACGTAGTCTTGTCTGTCCTACCCCTAGAGTGTAATTTAGAAGCGCGTAGGCGCGGAGGGGCGAAGCGGCCCGCGAGCTGAGGAGCAGGTGGTTGCAACGCTCGCTGACGCGGCTGAGGCTGGCCGGCGAAGCCGGCCAGCAAGCCGAAGCTGCGGTGGAGAGCGATAACCATCTGCGACGATAAACTCGCGTGGGACCGCCGGAGCCCCGCAGCGCCGGAGCCGTGACAGAAACCATGCCTGCTGCATGTTGCATGCTTGCTTGCATGGTTCATGCTTGCTTGCATGCTGCTAGCTTGCTTGCCTGCTGCTTGCTTGCTTGCATGCTGCTTGCATGCTGCTTGCATGCCTCATGCTCGCTGTAGCTTGCTTGCTGCATGCTTGCTGCATGCATGCATGATAAGGTGTAGTAAATAAAACAAAATTTTAAATCGAAATATTTATTATAGGGTATAATTTAAAAATATATTTTTTAATATTCTGCCTTTTAAATATTATGGCAAATTTAAATTATGCCTTTTGTTAATTATGATTATTGCAATGATGCTTTTCCATGATTATGCCTTACAGATTTCGGTCATATGATGTTATGCGTTATGAAGTTATGCTATAAAGACTTATGGCAAGTGACGATTATGACCATGAACATTATGCATTTTCAGTTTATGCCTAAAAACGTTATGCGTTTCAATAGGTAACCGTAAAAAAGCAACTTTACACTCTTGTATAAGAAATTACTATTTTACTGCTAAGAGCTCGTTCCACGATGTTGTTAACCACGATTCAAGTTCGATTTAAGTTAAAGAGCGGTAATAACCGCTCTTTAACCAAAAGTAATGTGTAAAATAAACGCGAGTAGATCCGTAAAATTTGTTTCATTTCTATAATTACTCCATTTATTATTGTAATTATTATTATTTAGCCTTTTTTGATGGGCTATGCTCGGAGTTTCTCAGAAGGATCAACTTCGGAATGAGGTGATCCGACAGAGAACGAAAGTAATCGACATAGCCCATCGGATCAGCAAACTGAAGTGGCAGTGGGCCGGTCATATTAGCAGCAGAACCGACAACCGTTGGGGTAAACGAGTTCTTGAGTGGAGACCGCGCATCGGCAAACGTAGTGTAGGACGCCCTCAGACTAGGTGGAGCGACGATCTTTGCAAGGTGGCTGGCAAGAGCTGGATGAGAGTAGCCGCGGATCGTGCTCGGTGGCGTGCACAAGGAGAGGCCTATGTCCAGCATTGGACTAGTATAGGCTGATGAAGATGATGATGAACCTTTTTTTGTATTATTATTAGTTTTTAGTATTACTTTATTTAGGACCAGCATTGTTGCGTTTCAAACTATACTCAACATGTCATGCTGTGTACACTCCTTTTAGATTACCGTCTAGCTAGGAAGGTTAACCAAATATGTTACTGTACTCATGCATTGATCGTAATCTGTTTGTGTACCTATAGAAATAAATAAATAAAATTGTTTCGTCCGTAGTTACGGCAGACGACGACTTAAATCAACCGGCTCGAGCGATTAATTCGAATCCGATTAACAAAGAAATGCAATGAATATAAATAAAATGGCTAATAAACTACCCCTGAGATTCGTTACGGTTCCAATGAAAGAGTTTGCGTTCCGTTCGAATGTACAAAGTTGAATCATTTCAAAGTTAATTAAAAGTAATGAAGCTGTACATTGCTTTTCCGATTGTTTATATAAGCTACTAAAAACATGGATGTCACTTGTATTCGGGTTTAAGCGTTGTTGGTTAGCTAGAAGTTTACAATATATGGACAAATCAACTTCTGACTTTTCACTAAATAGTGTCGATGGCACATGTAGAGATCGGGTCATATCTATCCAACTGAAGTCAAAACATGTAAGATTAAATAAAAAATAAGATAATAAATTAAATAAATTTTGCATTTTAACACGGTGTTCTTTATACTTGGCATGTCTATTTTATAAGATTATACACCTGTTACCAAACACCCTGTACACTCGTTTCTTTGGCTCTTTGAGCCGAACACATAATTCGCAAAGTTTGATTAAAAAGACTTAAAAGCTAATGAAAATCCGATGGATCGAAGTCAAAAGATGTCGGCGAGTCTCGCCTCGAAACTATTTTCTGGAGAATTTAGTAACTGTGGCGTCATGGAGTGCGCAAATACGAAAACGATCGAAAGCGTGTTGTTAAAAAAATCTAACGACTTGTTTACCGTTGGAAGATTCATGTGATTGGTCTAAAAAAAAGCATTGTTTTGTTCTTTAGTATGTTTGCGAGTTGCGACCTTTGATTATCTATACTAATACTCGTATTATAAAGAGGAAAGTTTTGTATTTTTGTATGTATGTTTGCAACGAATAAATTCAAAAACTACTGGACCGATTTAAAAAATTATTTCACCATTAGAATGCTACATTAACGCTGAGTAACATAGGCTATATTTAAAAAGAAGAAATGTTTAAAAATAAAAGTACACCCGTGCGAAGCCGGGGCGGGCCGCTAGTACTATATACATGTCTAAATAGTTTCGAACGGCGTTAAATAGTTGCGGCAGCGACAAATGTTGTGGCGAAAAACATTGTGAGTGATAGAGCGTGATTGTCGCCATTTGGTGTACTGTAAGTCAAGCGAGCCCGCGCGTCGTTCTTGTAAATTTATAGCGCAGCGCTGTGTGTTGATGCGGTCGCCGCCTCGGTCGCACGCAGTGTGGTCGACGGGGCACGCTCGTCTGTTCGCGGGATGGATCACTGATATGCACTTGTCACATGACAACTTGAAAACCATTATATCTACCCGTGACGCCGGAGCTTGGCGCGGCCGGTGCCCGCGCCTTTGCCGCCGCCACCGTGTTCCCGCTTATCGCAGCGGACGCTCTATACCACTAGATCGAATGACACTGCAGCGATGAATGTTGTGAAAAGTGATAGCGACATCTATTCCGAGATCAAGATGGCGGACGTGATTTAAAAAAAAGTCAATAAGGGTATAATTTCCAACATTTATATTTTTGTTTCTTTCTACGAATTATCTCGTCCACAACGAATTTTTTAAAATATCGATCGATTCCAACATAGCTCCATAAGCCCTGACTGAATTCGATCTAAGCTCCCTTTGAAGAGTGGAAAACGCGTTATTGAGATGAAAATTCCAAAGTTTTAATAAGTGTATAAAATGACGGGGAGCTAATTTGTGAGAGCCCAGACTCGCATTTTAATCAGATTAGGTTCTGAATAGAGTACCTTCTCCTGCCATCTACTTCCACTGTAGCTGCATTTTATTTAGTATAATATATAATATTTTTATTTGTACAAGCATTACATTTATTAACATTGCTCATCAGTGTATATTTATCCCTATGAGTGGATAGAGAGAACGGGCCATAAACCACCACGCGGGTCCAGTGTGGATTGGTGGTTGTTAACGAATGCTAATGCAGCCGGGACCAACGGCTTTACGTGTCTCCCGAAGCATGGAGGAGCTAGAGATGACAAATTTTTGGTCACCCATCCGATGACCTTTGCGAAAGTTACTTAACTCAGCACTCCCAGATCGGTGCCATCGAGCTCCTCTGCGCCATCGAGCTCCTCCATCGAAATATTATATTACGTTTACCAAAACTATCGTTCCTTGTTTAAGCAGGAGGAAGAAGCATGAGGTGTGTTCATGCTCGAATAAGATAGTTAATCCGAATCACTTAATATTGTCGATGTCGTCTTTTTCAGTGGGACAGTCTTATGCTATTTGAATCGCCTTGCTATAATAGCTCTTCCCTTCTCCGTGCACCCATCACTTACCTATAGCATGCTGGTGTCCGTGTCGCTACTGGTGGTCTCGCAGGGCGTCCCACAGCCATGCCACATGAAAGGAAAGTAGGTACCTTAAATATCGTAGATACAACATTGTAGTGAAACAAGACTTCATTTAGTTTTTTAAAACTTTGTTTATAACTTTTTAATTTATTGCCTGCCTTAACCGGAAGTCGAACCTACCAGACGAGACAAACCATTCTATGTTTTTACGATACCGATCAAAAAGGTCGATCAAAAGGATTTTTTTATAACATAGCATCTTAAATAAAAGGAATGACCCTGTAATTATACATCAATAGCCGTGTGACGCCCTGTATTCTAGACTCTTATTCTATTGTAGGCAGTGGCGTAACTATACCATCTGAGGCCCGTGGCAAATCCATTAGATGGGCCCCTCAGAAAAAAAATTACAAGATATTCCATCTTTTGATACTATGCCCAAAATAATATAAATTTGTTGAACTGTTTCAAAAAAATTCTATTTTAGTAACCTCTCTAACTGCATCAATAAGTACTAGATTTAAGTTATGAGCAGCACAGTGAACATATACTTACTGCATTTGGCTCGATATCTTTTATGAGTTTTTGAACTCCACCTTAAGTGCCTTTCATTGTTAGCACCATCATACCCTTGTCCTCGACACTTATTTAGAGGAATATTTTTGTCATTTATGGATTTTACAATATTCTAAAATAGCCTCTTCCCCACTTCTCAATGAAATACCTTTAATGGGCTAAAATTTTTCGTAGGTCACTCAGGTATATAAGTTATCAATAGTAATAAATAAGCATGTAGATGCTTATTTATTACTATTGACAACTTATATACCTGAGTGACCTACGAAAAATTTTAGCCCATTAAAGTAGGCATATAACTTAAAAAAGATTCTACAACTTTCTCAAAATATTGTAGATGTCTTATTAAATATTGCAACATTTTTCATTGCTACTCCACTCTTATTTATTAGTCATATGATAGCCTTCCTCAATAAATGGACTATTCAACACAAAAATAATTTCAGCCAAACAAACAAACTCTTCAGCTTTATAATATTAGTATAGATAACTTTTGCATTTTCTGAGAACATTTACCATAGTAATGTATAATTTTTTTTAACACCATCAGTGAGTAGAGATTTCAACGAACAAAAAGCCCACCGACTTGTTAAAAAAGCAGATATATATATATTTATATTTGACGCGAGAATTTTTGATTGAAAATTAGGGTGCTTTTTCGATATTAAATCAAAATAAGGTGAAAAACAGAAAAAAAATTAAATAAAAAAAATTACAGTGTGTGGGACATAAAAAGGTAAGATTTCACCTAATTTCGTAAAAAAAATATTTTTTTGTAAAAGATAAAAAAAACCATAAACTTGGTTATTTGAATTTTTTTACATAAATTTTGAGGTTATGTGAAAAAAGTGTAAATATAAAAGTTGTAGATCTTTTAATTACCTACAACTTTGCCATTTAATATTTTTCCATAGGACTTGAAGTTTTGCCGGAAATCGAGATAAACTGTTTTTACCCTTAAACCCCCTTCCCGATCTCAGATCGCCCGTAAATTATTTTTCGTTTCTTTTTTGTTATATTCTCTTCCATTTCCAATGGGTTTCATCCTACTATGATTTTGTTTCTCTTTTTACCATTTTCAAAGGCCAGCCCTTGTCTAATAGGGATAACTCTAAAACACTTCATAATTTCTTTAAAAATTACAGTTTTCCGTACAATTTTCCTCCCCTATTACATCTATCTCCCTAGATAGATGTAATAGGGGAGGAAAATTGTACGGAAAACTGTAATTTTTAAAGATTTCTCAATAAAAATAAAGAATTACGTGTTTTAGCATTTTTCGAAAAACATTCCCTAATGTTTTTCGAAAAATGCTAAAACACGTAATTCTTTATTTTTATTGAGAAATCTAATTATCGATTAAAATAATCCATTTTATAGTTCTTACTTTAAAAATAACGTTTTCTACAAAAATAACTTCTTCCCTTTTTTACTCATTTCACTTCATTCTTTATTTCTTTTCAAAAAGCCAAATACCAATTTTCATGTATTTTACTTAAAACGGACGGATTTTCATACAAACTTTCTCCCTCTATTTGACCCCTTTAAGGGATGATTTCCGTAAAATCCTTAGAGGCTGATTACGTCACTCAATTAATCTACAGTTCAAATTTCATCTTATTCGCTTCAGCGGTTTCGGCTCGGCGATGATGAATCAGTCAGTCAGGACAAGTCATTATATATATAAAGATGAGTAACTTTAGATGATTTTAGGTTCTTGTATAAAATTTATAATATTAACTACATTTTGTTCAAAATGTTAGGTTACTTCTGAGCTCGCGGCTTCTCGGGCTGGGGGCCCCCTATGGCCCGGGGCCCGTGGCATTTTGCCAGCCCTGCCACCCTATAGTTACGCCACTGATTGTAGGTATTTATTTATTTTATTCATAATTCAGATAACAAAGATCCATACATTTTTAGTGAACCGACTCATAGTAGAATGAAACCGACTGTATTAAAAGTTACATTGATTACATGTTAATGCCCGTGACTGTACAATGTGTTCAGCAAATGTTGCTGACCGTACCCATTGTTATAATGGCTTTCCATTTAATATCGCAATGGCCGGCCAACCAGCCGTGCATACCTGATTGGTGCGACAAGTAAACACATTTCGGCAAACAAACATTATAATGACAGTTAATTAATTAATTGCGCATGAACCGGTTTGACAATCGAGCATTCATAATGTTGCAGGGAAACAATGAAAACAAAGGATTGCAACAAATCACAGAGGACGGTACATATGGAGCTCGATGGCGCAGTGGTTCAAAGTCAAAGTGAAAGTCAAAGTCAAAGTCAAAGTCAAAGTCAAACATTTTTTATTCAAATAAACTTTGGAAAAGTGCTTTTGGATCGTCCAAACAATTTTTTACCTACTGCCCTTTCAGGACGTCTATTTTTTAGCTGTGGAGAGGTATGGGCTTAGAGCATTAAACCAAATGGAGACGCCATGCGCACTAATTTCTATGAAAAAAAGTCTGTCATTTTCTGCGGGGGACGAGGTAATGCACACAAATACAGTTTCACACTGATGCATTTTTCAAAGACGTCGCTACGCACGCAAACGACAAAATTATTAAACACTAGCATAAACTAGACGCACACTAATAAATTTACACACAGGGATAACCTGTCCGTGCACGAGTCTGACGGCAACTTTATGTAAACGTCGATAGTGCGTGACACTATCGATTTAATTTGTCGATACCAATAATAATGACATAGCCCGAAAAGTTGCTAAGCTCAAGTGCCCCACATCGCTCGCAGGACTGATGACCGCTGGGGCGGAACAGTCCTCGAGTGGTGACCTCGTACCGGAAAGCGCAGTGTCAGCAGGCCTCCAACAAGGTAGACCGACGATCTGATAAAGGTCGCGGGAAGCCGCTGGGGGCGGGCTGCACAAAACAGGTCGTATTGGAGATCCTTGGGGGAGGCCTTTGTCCAGCAGTGGACACCTTTTGGCTGAGATGATGATGATGATGAATATTAATGTGATTTTTTTTGTTTAAATCAGGCTCTTCAGTATCGTTAATTAAGGTAGACACTTTGCTTTTCTTTATTGTTAAAATCGACAGTTATTAATTAGGATAAGTCAAAATTTAATAGGTTTTTTTTTTTTGTCATCAGTTAAGCGGATCTTTAATTCACAAAGGAGACATAAATCAATAACTTCTTTTGATGCATACAATACCACCACGACTTTTTTGGTATGTTAAACTTTTGTCATTTGGCTCCCCACATAAACCCTTTATGCATGTACTGCGTTTAATTTTCTAGTAGAAAATACTACGAAGCCCGCTTTATATTCCACTACCTTTTCTCCAAATGGAGATAAGTATGTTTCGATCTCTAATAATTTGTTTTTTTTTTTAATTTATTTATCTATATTATTATTTTGCTTTAATAGCCAGAATAAACATTATGATTAAGTCGATATCAATATTTTGTTTTTGTACTGTCGCAGCTCTAACTTTGTTGCAGTGTGGCCAATGTAATTAAATTAAAATTTCCTATTTTCGGGATAAGTGATGGGACGTAAATATAATATATTAATGAAGTAGACCGATCATAAACATACAGTTTCATAGTATTGAGAATTTTTAATGCAATTAAGTTGAAAAAAAATATGTAAAAACAAAATAAGTTAC
This sequence comes from Eudonia mercurella, assembly GCA_963082485.1. Classification (NCBI taxonomy): domain Eukaryota; kingdom Metazoa; phylum Arthropoda; class Insecta; order Lepidoptera; family Crambidae; genus Eudonia; species Eudonia mercurella. The sequence goes on from OY720038.1 coordinate 16,011,171, forward strand.
AATTTATAAGTAGTGATCTATCATTAATTAAATAAGCATTTATAGTAAAATACAGTTTTAACTTTATAGAACGTGAAATATAAATTGTAATTCAATGTTGGCTCATTCAACTTTAAAAGTTACGCAAAGTTGCAACTTGACGTTTTAGTGGCAACACTTTTTGATTAACAATATTTTTTCAGTTTTTTGCAAATTTTGTGCATTATTCAATAATATTAAGACAAAATAATAGTTACAGATGAAAAGTAACGTTATCCTTTTGTACAATCGACGTTTCTGATCGCTTTTTACGTGAAAACACGCTGCAATTTGGCATTTTTTGCTCAGGTCTTATCACGTGCACCGTGATTTGCAAATGACGCTGGAACACGCTGGAACTAGTTTTATATAACGAGTATGATCGGCGGTCATACTCTGTTGGCAGAGGGGAACGCCTGACAGTGGCGTCTCCAGTTGGTTTAATGCTCTAAGGGTATGGGCGCACGAAACTCCACAGCTTTAATATAAGTAACGACATTTACAAAGTTATGTTATACAAATTTATAATTACTTAACAATATTTTAAAGAAATACCTGTTGGAGTGATCGGAGCATTTTTAAACCCATGCTGTCTTGTCTTCAATGTAATCAATCAGACACTTTATAATATGCTTTTTTACAAAGCTTTTCTTTAATGGTGATTTTAAATTTATTAATATCAAATTTTTGAATAATACTTGGAACTTTATTGTAAAAACGTACACACAGGCCTCCGTTTTTGTTAGCGTTCCCGGTCTGCAATTGCTAAGGTTTAGCAAAGGCAGGTCATCAGGGCAGGGCGAGCTCCACGCCCTCCAGTGGTAGGTCCTGGCTGCATTAGCAGACGTTAACAACCGCAACTCCGCACTGGGGTCGCTTGGTTGTTTATGGCACGTTCTCACTATCCATCTATAGGTAAGGCTCGTGTCCCAGCAGTGGGGACATACATACAATGAGATGTGATGTGGCGAAAGAGTTCTGTATTTAAATAGCCCGTGACCACGGCCGTTGTAACTCGGTCGAAACGTCGGGAAAGAAGGTATAAAGAAGGTATGATACCTTTTACTAATTAATGTGTGTAAATCCCCGTTTATATTCTTTGTTAAGCTAAATAAATTGTAATAACGTATTTTGGAACACCAGTAAAACCCGCAAAACCAAAGTAATCGCAGTTACGTTGCGGCCTTGAGGAAGGAGTTGGATCTTGAGGAGGGAGTAGGAATTGGGAAGGGGAGGGGTGAGAGATGGGCATCCGGTACTTTCACTCACCAGACGAAACACAACAGCAACGAGTGCCATTGTTTCACGCCGATATTCTGTGAGAGGGCGGTATTACGCCGGGCGAGCCGGCCCTTTTCGTGCTGCAACGCACCTTGGCTCTACCACTCAGACAGTGTCACTCATTTAGCACCACCCAGGGGTCACGTGTAGGGGCTCAAGGGTACTTACGGACGCGAGTAACTTTAACCCCCACAAATCTAGTGGTTTGCGTTTAACTCCGTATAATTGAAAAGAAACAAATTTTACGGATCTACTCGCGTTTATTTTACACATTACTTTTTAATGTTTATCCTGACGTTTCGCACCCTTTGCAGGGTCCGCGGTCACAGGGAGACTGAGGTGTTGGTCGTCTCATAATTAGTTAGTAGTTTGTATACCCTACTTGAGATTTAATCAGGTGCGTTCCGTTTTACGCAGAAAGAGCTTACAGTATCTTTTGGTCTGGCAGTATGGTGTTGGGGCTGGGATTTATTATTTTGTATGATCCCAGGCTGGTGGTAGATTCCAACCATCTAATCTATTGAAATTAGGATGTTTTTCAATTTGTATAATTCTTTGATATTATTCAGATTTCAGATTTTAGCACACGTATTTCCTCCTTCTTACAACATGGGATCCTTTAAACGAGGTGCGTACAAGCACCTTGCGCATCGGCAAGGTGAGGATGGCTATGAGGCACTCCACTAGCTGTCCTCGCATCTGGACTCTACTTCTGCTGCAACATGAGTCTTTTGCCAATTCTTCTATCAAAATAAAGATGTTTCCAACCCTATACAGAACACAGGGCCTGAGTGCCTAGTGTAAGTTTCATTCGCAATTCGATCACGTTAACGAAAACGAGAAATTGTATGACAAAATTTTAACTCTGCTCGTATGTCGTCAGGAGGCGCTGCTTCAATGCCATACTAATTTTCGTTTTCGTAATCGAATAAATACGGATAGTAAACAAAAGCCACATTAAGCACCCTGTGCTCACAGGGAGACAGGTGTTGGTCGTCTCATAAATAATGTTTTTGATGTGTAACATCTTTCCGCTCGCTTTCTATACAAGCAATTTGTGGGAGTGATATCGTGAAATGGGACGGAAGTAAGTATGTGTATCAGTGTAACAAGTGTGTAACAGGAAGTCGGGAAAGCGCGCAAGCGCGCGCCTTTTTGAAATTTTAAAATATATGAACATGACATATTATTATTTTAAGTGACATATTGTGTCATTTGACTATCAAAGGTCATTTTGATATGTCAAATGTCTTCTAATGAGTATTTCCTGTATTAATTTTAAAGTTATAAAATGATGTAATACGTGACCTATTTTTTTCAGAATATAATGTTAAAATTGCTTATTACTAAGGTGAGATGTCTAATGTTACACATCGTATGCGACTACTGTAAGGCTCACTCGTTTTTTTTAATATTTTATATACGTGTTTAACCGCCTCTGTGGTCTAGTGGTTAAGACCACTGGTGTCTGACCTAGAGGTCCCGGGTTCGATTCCCAGTGGGGATACATGTATGTGTACTCGGTTTGGTTGGTGGTAGGCTTGTCTGTCGGCCTGGCTAGCTACCACAATCTTATCTAAATATGTCGCATTAACATCAATGTTTGTAGCATTGTTGTGTTCCGGCAGCTAGAGATAAGATAAGTGCCTCAGTGGTTGAGAATTCCGCGTGAAGTGCGCTTTCACCTTCGGCCACATCACATAAGATCAAGTGAGATGAAGGACAAATACTCTTACCCTTACCTTTGACCAATAAAGAAAAAAACTGGCATACCTTCTGGTATATTGATATATGTAAATCGAATAAAGCGAGTATGTCAAAGTGAATTAGGGTACATACTCACACATATGTGTGTGTTTTTTAATGTATAAAAAAATGGCACGACCCCATTGAACCCGTGGCCCACTTTGTAATCGGACACATGTTCTCCTAAGTGTTAATTACGCTGGCAAATTATATTGGTCACTGATACGAACGGAACTTGAATTTTGATTGCGATTCAATTTGTAGTTCAATTTTGAATAGCAATTAGCAATATACTCGTATATTGGTATCTTTTGTGGTTATTGCATGTAGCCTACGAACCCCCAGAGGTGTACAATGTTTGATATAAAAAATATAAATAATTATAACTCTTAAATCATATAATTTCATATGATATAAAAAATCAAATTCAAATTCAAATAATTTATTGCACACATGTGGTTTAAAAGTTATAACAATATTTTTTTCAGTACCTTAATACATTAACCCTATGTATGTATTGCCCTATGCTAGGGCATTGCTATTATTATATCTAAGTCTATTTATTAAAAAAAACGCATCAAAATCCGTTGCGTAGTTTTAAAGATCTAAGCATACAAACATACTCGTACATAGGGACAGACAGACAGACAGCGGGAAGTGACTTTGTTTTATACTATGTAGTGATTTAATATAACAAACTGATTTTAATTTCTAAAATTCAATTAGCAATATAACGCTATTCTACTACACTAGGTACTTCTTTCATCTAATAATTGTGTATTATATAGTTTAAATTACATATTAGATAGGCACCAACCGCTTCTACCTTGAGATTCTATAAACAACTTCGCCTAGCATATCAATCAAAGCAATCAATTATCCCTCGCTGGCAATCGAACCCAGAGGTCTCCGCTGTAGTCAAGACCGCAGAAGCGCTTTGTTTGTTAAAAAACGAAAGTAGACCCGTGCCAAAAGGTTTCTATTTCAAAAACTACAATAACATACAATAACAATCAGAAATGCTAAAACGTTAGCAACTTTAAGAGGCTACTGAAGGATCATTACTTGTCCCAAAAACCATCGTCACTGTAATATGCTCTTATACTTTACTATGCATCCTTGTACGTACTTTTAATTATAACTATTATGTTTGTATCAATAGTATACTAAGTATTTATTATTATTTATTGCTGTTAGATAAACTATAATTAAGTATTTATGTTGCACCGACGCGACGAGGAGCCCAATTCAAACTCAAATATTTTTTCTCCATCCAAAGGTTGTCTGGAAGTGATCACTCTTAGTGATAAGACCGCCCTTTGTACGTGTATTTTTATGTAGTTTTTTGTCAAATGTTTTATTTTTGGTGTACAATAAAGTTTATTTATCTTATCTTATCTTAAAGATTTGATCTCATTTTTTAAAAAGTTTAATTACTATTCTGATATTAATTAAGTAAACCGCCTAGAACTGCCCCACTGCTGGGCAAAGGCCTCCATCAGACACTACAATTTTATTGATGGGTATGTCTTAAAGGCAATGGCTTGATCACCGCCCTTGCCATATGCGGGTTTATTTATTTATTTACTTAGTTACATTAACAGGTCACATCCAAAATTACATAAAAACAATTAATAAAGAAAAAATTTAACTGGGTTGCAACCCCAAACAATGTACACAGTTTGACCAAATTCGACATTTAAATAAAGAAAAAAAACATTACATTAAATTTAAAATATACATTACATTACATCACATGACAAAAAAAGGAGATACTATTGGAATAAAATTGAAAATTCAATATAATCAATTTTGACATGATTTATCTAATTTAATACTCTGAGCGAGTAGTCACTCACAGCTAGGGTTGCCAACTTTTATTAGATGAAATAGAGTATATCTGATTTCAAAGGAGGTAAATAAAGAGCACGGACTTACAAAAAAGAGTATCATTTGTTTTATATTTTTAAAAAGGTATTTTTGCAGCACATAACAATTTTTCATGGTTTTTAAAAGAATTGCATGAGTCCAAACATTCTAACTCTAAATTTATATAGATCAAGAGCTTTTTCGAACTTTTTTGGTTCTGATAATATGTTTGCATAATATTACTTGGCACTAGCATAGTAAACATTGTGTAAAAAAGAGTATTTTAGCATACTCTATTAGTGTTATAGATTATAGAGTACGCCTACATGATATAGAGTACAATACTCTATTTTAGAGTACGGGTAGCAACCTTACTCACAGCTCAAAATATTAAATCTTTGGTGATCACGAACCCAGGCTATGCATCGAAAAATCCGAAACACAGTAGGTATCGGGCCGAGCGCTTTACCACTCAGCCATCGAGGTGTTAAAGACAAGAAAGTACCCAATAACAATCATTTACGCAATTCTTTTACCTGAAGGGGTTAAATTACTGTGTTCGGGTGATGTTAAAAGTCGCGCCCCGACCTTAACTGAAGAATTCAACTTTACCCGTTAAGTAATTCAAGTTGATGAAGAAACCGCTATTCGGTCCTTCGAGCCGGCAAGTTTTAAATTGTCTTAACTCGGCTAATATCTCTTTAAACAACTCCGAGAAAGGCCTGTGATAACGAAACAACATAAAAATGTTGGCGAAATAATTGTGTAATTACGAAGGCCAAGTAGCTAAGCGTTGAGCCCGACATTCGCAAGTCCTGGGTTCAATTGCCATGACGAGCAAAGTGTAGTTAGGATTTTTGGATGTTATTTATTTTTAGTTTTTTAATTTTTTCTATTATCGGCAACCTGTATTTTCCGGTATTCTATAGAACACTTAAGTATTCTAAAATAATAAAAAAAACATAAAAATATATTTATTGTCTTGTTTTTTAAAGCTAGAAATAACAAAATTATACCGTAGCGTTCGGTAAGTCAGGCAACCTTCGGACTAGGAATAAACCTATATCTCGAATGATGGGAAACCATCGTAACCAACGCATAGAGTGTTACTATAACTAGCTTAAACCAGCTTAGTTACAATCTTAAACAAAACACAATAGTATTTTAAACAAATTGTTACAGTAATAATTCTACATAATGCCTGTATACGTTCAGACAAAGTAGTAGTCTCTGTGGTGTAAATCAGACCACCGACCGGTCTCACACCCAGATACATCAAGCTCCATAGGACCTACCTCGATAGCTACCCACCATCTTATCTATAAATAGCTGTGCCCCGCGGTTTCACCAGCGTTAATTCGCGAACAATCTACGCAGCGCGTGCAACGAAAGCTCTCAAAAAAATATTTCCTGTATTTGCAACATTTTTAATTGCTGCTCCACTTCTATTAGTCATAGCGTAATGTAATATAACCTATAGCCTTCCTCAATAAATGGACTATTCAACACAATAATATTTTTTCAATTCGAACCAGTAGTTCTTGAGATTAGCGTGTTCAACCAAACAAACTAAAATACCAGCCTGACTTTCGCAAAGGCCAGTCATCGGATGGCTGACCAAAAATGTATCATCTTGAGATCCTCCGTGCTCCGGAAAACACGTAAAGCCGTTGGTCCCGGCTGCATTAGCAGTCGTTAACCACCAATCCGCACTGGAGTTGTGTAGGGCCCGTTCTCCCTATCTATCCATAGGGAAGGCTCGTGCCCCAGCAGTGGGGACATTAAATGAGCTGATGATGGTGATGGTGATTAAAACTCGCACGAAGCACCCCCTCTAATGCGACTACGTCAGCTCGGTGACTAGACGCAACGACGGGCTGCGGCCAACAATACAATTTTCATAATATATTGTACTAGCTGTGTCCCGCGGTTTCACCCGCGTTAATTAGCGATTGCTGCTTCACTCCTATTAGTCATAGCGTGATGTAATATAGCCTATAGCCTTCCTCAATAAAATCAACAAAAATGGTTCGAATTTTTCAATTTGAACCAGTAGTTCCTGAGATTAGCGCGTTCAACCAAACAAACAAACAAACTCTTCAGCTTTATAATATTAGTATAGATAAGGTGACGGTAGTTGTTGACATTGAATAGGCGCCTTTGGCTTTCAAAGTAAAAAGTGTTGAATAATTTCGGCGGACTGGTTAGAACCACGATAGCTCAATTGGAAGAGCACCTGACTTGGAATGTCAGAAGGGTGCAAGTTCAAATCCGGCTCGTGGAAATTTTTTCAACATTTGTGTTTTTGTAATTTGTTCGCAACAAAATTTGCCGTAAAAAATATTTAAACATTTATAGATAAGGCTTCGCACACTCGGTGTCGATTTTGCAGAGTCAAAAACGCTAGGGGAGTCGGTCGCTCTCGCTGCTACTTGTAGAAGCATTGTTGTGATCGCGCGTGTTAGATCTGCGGTTCCACCTTCGCCCTTTCATCATTTAATATATTATCAGATAAGATGGCCAAGTATTAGCAGTAACAGATTTTTAAAAATTACTTTTGCCAATAGTCCATATGTCAAAATAAGGCCACACAATAGTGGATGTTTTTGAACACAAAAATCAAAGACCTACTCGATCAAGGCCGCGCTTTTGAGTTTCTTCAAACCATCTGAGACATAAAAAATAGTGGTTTAAATTCTTGAAAAAATTCAAATTGTAACTGAATGCTACTTTGACTAGATTAGATTTTTAACGAATACATACTTTTTTTCAAGAATTTAAACCATTTAAGGTCCAATGAACTTCACTTGATAGAAAAAAAATCCCAAAGTTACACCTTTTTGTAATGTTTTTTTAATATTATGACTAAACTACTGTTATTTTACATTTAATTTTTGTACTCAACTAAAGACACTAAATATTTCGCAGAGTGTGACTTGATAAAATGATTGTCTTATTTATTATGTTTAAATACCTACTAAATGCGCGAGTACGGCTACTGGGCAGGCCCGATTTTACTACTAGGCTACTTTTGCAAGAATACCTAGCCTTAAAAAGAAAGGAACCCTATATTTGTTGTATTTTTAAAAATAACCAGTTGACTTGTACAAAGGAACAAATCGGAACAAAAAATGTTTTGTCCGGATCTTTTGCACTGGCCGTGCAAATGCACAGCCATTGTGACGCACCCCGATGTTCAAAATGAATAGGTACAGAAGGGCAAATTGGTCCGATAGCTGCTTAATTACCTACGCTCGGTCGTAGCGTTAAGGTCAACGCCTACTATAATTTGTGATTAACGTAAGTTTTAAGAGTATAAACAAATGCAAAGGAAACTGTAAACAATTAAAAACGCAGCAGTTTTTATACGAACGCGTCGACTCATTATAGCAAGAAAGCAAGAAAAATGCATGACACGTAGCTGACGTGGCAAAGTGACTCATTGATGGGGTTGTCAGGTGTTGGTTTCAGCCAACGAATGGTCTTATTTTATTGCGAATGTAATATTAGCTTTAAGAAAATTGTCCTGCTTTTTAAGGGTCAAAAGGCTGGCTAAATGTTATGCCGATGTTATTTTGAATTTTTGTAGTTACCTGATAATCTGCTCACGGACGACTGGCGTTCTCCCCAGTATGCCCGAGATCACACCGTACGAAAGCGGACGCCTGAATCATTCGTTTGTATGAAGCCTTCTGTACCTATTTATTTTGTACCTAAAGCAAAGCAACACTTATTGTCTGATCGCCACGTGTACTTGTTACAGGCAGATAAATAAAAATTATCGCAAATAGATCGCAAAGCTATTTAAGATATTACGAGAATTAACACCTACAGTATTTTTTAGTTGAATGAGTGATTGGGTGAACATCGAATGAGACCGTCGCGTTTCTGGCGCGAACACTAACTATTTATAACAACAATCATCATCAGCTCATTTCATGTCCCCCCATGGTACAAAGTTTTTGCTTCACGTATTAATATATATATAGTAAAATTAGGTTGTATTGCTGTAACTACTTTTTTAAGAGGTACACCGGTCTAGACCTAGGTGGTCCTGGGTTCGATTTCGTGGTAGTGATAAGTACATATCTGTACCACCATCTTGTCTAAGTATATCGATTATTCTTGTATTTATTTATTTTATTTCAATACACAACTATCCTTACAGACTGAAATGAAAGGAAGAATCTCCTCATGAGCTAAAGCAAAGTACAAACAAAACAATTATCACAGTGATCTAAATATAACATTAATTTGTGACGTTAGTCGCGATTGATAACATTTATACATAGATATTGTGTTTGTGCAATAAGCGGTCCACAATTAGTCCTAATTGTGGCTCTTCGTAATGGCCACTGACGGCCATAATTCCGGCCACTGATTATAGATGGCGATAAGCAACAATGCACGGCTCCTACACTGTTTCATGACCAATTACTCTTTGCTAATTGGTGTACAATTGCTCAAGCTAACTCATTGTAACACTGTCATGCTTTAATTTAAACAATCATATTGCGAGAAGCTCGATAGCGCAGTGTTTACGCGCTGGTTTGCTATTGTTAATTCACTAAGTCCGGTTATTTACAAAAAAAATATCATCTCGAGCTCCTCCGTTGAGAAAATTTAAAACAAAAAATAGAAAAAAAAACGATTAATTTTGGGGGTTCCCCATACTTAGAACTGAAACTCAAAAAAAATGTTTTTATCAAGCCTATACGTGTGGGGTATCTATGGATAGGTCTTCAAAAATGATATTGAGGTTTCTTATATCATTTTTTTCTAAACTGAATAGTTTACGCGAGAGACACTTCCAAAGTGGTAAAATGTATGCCCTCCCCCCTGTAACTTCTAAAATAAGAGAATGATAAAACAAAAAAATATATATACTTAGTGTACATTACCATGCAAACTTCCACCGAAAATTGGTTTGAACGAGATCTAGTAAGTAGTTTTTTTAATACGTCATAAAGTACGTAACCCTTCGTGCGCGAGTCCGACTCGCACTTGGCCGGTATTTTCAAGTCAAGTCAAACAAGTCTCCTTTCTTTGTATCTCATCTCTGTGACGTGAGATTTCCGTCGGAGCAGCTCGCAGGTACCGTGTGCCGTGCATGCTTTTCTGTAACAGAAAATATGCTATGTATGCTTTAAACTCTTTTTATGGTTGAAGTTTAGATAGTTTTGTTTTTTAATGTATTTTATGAGTATTCTAATTGAGTGGCTATATTGTTGCATGTTTATTAAATACTAGCTCAATACAACTCCAATGCGATTAATATGTATCGATATTGGGATAAGTTTCGCAATTTCGGAACGCCCCATCTCGATAATAATTTGTTCACTCAATTTCCACGCAATTTTATTCCAATGTAGCTCGCTTTTAAGAGTGCCATTTGAATTTTTTTGATTTGGGATTGGAAATTGATTATTGCAATTGTGTTTCAAGAGTAACCCACCTGATTTTTCTAATTTCACAACCTACCTAGAAGCGCTTGGATTTCATCCCACCAATGGTTAAATGACTTCATCCGGAATCGTTAACTACTGAGAATGCTAATTTAATGATGTCTACAATATCATAATTTAAAAGTTAAATCCAATCATTATTGTACAAACACAATATGATACATAATAATTAAACAAAAACAGTAGTCACAGGGTTTCAAATTATGTTTTTGTACTGACATCTTGGACGTATTCTTCAGTTTACGCATTTTCCCAGCCCTAATTGTCTATAAACCACACTGAGCTGATACATAATTAATGGAGCCTCGCATTTTTATATCACAATCCCACGGGAACACTCCGCTAACGAAGATGGCAACAAAAGCCTCGTACAATTCCTTTAAAACAATGAGCTTGCGCTGTCTCCCTTCAACTTTAAATAAGTAGTGAGACAGCGACGTCCACATTCTTGACTATGCACTATTGTTCAGATGCTGCACTTTTGCTGCAAACTGAATATAAAAATTTCACGGTCCAATCATCTTAATGTCGATGTAAATCTCTCTCTTTCATTCTTTAAAGACACTATCATGCTGTCCCTGTCCGTTTAGAATCCTAGACGCAGCGCTGATATCGACGCAGTCTTATCAGAGAGAATTGGTCATGGTAATCTTGTCGCTGTTTTTAGCTGCGTACAGTTGAATTTGGATTGTCTGCGTCTGGTCTCCGAGGTTGTTCACATACCTGAATGGCCGTATCTCGTAGTATTCGAGAATGGAACAGCGCACATTCACAAGCCAGTATCGCGCTTGCCTTCGTCGGGGGAGGTTGTGTTGTTGTGTTTTTAGCAGCCGGCGAACGCGTGTGTGTTCTCAAAAATCGTGAAACGAAAGTGACTACTATCAGTTAACTCGCACATAATTAGCCTTCGGAGTGAAGTTTAAAAACATGTGTGATTAGTTTAAAGTGTGCTCCCGTATATTTTTCTGGATTGGAATTGTCTCGAAAGGTATGTCAACCAGTCTGTTTTGTTTTTAATAATTAACTGCCTATAAGGAGCGGATAAGAACGATTTTCTTTTGGTATGCACCAAGAACCGGTTTTTCGTCCGGTGAACCGTGGGAAGGAATCCTATTTGCAAATATTTCGATTGCATTGCTGCTCGTTGTAGTTGCACGTTTTTTCACTTGTTTTTCGATATAGGTTCTCAGAACGGGTGATATATGTCTTTCCTTGCTTGAATACTGATATAATTTTGTTGTGTTGTATATGACTGACGCTATTGCAACTTGCAACGTAATTCATCATTACAAAGTATTTAGCAATTTGCGCTGTTGTTTTAAGACTTGGGTTTGTTGGAATCAGTTTATTGAAGACTGACCAGTTTATGCTCAACCTTACCTAACTATTTAGTAATCTGTAAAGTGAGCACGACGTGAATGGGATGTTAAGTTAGCTACGGCTTGCACGTAGAGAAGTCTAGATATCTTGAGATAGGTCTTGAGAAATGTATCAACATCTCTATTGTTTATGTTAGGTTAGGTTCGGTTATAATTCTGTGGGATGGTTTGAGTAATGGCATTTCTTGAGCATATGATAAATTCGTCAGTAATCTTAAGAACGTAATCTCATGTGCGTCGAACACAACGTCATCTCTTTTGAACAATAAAAGGACCTGCCAACAAACGTCTGTCACTTCGAACTTCCGACGACGCCGTTCGGGTCAAGCTCGAACTTGTCGGAACTACAGGCAGAAAAGTTAATATTCTAAATAAACAAAGAATAAGGTCCGAATAGTTATTCCGTGTATTGTCTCTTTCACTCTCATTTGAAATGACGTTTAGATGACAGGAACAAAACACGGAATAACAATTCGGACCTTATTCTTTGTTACAAAAACACAAATGTTGAAAAAATTTCCACGAGAAGAATTTGAACCAGCACCCTTCTGACATACCGGGTTTTTCAACATTTGTGTTTTTGTAATCTTTAAAAATTATTTGAACATTTTATTCTTTGTTTATTTGTAAGGGGCTAATATTAAATAAGAATATGAAACATTTCTTTTATATCTCTAAGTTTATTGTTGAATGCTACAGTAACTATTATTGTTACATCAATCTCTTCTGTCTTCATTATCAGTCTAAGTACACACGTCCGCACAACAAACTACCACAAACGGTCACCTCAATAGACTATAAGTGCCTTACAAATAAACAAAGAATTAGCTCCGAATAGTTATTCCGTATTTTGTTCCTGTCATGTAAGCTTACTCTTTGTTTATTTGTCCTAAGGGTCTTACAGATAAACAAAGAATAAGGTCCGAATAGTTATTCCGTGTTTTGTCTCTTTTAGGGCTGATTTATCAATCATCGGATAAAACTTATCCTTCTGACAAAGTATTACGCAATCAAGCTAAAATGTCACCCGTTTAAAAAGAAAAGTCATGTATGACAATACATTTTTAAAATAGTTATATCTAATACTTTATCAAACGAATAAGTTTTATCGGATTATTGAAAAATCGGCCCTTACTCTAATTTGAAATGACGTTTAAATGACAAGAACAAAACACGGAATAACTATTAGCAGCTTATTCTTTGTTTATTTGTAAGGCACAAGAACAAACGGGTGTTAATGTTTTGGAATTAAATATTGTTGTCGCGAACTAGATTGATAAAAATGCTATGGTTTTATTAAGCTTTAACGTCTATTGATGGAATGAAAACATCGCACTCGGTGTGACTGAAGAAGATTAATGGTGGCTAGATATAAGTATTGAGAGTGAGAGATGATCCCCATTATGTTATTACTGTCCTAGTGGAATGACGTTAGTTGAATTATGTGGTAGAGAGTTTGTTTTAATTAGGACAGTATGGGAAAATCTGAAACTATAGGAGGCAGTTAACTATAGAGATACAGATAATCTGTCTGGTAACAAGTAATTTAGTTTCTTTTTTGGATGCAATAAAACGACGAAATTATCCTAACATGAAACAGAGTCGACCCGCATTAAAAAAATATCGATTTGGATATTTTGTATGTACCTACTCACGCTTGACCAAAAAATATGAAGTGCCAAATCAACAAAAATATGACCTAATCTTTCCATAAACATTTTCTTCGTATTTCTTATCGTAACGGGCTTCCTCATCGTCCCAGTTTAAAAAAAACACTGTATAGAGTAAGTAATCTAAAAGGGCCGGCATGGACCTGCCTAGCATCGTAAGGGCACAGAATAAATAATAGTACATTAGTAAAGGCCAGAATCCTTTTTTTAGTATTAAATAAAGATGGCGTTCAAACCCAAATATAAAAACAATACATTTATATAAAAGCAACAGCCATCCTTTATTTACCAAGAAAACTTTGACGTCCCTATCAGCAAATTTAAATTTGCCGTGATATCAATTCCCTGTTATAATAAATTTGAACTTGAAATTTTGAATTGTGAATAAAACTCCAACACATCACTGATTACAGACACGGTAAAATTATTATAACACATTACAATGGTTTACGACCGCGACCGACATTAAAAGGGTTAATCTAAAGTAAACTTTAACCAAAACATTAACCACCACACCTAAAGATACAGATAGCTAATCTAACGAGTTCACAAGAAATGTGTCCAATCAAATGCGTAGGTATCCAAGTATCCAACTAACGGAGATAACACTAAATCAGTTAATACTCAAATTGGATAACAAAATTGTTGATTAACTATACTAATAATAGTTTATTTAACTTGTATTGTTTTTATTTACCATCTTTTTGTGTAAAAGATCGGGTTATTCCCTGAGAATTCCATTCCCCGAGGATCCTGTCCCGGAGGATCCTGATTTGTTTTTATCTTCATGAACTTAATCAATAAATACTATGTGTAGCTTAAAAGAACCGTCATGTCAGCAGAAAAAGTGGTCAAATATATTTATAAATTAATATATTTTTTGTTAACGGTACAAGTTAAACACAATAGAAAAAATAACAAAAGTAAATGTAACCACATTTATCGCATTCGGGAACCTCCGGGACAGGATCCTGGAATAGGATTATCAGGGAATAACCCAAAAGATCGAGGTATTGATGCCTTAGATATCTTCATACCTTTGCCCTTGTCGTGGCTTAATGGCTTAAGTTAGGTTAGGTTAGTTTGGTGATCGATTAAATACAACCCTTTTAATATTATTGGGAGAGCCGTTTGCCAAAGGACAAAGGTCCATTAATAGACATCTTTTGCTTTAAATGAAGATGATGATGGTTGAATTTAAACAACTTTTACCGATCTATAATGTTGTATATTATAGATATATATAGTTATGTAGTATTCGCAAAAACTTAATAAAACAAAATAAAATTATTCCATTTATTTTATGCAATTCTTCATAATGACCCTATAACCGTTCCATATAGATAAGACAGCCAGTTGTAGTGGTTGCTGTTTCCGGGTGTGGCGACTGGCAATCTCTTATTACGCTATCTTCTTTTAATGCAATATAATATCTTTTACTGTTTTTTACTAACTTATACAGGGTGGGTAGGAGTATAACGAAAGATGAAACCAACGATTCTAGTGCCTATTTGGACAAAAAAAAGTAATACAAATACGGCTCGGTAAAGCCGTCGTAAAAATTTTCGAGATAAGTATTAAATTATTTATGTAATTCACAAGTTGAAAATTCTCAAGGGTAACACGCCTGTAAATATGACGTAATCACACACACAAACAAGTACATTTTAACTACGAATAAGTTTTTATTAAAAGTTGAGTTTAAACAGCAAAAATTTTCATTACGTATTGGGATAAATGGAATCAAAAAAATGTTGTCTAATGTAGGTAGCAATCACTCTTTTAACTAAGGCTTCGTTCACAAGGGAGTGACTATCGATAATTTTTTTTTTGTTCCAGAAATTAAGTAAGTTAATAAAGCAGTTTTGGACCCATGTTGATATAGCATTATTTACTCGTAACACCACCAGGAATCCATGGTTTAAATCTGTCGGTATACTCCTGTCAGGGTGGGAACCCTGTATGTATGGATGTGGACGATATGTATGAATATATACACTGGTAGATAAAATCTTGGACAAATTTTTTGTTTATTTATTTTTTACACAAATCAAATTTACCTACAACAGATACCTACATGGTTATAAGATTTAAGTAAATATTTATAAAGTAGGTAGGCTGTAGCTAGACACTATGTGTACTTAAACAAAATAAATTCAAATTATTGAGACACCTATTATTGGATATGTGTTTTTTGGATAAACTTTTTAATGGTAGTTTGTCTTTCACTAATTTCACTATCGGTGCCATGTAGACATTCTAGGTATAAATTAAACCAAATCATACCAAATAAAGGATTTGAATTTTGAAATTGGGTCAAATTAAATTAAATTGCATTAAATAAGCTGAGGCCACTTTTTATCCCGGAATCGTCTCACAACGCAAAAGAAGTAAAAAGTTTTTTTTAAATTTTACTACAAGCAGGGTACAGTATAGCTTTTACTTTTAAAAAAATAATAGAAAAATACTTTTGTAACAATACAAAAGCATTTTATATTATTTTTTGTTAAATAAAAATTTATTTTAGTTATTGCCTCGCCACTGGTATCGCCTACAACGTACAACATTGTAAAAGATCGAACGTGCCCACAAATAGACCACAAAATGCTAGAATTTGTGTGTTTCTACTAACAACTATTAAGTGCTCGGCGGGAGCCCTACGCCATTTGGTAAAAACAAACAGCCATAATCTGTGCCATAAATAGGTACCTACCTCACGTGGGCCACAAATCTATTGCTTGCTATATCCATCTCGCTTGTTAGGTTTGTAAGAAATTGCGCGAGCGTAGGAATGGCTAGTTTTTAGGGTACCGTACCACAAAAGGAAAAACGGAATCCTTATAGAATCACTTTGTTGTCCGTCGTCAGTCCGTCTGTCTGTCAAGTTCCTTTTTCTCGGGAACGCGTGGGGGTACCTATCAAGTTGAAATTAACATCTAACACTTTTCTGTGGTCCATTGCATTGTTAAAAATCAAGCTTCTAAATCAATGCTTCTCATCCAAAGATACGGTCATTTGAGCCTTATCTAACATTTCGCAGGGGAATCAAAATCTATAGAGTACTACCCATAGACCTAGAATCATGGAATTTGGCAAGATGGAAGGTCTTACAGCACAAGTAAAGGAAAAAATTCGAAAATCGTTAACTTGTTGTTCCATAACAAAAAAAAAATGATTTTAGTATTACAAACTTATTTGCAGTTGGTAAACTAATCGCGACTATGTCGATGTACATAGAGACACTCGATCACCGTGATGGAGGAACTATTTACATACAAGAATGTACGGAGCCCTTGGTACGCAAGTCCGTCTCGCACTTGACCGGCTCTTTTTGACCTCTACAACATTACAAATTATTTCACCTTTGACACCTTATATTGGAAAAAGAAATTTCGGCGGGCTGGTTAGAACCACGATAGCTCAATTGGAAGAGCACCGGACCCGGTATGTCAGAAGGGTGCAGGTTCAAATCCTGCTCGTGGAAATTTTTTCAACATTTGTGTTTTTGTAATTTGTTCGCAACAAAATTTGCGTTAAAAATTATTTGAACATTTTACCTTACATTTGGTCACCCATCCGGTGACACGACATGACTAAAGTATAAAAAATGCTTTCTAAAGTTCACGCGAATAAAACAATTTTTAGGGCTCTACTCAAGGTTTTTTTTACACATTTATTATATTTTAATTTATCCTGACTAAGATACTACGCGTTGGTCTTTTCATAATAAGTTTATTACTTGCACATTGACTTTATTCTAATCGGTTGCGTTCCGTTCTACGCAAAAAGAGCGTGTGGTAGAATTTTTATTCAACACTTCCCAAAATTACAAAATTAGCTTGACTCGTGCAAGATCGCAACTCAAACGCACGAAACGCTCCGACGCGACGTCGAACTCCAGTACGCTGTTCAGTTTTTAAACAATCTATAATAATAACATGTTCATAAAAGCAAATGTAAAGAGGATATTGCATTAGAAGCCCGTTCCAACCTGCCTCGCAAGGGGCAAAGATATCTAGATCTAGGCTGTCTATAAAACCAGTCGCAAAGTCGGTTGGATGCAGTGCAACGACCGTTAATATCAAGTTTTTTAACATTTCACATTTCTCTGTGGATATTAATATCTTTACTAGCATTTTACTCGCTACTTCACTTCGTCCGCAAAAAATAGAGGTTTAAAAAAAAACTTTTTTTAGATAATAATATGAAGTCTTATTATTTGATAACCTTATTGTACCCTTATTTGTAAAAAAAATTTGTGTCCAGGTGACGAAAACATAAAAGGGATTTAATTTAAGTTTTACTAAGTGGACACGCGTAAAAAATTTGGCGTGTCCAAGTGACGAAATAATAAGTGATACTAATTTTGAGTTTCACCAACAAGACACACTTGTGTCTCCTGTGTCGAGTTTGTGAAGAACCCAGGAACGTAGCATTCTATCCGTGAAAGAATTTTTG
This sequence comes from Eudonia mercurella, assembly GCA_963082485.1. NCBI lineage: Eukaryota > Metazoa > Arthropoda > Insecta > Lepidoptera > Crambidae > Eudonia > Eudonia mercurella. Next base: position 16,029,057 of record OY720038.1, read on the forward strand.
GAATTAGACCAGTAAGTAGTTCCAGAGATTACCCTGCGCAAACAAACAAACAAACAAACAAAGTCACAAACGTTACCTCTTTAGTAATGGTATAGACTATACCAAATATTGGAGACTGTATAACCTAGTTCCTATATCTCATAAATATGCCTGGCTACTTTAGTTCCATGCTTCGGAAGGCACGTGAAGCCGTTGTTCCCGGGCTGTACAATATTAGTATTCGATAGCAATATCCGCACTGGGCCCGCGTAGTGGTTTATGGCCCGTTCTCTCTGTGGTGTTCATCCATAGGGAAGACTCGTGTCCCAACAGTGGGGACATAAAATAATCTGGTATTGATGATGATGAAGTATTTTATCTTCATGATCCCCTGATCGCGGTCCCCAACAAACGTAGTGAACGGGTTCCGTAAGGGAACTACTCTGGACCTATGCTTTACATCGAAGAGAACTGCGACACTCTGGGTTCACTTCGATGCGCTACTTTCGGAAGCAGGCTCCTAATGGCGTTCGGGTAGCGTCCGCTACGGTACAACGCGGTGTCATCGGCGAAGAGCGAGAGCTCTGGTAGGCTACTCTTGACGCAAACTCAATCTCAATACAATTCCAATCCCAAATCTAAAAAATTCAAATGGCACTATTAAAAGCGATAATAGCGCTACATTGGAATTAAATTGCGTGGAAATTGAGTGAACAAATTATTATCGAGATGGGGCGTTCCGAAATTGCGAAACTTATCCCAATATCGATACATATTAATCGCATTGGAATTGTATTGAGATTGAGTTTGCGTCAAGAGTAGCCTACCTGTTCCGCGCGTCGGAATGGGGATGTCATTGGTGTACGACGTGTACAGCAATGGGGAAAGGGCACTACCTTGCGGAACCCCGGCCTTTATCGGATGAGTGGAGGAGAGAGTACCTTTGTGTCGGAAACGAAAGCTACGGTTAGTAAGATAGGATCTAATCAGCCGGATTAGTCTATCGGGCATATCTAATTGATAAAGCTTATAAACGAGTCCGTCGTGCCAGACCTTATCGAAGGCCTTGGCTACATCTTTTTCTTTTGACGGGTGTGTAAACAAAATCCGATATCACGTGCTTTTATAGGGGTTCAGTAGGCCGCAACTCGTGACGTTCCTTACTTCTTCACGTAAACCGGGATAGCTTATTAAATACTGGCGTGATTTGAATGAATTTGGTATCAATTTAAAGTTAACAGTTGAACCTTTAAAATGGTGTTATTTTATCATTATTTACAAATTATTTAGTACTCAAGATCGCGTGGAACCAATTTTAAGTAAGTGATTTCATACTTTTGCTCGCGAGTGTATTAACACTGTTGTTATGACATATTAAGCTATGATGATATTAGCTAGCCACGCGGACATAAAACAAGCCCTACCATCAATCAAACCGAGTACAATCACGTACTCCCCGCTGGGAATCGACTCCGGTCTTAACCGCTAGACCATAAAGGCGGTTAAGTCTCTTTTAATATTACGTACGAAATTTAATCTTCATCGACCCATATATTCTCATATAAAACTTACAACAAATATAGCAGCACCAATATCTTCCGAATAAGACATTAAGATCAAAATCGTATCATAAAGGAATATTTACTGCGCACATTATAAATGACGTATCGTAACAGAGCTGCAATCGAAAATGACTCATAATTCTCACCGTAAATAGCTTTTGTAACGACTTGCATGCTATCTGAATGCAGGGAATATATGTATAACGAATCTGCGCTGGGAAAGATATTGCTAAAGCTTTTGTTAAAACAGTCACCTTTATACTAACTAGTGGTTGCCCAGTGGTCGAAATTCGACCGTAATTTTGTTAAGGCTGCACGTATTGTATCCTAAACAATGAAAAATTAAAAAAGATAGAATGTGAGTTTGGATTGGCATTGACAGATTTCGGCCGCTCCTCTTCCATTTTTGAAATTTTTGAAAAGAGTATATGCTAGTGTGTCAAATACATGGTAGTATGTGTGTGTAATGTTTGTTTTATTGATTTAATGTATTTTTTAAGAATAATTAAAAAAAAATTAAAGCTAAAGACAAAATTTCAGTTGCTGACTCGTATGTACCCATTAGGGTAGAGGAAAAAAAATGTCGATGTCACTGGTTCATGCTGAACACTGGTAGCCCCTAGATAAGGAAAAAGGGAATTCAATGAACCAAGTAGTTCTGGTATTAAAAACAAATTTAAAAAAAATATTACAATTTGGATAACCTTCTCTATATAAACTATAAGTGTGCGAAATTTCATAGTCCTCCGTCCGCGCAATTTTCGTAAAAAGGGGTACAAAGTTTTAGCTTCACGTATTAATATATAGATATGCTTAAATAAAAAAAGGAATTCCCTCCCAGCACACCTATTTCCTCCTTTCTACAACATGGATGAGGTGTGAAGCAGTCTGCAGAAGCATCTTGCAGATCGGCACGGTGAGGACCGCTAGTCAGGCACAAGGCACAATCCTGCACGAGTGCTGTCCTCATATCTGGACTCTACTTCTGCTAAACATCAGGCGGCAGAGAGAAGCCATTCGCCAACTATTCTATAAAAAAAAAACGACGGGTTGCACTCTGGGATTGCCGGCAGAAGTGAAAACTTGAATATTAACGTTGTGCATTTTTGATATTTTGGAATGGTTAGGGAATAATTTTGCACGAATTGCTTTAATTATCAGTATAAAAGTACTCTCATTTATGTGGTAGAATACAATATTTATTGAGAGTCTATACATATACATTAAAATTGTAAGACAACATCACACTACAATCAATAAGTTAGATTAATGATGTATTTAAAAGTATGGTACCTGTTTTATCATGTTGTAAGAATTTATGTCCTTATTTGTTTTAAATTGTTATTTTTAAATTGTTATTGAACTCTTTTTTTTTTAGACTTTGTTTGTTAAAAGTATAAGTATTTAATATTTTCATTTGTTAAACTACTCATTCTATGTAAACGCGGTGCGCAACAATCACCGGAATTCAATTTTAATGTGAGAATTAGTTTACCTGTTGTGAATGTACTGAATTGCATTCTGTAGTTGTGCCAATTAATTAAATAAATAAATAAATAAATAAATTTATTGGGCTATCGTACACAAACATGACAATTTATATTACATTAAAAAGTTATATTAAAAATTTATATTACGCCGCGCCAGCTGTCTACTCTCCATCCGTCTTACGAATTTTCGATCAGGTCATGTGTCCTGACGCGAGTTTAACATTTTTTACCCATTCCTCTACTCTCCATCCGTCTTACGAATTTTCGATCAAGTCACGTGTCCTGACGCGAGTTTAACATTTTTTACCCATTCCTTTACTCTCCATCGGTCTTACGAATTTTCGATCAGGTCACGTGTCCTGACGCGAGTTTAACATTTTTTACCCATTCCAATAAAAGTGCACAACGCCGCTAAAGAAGTTTTCACTTCAATAATGCATCTACATTTTTATGCTTTCACTTCGAACTGTAATAAGGATATTTATACGGTTAGCGGTATAACTCTGCTGAAACGTCGGGTATTTAAAAATACTTGTGAGCTTATAACAATTACCGCTACAATGGCTAACAAGTGCCATCCGTGAAGTGCAAGACACAATTATACTGGGCGCTTTTCCCCTCCCCCATGAAAGATCAACACGTGCTGAGGTCCTAGCCTTTAGTGGTGCTCTCTGGTATTCCGCTCTCGACATAAATCGAACGCCCTGAAGAATATATTCTTCGGGGCTGAGCTTGCTAGCAGCAAGGTTTGAGGATTCCCACGAGTCATGTCTTGATCAGGTGGCAAGCCATGAGCTCTTAAAGCAGTATTGTAGTAGTATTGTAGCGGTTGTGAAAAAGAGACTTGTGTACTTCGATTGTTGATCGAAGCTTGTGTAGCGGCGTATATACACGCGTCTCGTTTCACAACTGCAATAACATTGCAGTAGCACTGCTGAGCCATTTACCATGATTAAAAATTATGTTGAAAAGGCCTTAACTAAGGCTCGAGGTACACTATATTATAAAAATATCATCGCACCAACTCATTTTATGTTCCCACTGCTGGGGCACGAGCCTTCCTTTTGGATGGATAGGAAGAACGGACCATGAACCACCACGCGGACCTAGTGCGGATTGGTGGTTGTTAACGACTGCTAATGACTGCTATGGACCAACCGCTTTACGTGCCTATCGAAGCACGGAGGAAGAGGTAGATAAAAAATATATATATCTATAGTTAATTTATTAATAATATCCTGTGCATATTACGCGCTACATTTGTTACTAAACGCTATCACAAAGAACTGAACAGGATATGAGTAAATAAAAGTCTCTTACAGTAGGTCCTTGTTTATTACGAAGGTTAAGTCGAGCCATAGTATATGAGCACACAGTAGAGCGCAGAGTACGAACGAAGGGTGAATATTTTTATATAACTTAAAACTTGATGCAAAAGGACAACGCTGTGGGGTATGAGTAATTTGAAGGTTTTTTTTTGGCGATGTCGCTTCAAAAAAATATTTCATGTTAAAGATCTTATTCCAATAAGCAGAAAATTATTAAACCGAGTAAGTCTATCATGGGCAGATTTTAAGTTATTTCATATTAAAAAAAAATCAGTATGTATGCGGTGCGGAACAACCCGAGGGCGCCTCTAAAGGCTAGGACCTCTGCTCGGGTTGACCGGGCCGTGGTGGTAGGAAGAAGCGCCCAGGTACATGTCTTTACCCTGGTATAAAGCGCGTGTGAACCGGCTCGTCGTACCCTTGCTCTACGAGTGCGGTGTCTTGGGCCTAAGTGTGCATGTTTAGTGTATTATCTACATGTGTAGTGGCATTTAAAGGATCGGGCGGGGCGTGATCGAATGGCGATCAAACGAAAATTTGTATAGCAAAATTTTAACTCTTCTCGTATGTCGCCAGGACGCTGCTTCAACGCAACACTAATTTTCGTTTTCGCTAACGTGATCAAGTGACCCACCATCTTATTTAAAATGTCGACATAGTATCAATGTTTGTAGCATTGTTGTGTTCCGGCAGCTACACATAAGATACCCATTGCCTCAAAAGTTGAGGATCCCGGGTGAAGTACGCTTCCATCATTGGCCTTATCATCACTTAACATCAGGTGAGATCAAGACACTGTGCTTACCCGTTGATATATACTACTCAAAACAAAATAAGGGCCACGAGGTATTTTGTCTGTACCATGAAAATAATAAAACCAATATTAATTTTTTTGTCTCCATAACGAAAACTAATGTTGTTTTTACCGTGTAGACCAATAAATTTATTCCAATAATAATGATTAAAAAGTTTATTTGCTTTTGAAAGAAAAAACACATTTAAGGTTAAAAATAAAAACAATGTAAAGTTACTGAAAACAAAAGAAAATACTCCATGCTCATCTTTTAGTAACGTGTGTGCCCCCCTCGTTTCGTTACGCACTCCTGAAGCCTGGAGTGCATGCTCTCAATCAAATGCCTGACATTTTCCATTGGAATCTCTTCCCAGGCTCTTTTAACAGCGTTGATGAGTTGCTGTTGGTTGTGGATTTCCTGATTACCGTCTCTAACTCTTCGTTTCAACTGATCCCACATGTGCTCTATTGGATTTAAGTCCGGACTGTTCGCCGGCCACGGCAAGACTTGAATTTGAGACGCTTCCAGTACAAACCGAGTCGCTTGAGCCGTGTGTGCACGAGCATTGTCTTGCATCAAGATGAATCCAGGACCCGCTCGCTGGGCAAATGGGATCACATGTGGTCTGACGACTTCCTCAATATACCGCTGAGCAGTAACAGTACCCTCATTTAAAATAGCGAGCTCAGTTTTGCCGTGTAAGCTTATCCCGCCCCAAATCATTACATTTGGACCACCAAAACGATCGACTTCATGGATGCAGGCTTCTGAAAATCTCTCGCCGCGTCTTCTCCATACTCTAATACGCCGATCGTCGTTAAAAAATTTAACTTTGCATTCGTCTGTGAAGAGCACCATGCCAGCACTGGGACATAAACCAATGGGTTTATGTCCCAGTCCAAATGTAGACGGGAAAATCTTAAACGATTTGCACGATGATTTCTGGTTAATGGAATACGGACAACTCGCCTTCTTGATGCCTGCTGGTCTTCATGCAATCGATTACGAATAGTTTGGTCACTGACACGAGTACCCGTTGTGAGCCGTAAACGATTTTGCAGCTTGCGGGCCGTCGTTGTGCGATCTCGGCGCGCACTTAATCGAATGTAACGATCCTCTTGAGCTGTTGTAATGCGAACTCTGCCCGAACCAGGTCTTCTTCTAACACTGCCGGTCTCTTGGAAACGATTCCATAGATTTTGAATAGCTCTTCGAGAAAATCCCAATTGCAAACCCACAGATCGCTGCGAATGACCTTCTTCAATCATTGCAACGGCTCTGGTTGCTGTCAGCGAGTCCATATGACGCCTGCGTGCTTGTGGCATATTGCAAAAGATGTTTCTGACTCGAGATATCAATGAACTCTGATAATTTCTAATAAACCAAGAAGCTAAGGAAAGCAAAACGTCAAAGAAAATGCAATCAAAATTTTTAAAAATAATTTTAAATCAAATTTTATTTAAAATTGTTGCCAGCATTAGATGAATACTACAATATTAAAAAGTTTAGGTATCAAAGAGTTTGTATACTCAATATTTTACTACTTTCAATATGTAAATGTTTAATAATTTACACCAAAATGAAAAAATACCTCGTGGCCCTTATTTTGTTTTGAGTAGTATATATGTATAAAAAAATGTCTAGGTACACTAAGTATGTACCCTGATGACAAACATTTGCCGGCCAAGGTGGACCTACTGTCGCATTTCCACTGCTATCGTACCCAACACGTTACGTGGTACCGTACCGGTTGTTTGTTCTCATATCGCTGAGATATTCAATCCAGTTACTTTATGGCAAATAAAGATCATGACTGTGGTGAAAGCGAGATAAAGAAATGCTTTGTTAGTACTATGAATCTGTGTTATATAAAGGGTCTTAGGCATGTAGGTACGATTGTCAAAACAAGATATGTCTACTTGTAAGCATATTATGTACTAGTTGACCCGGCGGACTTCGTACCGCTTTAACAGTTTCCATCATTGAGTTAAATATATATATCAATGGTTTCCATGACAACAAAACAAACAAATCATTTTGTATTGGAAAATTAAATAGTCGTTTTTAGTATTTTATAAAAATATTGTATTTTTTAATATAGCCTATGTTACTCAGCGCTAATGTAGCATTCTAATGGTGAAAGATTTTTAAGAGTTTTTGAGTTTATTCGTTGCAAACATACATACATACATACAAATATACAAAGGTTTCCTCTTTCTAATATTAGTATAGATTTAGGTGAAAGTAATAATTAATTCTAATATTACGAAGTGTAATGCATAAACTGTAAGTGCCTTACAAATTAACAGAGAATGAGGTCCGAATAGTTATTCCGTGTTTTGTTCCTGTCATGTAAACGTCATTTCAAATTAGAGTAAAAGAGACAAAACACGGAATAACTATTCAGAGCTTATTCTTTGTTTATTTGTAATAAAATAAAGTAAATAAAAGCTTTGTCACGTACTAGTTCTCAAGTACTGATTTGCTCATTATAAAATCAGGAGCTATTAAGCGTACTTAAGATTTGGTAGGTTTTTTATAGGACACCCGCTAAGAAGCAATTTCTTTTAAGAAAAACGGGTCTGAAATAGGCCGTGTAATTTCGAACCAATTTGGATCGCCCATGCGGGTTTCAACCTTGCTCATAATAGCTTTATTTAATACGATTAAGATCAGCACGGTATCCGTTATCTGAGAAAAGAGGTAGACACACTGAGTAAACAAACTAGAAACCACCGTCAGACCTCCAGGCCTTGATAAAGTGCAATGTTTCCGCGTGACGTGGTAAACAGACGCTTGCTTCATTAAATGTTCAACCATATGCCATATGAGTAAAGTTCAAAATCTATTGAGGAAATTTGACAGTTAGTGGTAATCTGATGTGCAGGCGTTTGTACAAAGCCTACAGTTACACCGTATTGCAATTAGCAGGCTTTAATTAAACTGCAAATAACACTTGAATAGGATACAAGACTGCGCAATCCCGTCGTCTCTTTCAATAGCTATTCTATCGTTTGATATAGCTGTGGCATTCATCATCAATATCATTATTTACAGTTTGATATGTAACATCTTTCCGCTCGCTTTCTATATAAGCAATTTGTGGAAGTGATTTTGTGAAATGGGACGGAAGTATGTGTAACAGTGTAACAGGAAGTCGGGGAAGCGCGCAAGCGCGCGCCATTTTGTAAATTTTAAATCGATATGAACATGACATATTATTATATGTGACATATTGTGTCATTTGACTATGAATGGTCCTTTTGATATGTCAAATGTCTTCTAATGAGTAGGTGCATTTATACTGCATTCATTTTTTAGTTATAATAATACCTGACCCATTTTTTTCAGAATATACTTAATGTTAAAATTGCTTATTACTAAGGTGAGATGTCAAATGTTACACATCATATGCGACTACTGTAAGGCTTCTTTTATTACTAAAGGTTTGGCAAATGACACTGCTCTGTCTGATCTTAAACAGAAGCAATGTTTAGATGCGAAGACACCTGGTGGAGCAGAATTGTGCCTCATTTAAAGGACCCCCATGCTATAGGAAGGAGGATATCCTCCTATAATTTTTTTAGTAACGTTGACGAAGAAAAGATTCACCAAATTTCTTTGTTCGCGACGGAATAGCTGCCACAGTAAATCGGTGACACCGAAGGAAGACCAACGCTTGGTTCTGTGAAGGATATAACAACACGGCACTTAAGTTGGTAAGGTTATTATCGTGTACTATGCATTTTTTCCAGTGTTAGGCAAAAGCCGAAAAAACCTATACAATATTATTCTTTTTTTTCATTTTTAATTAATGCTTTTTGCATGCAAAGTTCCGAACTTTTTATATTTTTCGAGGATAACGAAGTAGATTCTACCTAGTAAGGTACCTAGTAAAGTACCTAGTAAGTTAACTTAGTAGGTTGGTACCCTAATGCTACAGAGCATTGATGATGACAGCAGCCGCGGCTCGCGTGCTGGATTGACTTATATGCGGACATTCCAATAATAATTAGCCGTTGGAAGGTCCCGACAGGACCTACCTACACAGATATCAACTTCATTTATGCCACTAAGCAGCAGTATCCTACAAAGTTTTGTTTTTATAAAATAATAATCATCATCATCATCATCATCATCATCATCTCAGTCAAAAGACGTCCACTGCTGGACAAAGGCCTCCCCCAAGGATCTCCACAACAGCCGGTTTTGAGCTGCCGCATCCAGCGGTTTCCCGCGACCTTAAATAATAATGAATAATTATTTATTAAATTATATTTCTTAATTCTGAAAAAAAGGTATAAATCTCCTTGAACAAACAAGAAAAATGCCAAAAACGTGGCCATAACATCAATGTTTGTAGCATTGTTGTGTTCCGGCAGCTGGAGATAAAATAGCCAGTGCCTCAGAGTTTAGGATGCCGGGTAAAGTGCGCTACCACCTCGGCCTTACCATCACTTAACATCAGGTGAGATGAAAGCTTAGTGTTTACCCATAAGGAATGAAACAAAAATAAAAATAAGCATAGTTACATGCATTGTGGGAATGGTTCCCAGGCTATATAACGGCTTGTTTGCTTGTCAGCATCAATTGACGTAACGGGATTTGTGTCTTTTTGAGAAACTGGCGACTAATGGGGAAGACAACTGTCTCACATACACTAACTAGTGGTCGCCAGTGGTCGAAATTCGACCGTAATTTTATTAGGATTGTATCCTAAGCAATGAAAAATTTAAAAAGAATGTAAGTTTGGATTGGCATTGACAGATGTCGGCCGCATTAAAGACAATCAGTTCGTGTGTGTCAAATACTTACATGGTAGTGTGTGTAATGTTGTTTTTGTTGATTTAATGTTTTTTTTATGCATAATTAAAAAAAAATATTAATATTCGGATAACCTTCTCTATATAAACTATAAGTGTGCGAAATTTCATACTCCTCCGTCCGTGCAATTATCGTAAAAACATGTACAAAGTTTTTGCTTCACGTATTAATATATAGATATATTATAAAGCTGAAGAGTTTGTTTGTTTGGTTGAACGCGCTAATCTCAGGAACTACTGGTTCGAATTGAAAAATTGTTTTTGTGTTGAATAGTCCATTTATTGAGGAAGGTTATAGGCTATATTACATCACGCTATGACTAATAGGAGTGGAGCAGCAATGAAAATTGATGCAAAAACGGGAAAATTAGATTGTTCGCTAATTAACGCGGGTGCAACCGCGGGGCACAGCTAGTATACAATACGAGTACCAGCTGTTCCCCGACTCACTGCGTCGCATCGCGTCGCCCGAATATGCTTGTACTTCGTATTCGCTTAGCGATTTTTCTAACTTGTTAGGATCTTAGCGTGATGTTAAATAGCCTATAAGCCTTTCACGAAAATTGGGCTATCAAATGCAAATATTAAAAAAACCTGACTGGTCGTTCTAGAGATTAGCACGTTCAAACAAAAAAACAAACTCTTCAGCTTTATTATATTAAAATAGATTATAGGTAGAAAGTTAGAGTTATGATAGTTCTTCAGCGGCTAAGAATTGTGACTGCTGCTGCCTGCTGACTTAAGGCGCTGATAACTGTGAAATGTGCTAATTTATAATGTGCATGGTTTATATAAAAAATATACAACGCCAAGAAACATGTCATAATAGACAATATTGGCAACAATGTTATTGTTTCCAATATGAAGAATCATGAAATTTCTTCAAAAATCTAAAGTCACCTCTAAACAGTGTCTATCTACATGATTTTTTTTAAATTTACTTAAAGACGTCGATGAAATTTGTATACTTATTCGTAATACTTATTAGAATAAAGAATGAAGAATAAAAGACATTTATTGGAATCACATAACAAAACACACAACTAAACATACAACATGTAGGTAACAAAAATAATAAAAAATAGTAACAATTTACATTGTGCCCCGTTATGTGATATCTGATGATGTTGAGGAGCTCGATGGCGCAGTGGTTAACGCGCCCGGTCTGCGAGTGCTGAGGTTAAGCAACTTTCGCAAAAGGCCGGTCATCGGATGGGTGACCAAAAAGTTATCATCTCGAGCTCCTCCGTGCTTCGGAAGGCACGTTAAGCCGTTGGTCCCGGCTGCATTAGCAGTCGTAAACACCGCCAATCCGCACTGGGCCCGCGTGGTGGTTCATGGCCCGTTCTCCCTATCCATCCAAAGGGAAGGCTCGTGCCCCAGCAGTGGGGACATAAATGAGCTGATGATGATGATGATGATGATGTGATGCCAACGCTGTGCACAGCTCAGTATACGCAGCAAGCGGGGCCTGCTGCACCGGTTGCAGAAGAACGCTAATGTTTTATTTTTTAATTAAAGTCTAGATATTAAATAAGGAAAATTTTTCAAATTTTACGACTTGAGTCCACTCGATCACTCACTATTTGCATCCCTTTTGCTTGTATGCAGATGGATAGAGAGTGCTGTTTCATAGTAGTCAGGCGCCATAAGGCCAAATGAGATGAAGTAAGGAATAAGAAAGAAATGTTACCGTAGCAATTTACATGCTACAGAGCTATGTAACCTTTCTCGATGCTCCTCACCTTTCGTTACTCTTCGCAGCCAAGGCACGTCCCTCACCAACGACGCTAATTAACTTTTTTCGCTCTAATTAAATTGCGATGCCGTATTGGATTAGTGTTTTAATAATGGAACGAACATTGCCTCTTTTATTAGCCAGTTATCATCTTCACATAATTAGCTCATTTTTATGTCCCCACTGCTGGAGCATAAGCCTTGAGAACGGGCCATAAACCACCACGCGGGCCCAGTGCGGATTGGTGGTTGTTAACGGCTGTTAATGCAGCCGGGACAAACGGCATTACATGCCTTCCGAAGCACGGAGGAGCTCGAGATGATGAGTTTTAGGTCACCCATCCGATGCGAAAGTGGCAAAACATCAGCAATCGCAGACCGGGCGCGTTAACCACTGCGCCATCGAGCTCCTCATAAGTTATCATCTGATGAGTTTACATTAGTTAGTAGCAGTTGTTGAAATTTGACATTAGCGGTGGTTAAGACCACACCTCGCTTTGTGAACATTCAAAAAGGCTGATCCTTACTGGCGCTGTCATAAGGTCGAAAATAGGTAGCGCCTGCGACAATTGAGACCGCAAATAAAAAAAAATGTATTTTGAAATTGGTTTTAGTTACTTATTAAAATATGCAGCTACTAAATTACGAATATTGATGTTATCAATATATTTAACTGGTTTCTAAATAATTATGATCGAGTCAAAATTATACAATCGTGTATTTGAGCAAGCAAATTCAAGATAAAGACATGAATTTACCTATATCAATATTGTGAGTCATAATATTATAGTCTTAAACTATTCGCCGAAAGTTGGTGCTATTTTTCAGTGTGTCGTCGCCTTAACAACCACCAATCCGCGTGGTGGTTATGGCCCGTACTCGCATGGAGTTTTCAGCCATAGGAAACGGTCGTGCCCCAGCAGTGGGAACATAAAATGAGCTGGTGATGGTGATGAGACAGTTAGACACTTACTGCTGTACCACAAAACGATAGCTAAAATTATAGACAATGCTCAAAACAGATGCTGTCAGTTTTTAGCTGATTCTGTCATTGTATTTGAATAATTGCAAGGCGTTGTGCCGAGTCTATTAATGTGTATATGTGTGTGCCTTCATATGTAATGGTTTGTTCATAAATACATTTTAAGAAGAGCTAACACTATACGAAAGAAATACAATATTTTAAATACGTGGCTAAATTGCCATTTTTTAACTTTAAACACTGTTTTGTAGTGCAAGAGTTAGACACCGTTTCGTCTCAATGTAGATACACGGTTTTTCGTTATTTTATTATTGTTTTGTATTAGTAATTTTGTTATACGCTGTCACGAAGTTAAAGTCTCCTCCGAAATCATAAAAACATCAATGTCTCTCTGTTTGAATGTAATCACCATTTTTCATTGTGACAATAAAACCCACGTGCTAATTTATAGCATTGTGCATTTATAGACAAAAATTGAGACAAGTTTAAGACATACCTACGCCACGCCGACCTCCCACATCCGGCTAGCCCACGGCGCGACGTGTGAGTAAGCGGTGTGACGTACATGTAAATATTGTAGTCCAAGAGCTAGTGTCCATTATTTTTCTCGTACCGATCCAAACGCCTCGGAGAAACTAGTAGGAGACGGGGACACGCTTGTGTGATGCCATCCCGTCTAGTCACCCTCTGAGAATGTTTTCATTACACGAGTTGACCCTTTAAGTTTTTCGCCTCCCACAAAAGTCCGGTTATGCTGTACAGATCATAGGCAGCCAACTACTCTTTAAAAAAACCATTTCTTTTCTTTATTTTTATTTATTTATTTATTTCATTCAGTCAACAACACACAATGTTCAGAGTGGTAAATGACATAGAGGTTCATACAATAGATACTTTACAGATTAACATACATGCAAATTCAATCAATCAATTTAAGCTGCGTTCGACCGCCCCATAAAAACTATTCTAATTTAGAAAACATTCAATTAATTCTGGCAAACATTAAAGCATTTGAGCTTGTTGCTTTCTCAAATTCAATACAAGATCTACCTGTAATGGATTGTATTGTACGTTTTGTCATGATTTTGCCTTTATTTCAACTCTGACTTTAATTCATTTGTCTTAACAAAATGAGACCCATGATAAATATTTATTTACTATTTGTGTAAACGTCTGGAGCTCTCCCTGACACACGAGAGCGTACAAAGTAAGGCGCTAGACCTAAATCAATAAAAAAAACTTCTATCCTATTCTATGCTAATTAATGAAAATACATGAATTTAAGAAAAATGTCCGGGAAATTCTCGGTCCGGCATGTCCCAATTAGTAAGAAAATGTTGACAAACATTAACCTAGAATAAGTTTTCAGTTTGTTGTATTTCTATTATTCACCATCATTATGTATATAATTAGTTATTAATTGAATATAAATTTAGATTAGGTAAACTTTAACATAGACGCTAATTATTAATCATGATGTGTACACATGTTTTAGATAGAAATTTAGCTCTTATACAATTTTATACAATACAGTTATTTTTTAATTTTTATCTGTTTTGTGTACCTAATAAATAAATAAATAAATAAATAATCTATCCCTTTTTTCTTATCCTTCTTTCTTAAAACAGAGAGAAATCTGTTCTTTGGATGCCAGCGGACCTTAGAGCATGCTGGTTTTGTAGCCTCCCAACCAACTCTCGCATCCCTGTCCAGGTAAGATGTCTGTCCCCTGGTCAACGTTGTCAGCTTGCATACTTGAGCGTGCGTGGTCGTCCACTACAATCGGCAAGGACACTTTTAATACTGCTTATACGGCTTACGGCTCATTACAACACTTCATTTGATTTTACGTAATAATAAACATGTTTCTGTTTAAACGTAATAACCAGTGGTCGGAGTAGGTATATTGATTTTAGATACTTGCGTCATGATATCATAACATGGACATGCATTTCTTCCGGAATGTACCGGAGTTTCCAAAAATTTGGTAAATAGAGTAATAAAATAAAAAACCATATGTAAGCAAACAAAATTGTTTATTGTTAATACAAATAATCATTATTACAGTTTTATTAAAAATAATTATTTTTAATCCTCATCGGTTACAAGTTCTACATTTTGATTTTCTGTCTCTATACAATTAAAATAAATAACTATAATTTTTTCAATATTTTCTAATTTTAAGCTATTTCTTTTAACATCTAAGATCCATTTGTAAGTGGAAAATGATCGTTCAACATCTGTAGATGTCAATGGAGCGAATTTGAAATAAAGTTTCTGATTATTTGCTACGCTTTTTTCAATACTCTCGCTGTATTCTCTAATTGTATCTAAATCTGGATTTCGTTCCATAACTGATTCTATTTTATTTTTTATATTCTCATTATTGCACTCGTTAAGCGTAGCCCTTACTTGATCAAATACTAAAAGTGAATCAGCTAGAGATAAATTTTGTTTTTGTAACTCTTTTAGGGCTAGTAGTATAATAGAGTAATTTTCTTCAATATATTTTAAATCATTTTCTAAATTTTGTTTTTCCAAAATATTTTTTGCGTTTCGTATGGCTATAGCATCAGAACTGCTCAAGCAGGATAAAACTTCTTTTATTTTATCTAAATGTTGAGCGTAGTAAGATGCTGCCTGTAACCAAGTACCCCATCTGGTAATGACTGGTTGCGGAGGCAACGGTAAGTCAGGATATTTTTCTTTTAAAATGTTTACCCTACTAGGAGCCTTTAAAAATACTTTTTTAACATTTGATATAAGAATATCAACATCGTTGTATTCTGACCTTATCTGCTCACTTACACGATGAAGAGCGTGCGCCAAACATGTCACATGCTTCATTTCAGGTAAGTAATGTTTTAAATTTCGCCCTGCAGATAGCATGTACGCTACACTGTCAGTGCAAAGCATTAAAATATTGTCAACTTTCGCTTCAAAAGTGTTTTGCCATAAATTTTCTAGACATTGCAGTACAAATTGTGTTATTGTTTGTCCATTTACTGCTGTTAGCATTTTACAAGCAATCAAATAAGGCCGGCCTGCACTATTACTAGGATGCAATGGTTTTATTAGGAAATTGACTATGTATCGACCAAAAATGTCTGTTGTCTCATCCAGCGATATCCATAGTTTCTCATTTTTATTAGTTTCATAAATCGAATTGATTTTATTCCTATAAAACTTCTCCAAATAAACTTTTCGTAACTGTGATTCGTCAACCACTTTACGATTGGTACAAACGCAACAACAAGTACTGCACATATATTTCTGAAAAAACTCTTTGAACGCTGGATTTTTCATTTGCGACCAAGGAATATTGCATAGAATCAGGAACTTAATGAGGTCGAAGTAAAATTCCTCTTGCGGTCTCTTAAATTTTCCTTGATGTACAGCGCCTTCAATGTGTTTGGTAATGTTGCCTCTATTCACAGCTTTCAAATGACTTTCACACTTTGTACAGTATATAGTGCCACTAGCGTTATCGTAAAGTAGCTCAGGATAGTGCAATAACCACTTTTGCACTGTTTCAGCCTTGACCTTTGCCATATTTATTTATATCTCACCTAAAACAATGATTTAAATTTACAATATATACATACACAACTGTAAAGTCGATAATGAAATTCTGTTTCATATAAAGTGTTTTTTTTAACTGAAGCGGTGATAGCCCTGCGGTGTGCGTACCGGACTCTCATGCGCTGTGATGATTGCTATAAAGTGATTTTTTTAACTGTTTCCAAGTTCTAAAACCTTCTTAAATAGTGAAAATAATTAAAACTTACCCGTACAAAAACAACTTCAAATGGGCCCAATCCAAGAGTAATAAATCGATGTCCGTAGTTATAAGCCAAATTCGTCGTTTTAAGTAGATTTCAGAAGACAGTAAACAAGCCAGGGTCAAGTCAAGATATTCACAACACATAAAATAAGCGCACTCCACGAACCGAAATAAGTGAGTGAGCCACTTGGTCTGGATGTCGGTGCGAGCGCATTGTTTTCGAACAAACAGTCAATGAGTCATCCTGGATACTTGATTCTAATTGGTCAGATGCGTTGAGCATAGAGATAAGAGGACAAAAGACCCTGTTTGCCGGATGTCGTGTGTTGAAATGAATATTATTATTATATCATTTTATACATGCTTAGGCTTTTACTCCAACACTTTTACTACAACAAGGTTTTTACACACCAGTCATTTTTTACTATTAAATTCTGGTCATCTACGCCACTAGCAGCATAGCGTTGAGAGTATTGATACATTTTTAACTAGTTTCATGTAATAATTTCGATGTTTCGGTATTTTTATCATAATAATCCGGAAACTCGGAGGAGTATCCATATTAACATATACGTTTGATGTCAGTGACCTTAATTCAATATACCTACTCCGACCACTGGTAATAACAAACAAAACTGGCGCAGTGGTTAACGCGCCCGGTCTGCGAGTGCTGTGGTTAGCAACTTTCGTAAAGGCCAGTCATCGGATGGGTGATCAAAAATTTATAATCTCGAGCTTCTCCGTGCTTCGAAAGGCATGTTAAGCCGTTGGTCCCGGCTGCATTGGCAGTCGTTAACAACCACCAATCCGCTCCACTGGGCCCGCGTGGTGGTTTATGGCCCGTTCTCCCTATCTATCCATAGGGAAGACTCGTGCCCCAGCAGTGGGGACATAAAATGAGCTGATGATGATGAAACATGTTTCAGTTAAGCTTTTGCAATGGCCTGTCATCGGATGGGAGACCAAACATTTTTTATAACGTGCCACTCCGTGCTTCGGAAGGCACGTAAAGCCGTTAGAAGCCGTGGTTGGTTAACACTGATCCGCACTGGGCCCGCGTTGTGGTTTATGACCCGTTTTTTCTTTCCATTCACAGTGAAGACTCGTCTGCAGTGGGGACACAAAATGAACTGATGTGATGCTTTTTTTACATTTGAAATATTTGATGCATGACAAAAGAGGCATAGTCAATCATGCGTGGATTGTAGGTAGCAAATAAATTACGAGTGGCTCGAGCGAAATAGGTCGACTGAAATTTCAATTCGCGTGCGTCCAAATCTAATGAAACGAATTGTGTCAGCCATTTGCCACTTAAGCCGTGAGCGACAACAGACAGAAAGAAGACGGTTAGAACAAGTTCTTTATCCTTTCGACTAAGTCCCCATCACTCCATGTAAAATATTAGGAGTAAGTAGAAGAAAGGACTTCTTGGCGGGAAAGTGAAGAGTCATGACTGCGGTTTTGTTTTATTTTCGAAAATTTGTG
The DNA here is from genome assembly GCA_963082485.1 of Eudonia mercurella. Lineage (NCBI taxonomy): Eukaryota > Metazoa > Arthropoda > Insecta > Lepidoptera > Crambidae > Eudonia > Eudonia mercurella. The sequence continues at coordinate 16,047,021 of OY720038.1, forward strand.
TTATATCGAATATTAAGACGAAGGGTAAGCCGCGCCGGGTAGCGCCGCTAATGGATTTAATTTGATAACAGCTAAACTGGATTTTTTTTTCAAAAATTGCGGTCCTTCCGACACTAGGCAATCATCTATTATTTAATAATTGTGCACTACTTTTAGGTTAGTTTTTGTATTCATTCGCTAACACCAAAAGTGGCTATTGCTTGTGAATAATTGCGATAGCCCGTTTTGTGAATAAACCACGCAACAAAAAGTAGTGCACAATTATTTAATAAATACTATGGATGCTTTCCTGTTGTCGGACGGTACGCAATATTTAAAAAAAGATCCGGTCCGTTAGTAATTGTCAAATTATCAATTGGTGCCGCTAGTGTGCCTTACCCTTCGCCTTAATGTAAAATAATAGTGGATTATTAACCGTTAAGTGTTCGTGAGTGTGCATGAGTGTTGGCAAATGAAACAAAACAGTGCAACGTCACTTTTCAAGTTCTCTCAAGAAGTCCGCCCGAGGACTTAGTAAAGCCCCCCATCTTTACTGAGATACTCGAGGGGTTGGGTGGTATATCATTTCTCACTTCTCATTTCTATTATCATTCATCATCATCATACAGAAAAGAAATATTGTTTATTTATGTATTACTTGTTAGAAAAATTACTTTGACACTGGGTAAATGTGCTAATCGCACGAAGCCATCAACAAAAAGAAAAAACAAGTAGAAGAAACTCTTAAAACTTTTAATTACGAGTATAACTTCATAAAACTTCTGAGATTTATTTAAGTTACTAACCTAAATTAGTGTACGTAGTCGGACACACGCCTGCACAACCTACCACAAACTTTCAAATATCTTCAATAGACTTTGAACTTTACAACTCAGTTAATAAGGTTGAAAATATTGAAGAAATTTGTCAGTTTTGGATAGGTTGATGTTCTGACTGCTGTGCTGAGTGCTGACATCTGTACATATTGTGAAACTGTTTTTTTGACCCCAATAAAATGAAGAAAATATTATTTTTTAAAGGTTACTTCATTGATCTTTATTTCCTTCCGTCTTTTACGCCTTTATGTAAAATTAATCACGTTTAGTAACATAATTAACATTATAAACAGGCACAGCATCGAATGGAAAAAGCAGTTGGGTATGAAACACTCTAAATCCTTCCTAGGCGAAAACGCCTTAGGACGGAGTAGGGGAGCCCGTGCTCCCCTACTCACTAATGAGAGCGGTCGGGTAATGGGAGCCATTGTGATTGAACGGAAAGTAGGCACATTTGCGCGATCGCAAACACTCGGCTGCTTTCGTCAACCATCAAGAAACTTCGCCTGATGACCACGAGCCGTTAGTGCCATGCGTTAAGTCACGAGAGACGGTTGTGTGTTTTTCACTCCACGCTTATAAAAAATTGCTGATTGCCAGCGCCGAGGTAAGCATGAAGTAATATTCTTATTTTATTATGTTTACGCTTATTATATTCCTAAATTCATGCACTAACAAGCCCAATTGATTAAATTAAGATTGAAAGTACAATTACATATTTATGTTATTACTTTTTAAAATGGTAGTCAGCGGGTTATGGTAGCCAAGCATGGCTCTCACTACCCGACCTAGCTCCCAATACCCCATTAGCTTTCACAATATATTTTTACATCATTTTAGATACCTATATATCTTATTTTTATTTTAGATGCCACGTAAAACAAATCGGACAACCACGAAAGCTTCTTGGATGGTTGATACATTAGAAAATGCAGTCACCGTTCTCAGATGAGGAGGTATTTCGGTGTACAAAGTATCTCAGTAAACTGGCATACCTTACAGCACTTTAAAGAAAAGATATAGGTAATTTAGCGAAAGCTAACGATAGGAACTACAAAAACTCTCCTAAGCTAGAAAGACGTACTGTATTCAGTTTTAAACAAGAAGAAATACTGGCTAGTCATCTGCCCAAGTCCATCAATTCTTTGTGATACAGAAATTCAACCAGAAGTGGTTCAAGAAGAAGCTGCTGTAGGCTTAATTCCAATTTCAACCACAGCATGTGCAACACCAGAACAGCCTGCTATTCAAGAGCGACATGCTCTTAGATCTATTACAACTCCGTCCAAATCGAATGAGACCAATACTGATAACGATGAAACAGTTATTGACTTTGCTAATATTGTCTCCATTATAATAAGACCACTGCCACAACAACTCATCTCTAATAAAGACAGAACGTTGAAGAACAAACAGCATTCTCAAATCATAACAAGCACACCAATGAAAACAGTATTTGAAGAAAAGAAGAGAAAAAGGACTGAAAAAGAGAAAAAGGCAAAAAAATAAAGGAAACAGTAATAAAGAAATTTGTGCTAAGGGTAAATGTACCCAAGGAAAATGTAACAAGCGGACACTTATTAAAGATAAAGGGGTTAAAAGCAAGAAGACTACAACAAAAAACAAAAGAGCTAAAAAGACAAAAAAAAAATTGTGATGATGAAGGTTCGTCTATTTTCGTCATTTTCGTTAAATGCAATTTGCGACGATGAGTCAGAATATTCAGAAGAGGAAGCTTTATGTGCAATTTGTTTAGACACGGGAAAAAGCGGGGAGATGTGGTACCGACGCAGAAGTTGCGGAAACTGGGCCCATAAAGAATAACAATCTCTACAGGAAGATTATCAACCCATCTTTGGGTTCCGTAGAGTTGTCGTGCAAGGCATATGCTAGTAACGCTTGGTTATCCGCCTCTCAAAATTCAAATCTACCTTTAATTCCACAATTACAGAAGCAATGGGACGAACCGTTATGCAAGCAAGTTCTGGAGGGGCTTAAATCCACATCGGCTGACACGGCCGAGCTCGCTCGTCTCATTGCCGTCTCTGAGAGAGAGTCAGGCCACTGGCTCCAGGCATTACCATCAGCCAATGTCGGTACCTTGTTGGACGGGCCGTCCCTCACTATAGCGGTCTGCCTCCGTTTAGGCGCCAGGTTAGTCCACCCTCACCGCTGTGTATGTGGGGAAGCTGTTAGCGACCTAGGCCACCATGGCCTCTCATGCGTTCGTAGTGCTGGTCGTATGTTACGCCACTCTTCATTAAACAGCATCATCCGCAGTGCTTTTGCCACCGTTGGTTTACCGGCTGTCTTAGAGCCAGCTGGTATCTCTCGTAGCGATGGCAAGAGACCTGACGGAATGACCATTGGGCCCTGGAAGCTTGGCAGGCCGTTGGTGTGGGATGCAACCTGTGCTGACACCGTGGCTCCCTCGCATGTTCGCGCCACTTCTCTTCATGTGGGGGCTGCTGCGGTAAGCGCTGAAAATCGCAAACGGCACAAATACGCGAACCTGGGTCGTAATTATTTATTTGTTCCGTTTGCGGTGGAAACAATGGGTCCATGGGGGCCGGAGGCAAGGCAACTTGTTAAAGAGCTAAGTGCTCGCCTTATTGAGACCTCCGGTGACAAGAAGGCTGGCAGCTACCTCTGCCAGCGTATTAGCTTGGCAATCCAGAGGGGCAATGTTGCCAGCATTCTTGGGACCGTTCCCATGAGCCCACAGTTGGAAGACATCTTTTATTTATAGGCATTTAGTTTTTAATTTGCTATTTTTATTTCTTTGGTTTTTTTAAGTTCAGTAAAGTTATGTTTCTTTTTTTGTTTTAAGTTTTGTTCTGTTCTATTATTATAACTTTTAAATAAGATGTATAAGAGTAATTTGTATTAGTTACTAAGATCACATATTTTAAAGTATGTTTAGTTTATTTTCGGAAAAGAATAAATTATGGCTCCTATTTCCCATATGAGCGTTTAATGGGCTCTTATTACCCGCATGTGTCGGGTAATGGGAGCGACTGATTTTTTTTGTAAAATCGTTATTGTTCCTTAATATAAGACTTCAGTTGATTATAACTGTGATTGAAACATACATTAATAATGAATGTAACAATACCTAATAAAAAATTGTAAGAATGTTAACAAATGTGGTTTTTGTGAAAATTTTCCCTTAGTAGGCTCCCATTACCCTGTTCTCCCCTAAGTTCATATGCGGAGACAGTAGAAGGCAGGCCCGATTAACCATCGGGGCCTTGACAGGGCACTATGCCACAAAACAAATGCTCCACAGAATGTAAATAGCTTGTGTAGGGCATGTGGGGAGGAAACGGAGTCAATGCAGCACCTACTGTGTGACTGCCACTCTCTGGCTAGCAAAAGAATGGGACTCCTGGGGTCGGCCTACCCGAAACCGGAGGACTTCAGGCTCTTCGCTCTTAAGGACGTTGCCAAGCTTATGACATCTATCTTTACAGAGGAAGAAGAGTGAAAGGATAGGGTTGCACAAAAGATCCCGATGAGTCGAAGTGTTGCAGCGAGAGGGAAACCTCGGCAGGCCCCACTAAGATAAGATAAGAACATAATTAAACGCACCGCTATCCACAGGTTAGTATTGTGGATAGAGGTGCTATTGAAAATAACCACTTTTAAGCATCTGCTAACTATGCTAGCTAGCATAGATGACAGATGCTTAAAGCTAACTGTTTATCATCCGCAAAAACGAAAAAAACTTTTTGTGATTGTTTTAAGAAAACATCAAAGTCATAACAAACAATAAGCTAGAGAAAAGTAACCCTAAGATAGTCCGTAGATGCAAGACTAACTCCTAATGCTAAAAAAGGGCTTATCTGACAAAATTAAAAAGGCCACAAACTAAATTTCGAAAAAGTTAAAACAAATTTATAAAACTACAAAGTTCATTGTGTTATTAGCCATTTTTAGAGTAGGTAAATGGTTGGTAATAAACTCCTAACCAGCGAGTTAAAGCTTAAAACTGTGCGATAAATCAAAAGGTAGTTAAGCCCGCGGTTTCACTAAAGTTGTATCATTACATTTAGTGGGCGAACGTGGAGCTATGAAAGTTTTACGTAGCAAATAATATTTGCGGCCAAATTTTATATGAATCAACTGTAGCGGCGTGCCATAAATCATACGTGATATATAACTTTCTGTGATAGTTTTTAATGGTTTGGAAAAAGAGTAGTTTCATATTCCGAACACAAAGCTTGGTCGGAGGTAATTTATGTAGTTCTTTAGGCTATGGTTCGGTTAATAGTGAACGAGTTTCAACTGTAAAAGCCTTCTTGGAAGCTCGGCAAGTGAAGTGTTAATGTAGGCTGCCAGGTTTATTAAAAAACGCAGTTGTGCAACACTGGCACTTTATTATTAACAAACAATATCAAGCATTTAAATAAAGAAAATATAAGTTGAAAACATTGTCACTAGAAAGATGTCGGGACAGGAAAAAGTCATTCGCGGCATTTCGCGGTATTGTTTTATTTTTCATAATTAGTTAAGTTAAGTGTTCATAAATGAATTTGGAAAGTAATATTGCATTCATACACGTACACAAACACTTATTTTCCATTAATATTCGGAAAAACACATCATCATCATCAGCCACTCCCGACCCACTGCTGGGCATAGACCTCTCTTTGCTTGTGCCATTCGCCTCGATCCTGCGCTAGTCTGGGCCACGTGCAACCCACGGTCTTACTTACATCGTCGACCCATCTCGCCGGTGGACGTCCCCTTTTTCTATAACCGTCTCTCAGCCATCACTCAGTCAGCTTTCTGGTCCACCTGTCGTCACTTCGTCTGGCCATGTGTCCTGCCCTTGTCCTGCACTTGAGCCTCAATATCCGCTCGCTGGCATCTTGGACCTTAGTCCGTTTGCGGATTTCGGTGTTGGGGACGCGGTACAAAAGTGTGATGCCAAACATGGCGCGCTCCATGGCCCTCTGTGCAACACTAATTTTGTGAATAGCCTCCCTAGTCAGGCGCCATGTCTCAGCACCGTACGTCATAGTTGGCAGGACACATTGATTAAAAAGACGTGTTTTAAGACATTGTGGAATGTGGTGGACTTAAAGATGTCGCCTAATTTGCCGAAAGCTGTCCACCCCAGGTGAACACGTCTGGTGACCTCTTTCAACTGATACTCTCTGCCAAAAGATAAAACATGGCCAAGATACACATATGAGTCGACTACCTCTAGCCTCTCGCCCCTAACCGTGATGTTAGGATTCGTAACACCAGAGATGTTCGACACAATCTTGGTCTTGCCCATGTTCATCTTAAGGCCTACCACGATAGAGGCATCCAAAAGGTCTTTTAACATTATCTCTATGTCATCCATCGTAAAACACAACTTCTAGGAAAAACTTCAAACGTTACCCTTTACTTTCTGAACAAAAAAGTAGTGCAAATATTAACTTAACCGTCACTCCGGAAGGTTACTGGCAAAACACCTTGATAAATAAGTTATGCAACAATGCCGGCTGATTACTTCAACATCAACTTTAACTGGACTTGTTGTATGGCATTTGTGCAGGTGGCCTAAAGGTCACCGCTGCACGCAATTCGCCCATCAAATGGGTACATAATTGCGTAATTAAGGGCTATCAGAACTAACAATTGAAAAGGACATAAGACCTTTTGTAATTGTAGTCTTTAATTGGAACTGTAATAACCACTGTGGATCAAAGGTCTTTGTTCCAACGAAAGTTTAACTCCCTATATACGGAGGTGCATTCTCAGGCCCCCGGTACATGTTTGTGCACTCGGTTTGGTTACACTACACTCGGTTGGCCTTGTTTGTCCGCCTGGTTACCAACCACCATCTTATCTAAATATGTCGCCATAACATCAATGTGTGGAGCTCGATGGCGCAGTGGATATGGCTGGATGGCGCCGGCTGCATTATCAGTAGTCGTTAACGACCAGTATAACCACCAATCGCACTGGGCCCGCGTGGTGGTTTAACGCCCGTTCTCCCTATCCATCCATAGGGAAGGCTCGTGCCCCAGCAGTGAGGACATTGAATGAGCTGATGATGGATGATGATGATGAACATCAATGTTTGTAGGTTGTGTTCCGACAGCTAGAGATAAGATAGCCAGTGCCTCACTAGTTGAGGATCCCGGGTGAAGTGCGCTTCCTTCATTGGCCTTATCATCACTTAACATCAGGTGAGATCAAGCACTGTGCTTACCCGTAAAATATTTTAAAAAAAATCTGTTGCTTACCCTTTTCTCTAGTGATTAAAGAAAGGTTTCTGTTGAACACTGGCGCCTAGTGGCACTAGCTTAGGTAAATGGAGTGGTCCCCATTTACCTAAGATAGTGGTAACTATCTAGACCAGTGGTTCCCAACCATTTCCATTCCACCATGAAACATTTCATGTTCCACCCTAGGACCTAGGAATTAGCAAATAGATAGCGTAGGCGATAGTGCAGGAATAAAAAAATAACATTGTACTGCCTTTTTCAAAATTATTTTCCGGAATTAATTATGTTCTGTCCCGCGGACCATTACCGATGCTCACTCGGACCATATAAGTACAATATTTATTTTATTTATATTGGATCAAATTCAGAGTAAATTATGTCGCCTTGTTAATGATTTATCATGTAAGTAGTGTACACACGTCATAGGAACTACAACTATTTGTGTACCGAATAAAATAAATAAATATGTATAATATACTCCTTCGTAGGATTGCTTGCCGCCAAGTGGTAAGTGGTAAGATCGATGCGCCACGGCCCATAGACTTGGACGACAAAAAATAATTATGCATTGAGGTTAATAATAAAATGATGGATGAAGCAAACACGTCGAAAGTTGAACGATTACGAGGCAGCCCCTGCCTGGCCCGCCGGGCGGCGACGAAAAATACTCCACCACTCACTTTAATCAGTTTACCGAGTTATGTCGTTGCGTAGAAGGGGGTCGTCTTGAACCCGGAGAAGGTTGTTGACAAGCTCCGATTGTGATAGTTTTGTAGATAAGCAATTTAAGTAAGTAAGAAACTTTTTTAAAAATTTAAATAACTGACATTGTCTCATATGAAATTAAACGAAATTAATCGTTCCACAAGGGAGTTCCACTCCTTAGCTGTCCGCATCAAAAATTATGATGATGATGATTTGTTTTTTTTAAATTATTAACTAGGAAATCACTCCTTTTCATCCGATGTAAAAGCAGAGTCCGGATGCGAAGACACCTAGTGGTGCAGAAATGTGCCTCACAAATTTGATACCGGTATCAAAAATACCGGTAAATAACGGTAAATACCGGTATTTTACCTTTAAATAACGGTATATTGATATCGTTATTTAAAGGTCAAATACCGGTATTCGTTAAGGTACCGATACCGAGGTATCGTAATGAAAAATATCGGTATTTACCGTTATTTACCGGTATTTAGCGGTATTTTTGGTACCGGTATCAAGCTTTGGCGCCACCCTGGACTCAATTACTATGCTCTTTCGCTCGTACTTATGTAAACGCCTATTTGCTCTCCACAATTAAACAGAACACCCACATTATACCGATCAAATGGTCAATACATGTATAACTGATACCGGTACCAACTCGAGTATCGGTACTGTATCAAGTTAATTGGAACTGGTATCTGTAAATTATCGGTATATTAATACCGGTACCAACTAAACCGGTACTATATCAAGGTCTGTATTACCGGTATCTGAAAATACCGGTATTACAAGCCCTGCTCACTAGCCGTCCTCTCCTCACCATGCTGACCCGCAAGTTGGTTCTTCACACCCCGTTTATAGGAATCCATGTTGTCGGAAGTACACGTGCTGGCAGAGCATTCCAGCATTTGGTGGTGCAAAGAAACGTTTCACTGAACTCCTTCGTTCGCAACGAAACCGTATTAGCTATGTCACGCGACATCGATCTAAAATTAATCTATCACGATCTTGATCCTGAATTATGCAGTTTGAGGCAATCGGCAAAATATCTCCAAAAAAATAAAATTTATCTTGTTTCCTTTCTTTATTGTTTTCGAACACAACAATTTAGGATGAAACACAACGGGTAGGTCTACTTATATTTATTCTAGCGTGACGATCGGAACCCTTCGCAGGGTCCGTCCCGCGTCGGTCGTCTAATCTAATATATAATTTGTAACAAACTATTTTAATCAGATAGATGTGTTCCGTTTTACGTGATAGGAGCTTACTATATATTTTGGGTTTATATTGCGGTTATTCGGGCAAGGATTTTTTAATGATTCGTTTGTTTAATGCGCCTGTTTTAATGGGTTAATCACATTTGGTCTGTGGGGTTAATAAACCCATTAAAACAGTCCTAGAAAGATAATGTAAGTTTGTATTAGGCATATGATCACGTCAGTACGTAGTGGAGCTATGGGTATTGAACCGCGATTGCTCGAATTCAACAGAACATTTCGCTCGGCTATCGACGGAGGAGCTCGAGATGTTTGGGTCACCCATCTGGTAACTAGGCATTGCAAAAGTGACTCAGTTTGCAAGATTGCAGCTCCAATGCGCAAGCCGCGGAGTAAATAATAATTAACTATTACCTAAACGAGCTGCAGTTCAGCCTTCTTGTAACCATGTGGCTTATCATGAGCTCTCTGGACTTCTCGTTGCAGTGTTAATGCAAAGCTGTATTACTGCAATTAAAAAAGTGGAGAAAAAGAAAAAATCTCCTGAGTTTCTTGCCAGCTCTAGGTCGAAGTTTCTTGAAAAATCCAAACTAGTGATAGATTCTGTAGTTTAGTTTTATAAACTAAATTTAATGGTTTTATTCTTAATTTGGATTTATTATTCGTTTTGACGGCAATAAGTGTCTGTAAAGCTTATATTGAATAAGTGATTTGACTTTTTACCTTGAAATTATGTTATGGTTGTGAAAACGAGATACGTATAGCGGCGTCTATACTATACACGTGACAAGTTTTCACAACTACATAACATGTCAGTGATACCTACTGCTTTAAAAACTTATGGTAAGACGAAAACACCCAAACAAAATTTATTTATGAATTAGATATTTTTGCCTTATTCTTAACACATTTAAACTTCATACGAGCTTACTTCTTTCTATCTCTAATGATTAAACCAATTTATAAGCTAGTATATCCGGCGCTATAAGATCTCTGTCTTCTTAAATCGAGCCCTTTAGTTAAAGGTTAATAAAGGCAAAAGGGATATTCGTAAAGGAAACAATGTTGCGTGTAGGGACTACTGTAATAAAGAAACGAGCGTTTTATGCTCAAGTGCCTACATGGCAAAGATTTATTTTATGATTTCTGCCTACTGCAGAATTTATTTCTAGTAGGTAATATTAAGTACAGTTATTATCGCTTTTTTCATTTTCGATGAAACGGAATCACAAACGAAGTTACCAATTAGCTGTCCGCTGCTAAAAACGAAGACTGAATCCGCCAACACTCTTCGATGTCCTCGCTTCTTCTGCATACCTGTTGGAGGCTGATACTCCAAGGCCGGGGGCATGTCTACGCGTCTGCCACCGGCTACCAACACCACATGAGTAAATATTCGCATGTGACAACACTAGCGGAGTAGCGGGTGACGTCACAGACGGCACGGGAGACGGACGGACGGCGCGCGGCGGTGTCGGGCTTGTGTCGGGTGACGTCGCATCGCTGAGTGAGTCACTACTAACGTCACTTTTATAAATTCAAATAGATTCAAAATTTGTAACGACAATAAACGAGCTATTGAAGAAGAAACTTTTTGACGTGACAACGTCTTATAATTCGATAGAGCGGGCTGCACGCACGAAAAAGTTCGGCGTTACCTCGCTCTGAGGCGTTCCTTGTAAGGCTTGAAGTGCAAGCGAGAGCGCGGAACGAGCGACAAAGAAGCACAATCGGCTGAGTAGAAATTTAGCCATGCTGCTGTGCAAGCCCGTGTCCGGCATCGCCACCGCGGTACTTACCCCCTAACACCCCCCGACACCCCCAACACCTCCCGACACCACCAACTCCTCCCGCCTACCTGTTCGACGGGCTGCTGCTGCTGTGCATGCCCGTGGCCGGCATCGCCACCGCGGTACGTACCCCCAACACCCCCCGACACCCCAACACCTCCCGACACCCCCAACTCCTCCCGCCTACCTGTTCAACGGGCTGCTGCAGGCTGCTGTGCAAGCCCGTGGCCGGCATCGCCACCGTGGTACGTACCCCCAACACCCCCCGACACCCCTAACACCTCCCGACACCCCCAACTCCTCCTGCCTACCTGTTCGACGGGCTGCTGCAGCAGGCTGCTGTGCAAGCCCATGGCCGGCATCGCCACAGCGGTACGTACCCCCAACACCCCCCGACACCCCCAACACCTCCCGACACCTTCTTAAGACGTTGTCACGTTCAACTATCATCAGTAAACTGACTTTACAGACAACCAATTTTTTTTTTATACTTCGCTCGGCAAATGACTAGCAGTTATTCACTGCAACCATTCCTCATCAAATTACATCCGGAGTGAGGTGTTTCGATAGAGAACCAAAGTACCTAATCGACATATCCCACCGCATTAGAATAGAATAGAATAGAAGAAGGTCTATTTGTCTACTACAAATTGACATAGCTACATTACAATTTTAGCATAAATGGTGTGGATCTAAAAGCTGTCTGCTAAGCATGATATCAGGGTTCCTAAATTAAAGGATAGCTTAGGATAACCTGATGCTGCTGGTCGTTCGCAAAGCTAGCTAGTTAAGTTTAAGTGGTGGCAGCGAGTCCGCCATCTTAGTCACATAACCGATAACCGTTGGGGTAAAAGAGTTTTAAAGTGGAGACCGCGTATCGACAAACGTAGTGTAGGACGCTGTTAGACTAGGTGGCGTGACGATCTTCGCAAGGTGACTGGCAATAGCTGTATAAGAGTAGTCGCGGATCGTGCTCAGTGGCTTGCATTTGAAGAGGCCTATCTCCTGTAGTGGACTAATATAGGCTGATGATGATGATGACGTGCGATGATACAGTTATAAACTTTAAAAAAACATTCATAGCATGAGATGACTTATTACCAAAGTTCCTACGAGTTTTATTTGCCAATAGATCAAGTCTCAAACTCAAGTTTTGCAAACAAACTTGCCAGTTTGTTTGCATGCCGTCCTTGTGCAAATTGTTTTAGAAGCAAGATCACAACCTTACCATCGACCTCTATTATTGTACAAGAGAAATGTAATTCACTTACTCTGTGTTTCTATCTCAATAAAGCCACAATTCCCATCATAAATTATGTTTTGAACATCAATTAGTATTAGTAAATATTTTGCTTCTCTAATCAAATACATTCTATCTAAACAAGGCTTATAGCATTGGAGTGGATTGAAGTAACTAAGTGATTGAAGAGTATGAAAGGAGAGTTCAATGGTACGGAATGTCTCTGAACTTCACCTCGCTTTTCGGCTTTTGACCCCTAATGATTTGACGTACAGTGTAAGTGTAAACAGTAACATATAAACTAAATTTTAAAAAAAAGAATGACAAAATCTTAAGAAGAATTAAGAATAAGTAGAATTTCATTTAGGAGGCAAGTCATAACAAGGGCTAATTGTTTTAGTTTTTTTTTAAATGCTTCATTGTGTAAAGCGAATTCTGACAGAATTGAATTCGGGTCTCGTCCGAGATAGACCATTTCTAAATTCCTGTTTTTTGATATCATTTTCAACAATTTTTTCTCAACTACTTAATATTGATATAAACTGATAATAAAAGGTAAGACGTGTATGTATGTTAATTTATTATTAAGTGTGTGTTTTTTAAGGAAGAAAATAAATAAAGGAAGAATAATAATAATTATTATTTTGGCGGAGAATACACTAGCAGCTCGTTATTAGCATATAGCACTGCACTTTTATGTTCTATAATAATTTGTGGCTTGTATTTTATCATTAATCTAATTTAACAAAGTTAATCTTTCAACGTTACACCTACAAATAAGCTGTTTATTTTCAAATTGAATAGACTAAATAAAGGACATGTAACTTACTGTAGTTTATTGTACTGTGCCCAACAATAATACAATGCGCCTCATCTGAAAGTCGTCTCAACATGCGTCTGGCTGGAATTTATTCAGTATATTTGATCTGTTTTTTTCATACATAAGAACCATTTTATACATATGTATAATGGCTCTTATGTATTACAATAACTTTACTTTCAAACCAATAAGCCAATTTTAATTAAACTTCCTAAGCTTATCAGACAAATATGACTTAAATTAACAGACATTTTGACAGTTAATAGAAAACATTTAAAAAACGTTTGTTAACTGAAATTATATACAACTTCAAGTCTGTTCAATAAAGCTTTATACCCGTGACAGATGTCAAATCGACATGCCTAGGGTTGAGACAATACTGAGGTAATTGCATCAAATGATAATTGAAGTTATCAATTGAACAATATTCATATGATAACTTCAATATCATTATCTTAATAAAGTAATGTTCCTATCAAATGTACCAATTAATTTTCTTTTCTAATTTTTAAAGTTCTGTTAAATAAAGACTAACAAATTAAAGAATACAGCTAGGATGAAAAAAAATTAAGTTAAATTTAATAGATTGGTTTTTGATTATCAATTGAACTTCACTTGGTGTTGGTACTATCTTAACACTAGTATTTATTTGTAATGAATAGACCTTGTATAGGAGTACGTTTATTGTAATGTTTTAAACTTATGATAAATGTGAGTTATGCGGGAGTTTATTGGGATAAATCTAATCTAACATATAAAATAGAATCACAAAAGTAATTGTAGTATACAACTTGTTTAAAAAAAACCCGTTAGGCCTGAAATGTCAGTAGCTATACATAAAACTGAAGTGGTGGGTGCTGTTCTTTAAGTTGTAGGCACAGTAGTTGCCGAAAAAAACAATATCGAAGTTCAGCAAAAATATCGCTAAGATTTTTAAAAGATTCCCAACACTACTGATCAGCTGTAGAAGTCATTAGCTTCTAAATCAAAGATTATTATTTTTTCAGACTGATCAACTATCGGTATTTGTGCATTGTGTGTGTAACAGTACAGGGACCTTTAATCTACTTAGTTAAAGTCCCTTTTAAAAGATTTTCCAAACTAAATACTTGATAGTTAAATTAATACTAATTCAGATTTTCTCTATAATTCACAATAACAGCTGTCTGTTACAAATTTTATAGATAACCTAACAAAATGTCGTTACGTTTGAATCAATTTATTGACTAATGACGATGAAGAATATTTTAAAGCCCTACCCTACATGTTTTAAAGAAAGGACATAGTACTTACTTTGAAGATAACGACGTCTACGACTTCGCCATATACGATTCCGTTTGTCAAAAGCATCTGTGTATAATTTGCTGACAAAAATTGAGCATCGTCTGGAGTATGCAACAAATAGGTAGGTGAGTTGTATGCGCTCGTTGTATTTACGAGCTTGTATGTATTAAAGAATTACGCTATTCATGACTTCTTATTTTTACAATATTATCTGTCAACAAACAATCAACACAACAGACAGAATAATTGAATGAAGTTATTCAAAACGTCAAGCAGACATATTACCCTGGTTAATTAAAAATACGCAGCGCCATTGCTCAGGCATGGTATGAATGTAGTTTTATGCTTGGTGGTTAATTTAATATTTCCGTTCGTTTCATTCGTTCATCTTCCGTCACAGCACAGAGTAACTAAGCGAGAGTAACTTATCCATAGATTAAATCATAAGAGTAAAGTTATACTGGGATAGCTATTCTCGTATAAATTGGATGTTGGTAAAATCTAAACGTTTAGCGCTAAACACGTTTAAAATATCATTCAATTTCTGACGTTCTGAGCTAAGAAGTAAAAGAGAGTTTAATAGGTAGGTACGGGAACAAGAATCGTAGCTGTTAGCTAAGTAGGTACTTACATAACTTATGCGCAAAACCTTTCTGTAGTTTGATCTTTGAAATTGAATTTTCCCACCTCCTTTTTTAGAAATCATGTTGACCTGGTACTTTTGGTAATATTTATTTAGTGGGTTCCGCATAATAATAATTGAAATTAAATAATTTTACTCTAGCGGAACAAAAGATGGATAGCTATTTATTATTACACAGTCTTTTATAGCGTCGCAACATATCTTTATGGATGGGATAGCTATGTGGGTGAGTTTTCACTTGCCATGCTAACAGTAGGATCATCCCAAGATGCAACAGAGAGGAGTTGCCTTTTCGCACTTGTTTGTTCCTTTCTTTTGATTACCTGACATTGTTTTCTAAAGTTTACGCGAACACTACACGTTGAAATGAAATAATTTTTGTAAACCAAGTAACAATAAACGCGAGTAAATCCATGCAAAAGGTTTCATTTCAATAATCGGCTACCGATCACGTGTCGTATTGTGCCGCCTTCAACAGACGTCAGAACCCCTAATGTAAGTTTGTAAAAATGTGCAAACGTTACTATCGCGTTTAAGTTAAGTTTTAACAGATACATCGTAATGGTATGTAAATAAGATCGAGAATTCAATCTGTTAAAGCAAACGCGATAGTAACGTTTGCACTTTTACAAACTTACACTGAGGTTTCAGATGTAAAACAAGTTATTACAACACATAAACTGTTAATTTTGGAAATGTAAATCGTATCCTAATTTGAATGCGGAGTGGTTTCCTAACAAACAGAAACTACACAGCAGTAGTACTAGGAAAGCAGTGACTGCTGATTTTGGCTTTTCAATGTTTTTACGGAACTCCAAATATAGAAAACTTAGGTTTTTATCGCATAGATTGACAACATTTTAAGACGTGCTTTGAAAGCAGATTGCTTTTTATTTTGTACAAATCAATTTGATCAAGCTGCTGAAGCTGAGCCGTGTAATACTACAGGTTGAAAATATTACAAATACTACAAAACACCACACCGATTTATCTTTCGTTTGCTATTTTACTTATTTTAAGCCCAACTCAGAAATAAACATTATGTTTTATTTTTACGCAAGTAGATTACCTACACTAAACAAACAACTAACAGTTAAACAATATCAAAATCGTAATCCAGTCTTTTATGATTATAATTAGCCCGGTGTCCTTTAATATTAAAAACCCAAATTAGATTATTAAATCCGTATAAAATGTTGACCACCGCGCAGTACTAATGTAGTACTAGGCGGTCAGAAATATAAGCATAGACTGTAGACACTTCTTTCGAGAGCTGTCGCCTAGCCGTAGCCGCCCCGGCCGCCGTGCCGAGCGACGGGCAGAAGGAATTGCATTCGCGCATAAATCAATGTGTATGTGTATTTTTTTTGTTTTACACTAAAAATGATAAATACACATCCGATCAAAATTTACTATCTGATGTTGTGAATGTGAATGTGAAATGTGTGAATTAATAAAATTTGATTGTCAAAGAAGTAAATTGTAATTTTATGTATTGTACTACAAACTAAAACCCTTGATGGTGATGACTGAACAAATGATATTATTATTGTTATTATTATTTAACTGTACGATTTTAATTTCATAAGAAAGTTTTCAACAGGCCTTCGTACCATGTACTTACATTATGGTACGCAAAAACACCATAATTTTGACAGCGGTGGTTACCATCTTACCAATGTTTTCGTGAAATGACAAAACGTTTGCATTCCACTATGTAAGTTTTATTTTTGTATGAATGATTTTAAATATTTTTTTAAACTGTAAAGTAAGTAGGTATTATACGAAGGTAGGTAAGAAATAAATCTAGTCCCCTCTGAAATTACTTTGTTGCGCAGCTGTACAGTCAGGCCCTGCCGCTCGTCCCCGCCTTCGTCTTACTGACGCCTTTTTTTTACTATTGCGACGCGAATAACAACTCATGTATACTTATGGAGAGCAATAAATGATTGAATTGAATTGTATTGAATTGAATCGCGCCAACTTTAGAGGGGACTAGAAGTTTAGCGCGATCTGTACTTACCTACTAATTTTCTATCGAAGTAGTTTATAATAGGTGTGGTTGTGTTATGATGTCCTGTGTGTGTGTGTACCAGGAGCACAGAATACAGTGGAGATTAGGTATACGTACAGAGTAGACAGGAGTCGTTACTCCTGGTAGGTAACGTAACGTCATGAACCTGAAATAGTCAAGTGACATAGTCGATATTTTTATTAATCATTAAAAATAACTCTTTTTACTAAAAACTAAATCTTAATGCAAACTTTTTAAGAAATTTACAGAGGACTCTTTATAGTATGTACTTTAACAACCTTTAGGTATAACGGGTAATTTTGGAACACCTTGTATACCTAAGTGATGGATTATAAATAATAATGTTATTTTAATATAGTCAAATAATTTCATACGCTTTTACAAAGTCACGTCTTCGATTTTGATGACTTCTGTCACAGGTATCAAGCTATAATGAACAAACTATAAAAACAAGTTACTAATTGCAAAAAAAAACAGTTGAAATCCAACAGTTTATACCAAGCATTTAAGTTTATGCTTATTGGTTTGAAACTTTTTATGGCAGTCTTACTATTAAAAAAATAAATAAATCTCCAATGTAAAAGGTTCAACATTAAGAGGAAACCAAGTCGTTCCCCCATCGAGCAATTAGTATGTACTTAAGCAATTTGTTGAAATAATGAGCCGATTCTCTTTCATTATGCGTTACGTGAGGTGTTTCGAGATGTAATGGAGACTAGTTAAGATACACCGGTGGAACTCGGAACTTGCCATTTACCGAACCATCTCTGTTGTTTGAGTCAGATAGACTGTATGTATTGTATTTAATAGTGGACGCCCATTGGTCGAAAAATATAAAATGATGATGATGATGATGATGATGATGATGATGATGATGATGATGATGATGATGATGATGAAATATGTGCTGGAAGCTATGGCTGCAGTTACAAACAAAACAATTGTGTTTTATTATTTTAAAAAGGACAATAAACTAACCACCGCACTCATATCATACGTCAATTAGCAGTGTAACTACGAATTTATTTATGAAATTCATTATTAAATTTATAGTTACACAGTTAGAGACATCAATCATTGACATATTCATTAATGTCGATTGACATCTTTAAATGCAGCACTGAATCCTAAATGCATTTTATTATTTTGTTCATATTCAAAGTTTTAAACTTACAAGCGAGGGATGTTTTATCACATTTTTATGTTGAAATTAAAATGTTTTTATCTTTTTATTACAGGTACAGTCGTTTGCAGAAGTTATTACGTAAGAATAAACTTCATTTACAAAAAAAACATCAACTTAGACAGTATAAAAGATGACATGAAGTATTCTGTGTATTATTGATAATTAGTAACGCATATTTTTATAATTGTTAGTTAAATTATGTTATTAAAAGTTTGTGTGCCACTTGCACACAAACGCTAATTTAGTTTTTCAAACCACTACATTTCATTTCATTGCAATGAAAATTATATTAAAACTAACTTGTCAACACAACTGTACCTACTAGTAAAAACCTACTGCCACATAGTTTAATCAACTAAATGCACGTACACTCGCGCACACAACGTGAGACGGTGAAATCGTTTAAATTGAAAATGTATTGCAGTGGGGGCGCAAGTGGCGTTTTTCAACCGTAATTACGTACAGAATGCATACTGATGACAGCGGTACAACCACGCTCACGAGTCTTTTGAATGCTGTGAAATATTTGAACTTGTTATTAATGTTTCTGCTTAGCTCGTAGTGTCGTACTTGCTTCAACTCTTTAATACAGTATTATCAGATCGTATATTTCTTGTGGCTTCTTCTCAGTACAAAGACTCCAATGTTGTGTCCAATGTCACGTAGTGTTTACAAAGCAATTTATATTTTTACTTAAACAAAATGTTTTGTTGAAAGTTATCTTTATTAGTTCCTTTTTTATAAATATAATAAAGCATAGTAAAAAAGTATTTTTTATATTTGAGTAGAATATATATACTGCTCCACTGCTGGGCAAAGGCGCCTCCATCGTTGAAAGCCATCACTACAAATTGATAAGTATTGATTTAATCACCACGCTTGCTTTAATATAGGTTGGTTGGTTATCGTTGACTCAGGCTATGCAACGAGAAACCAGAAGTACACTTTGCCCTACTTGATAATTGTACTCGACGACGACGTCCAAATATCGAGTTGAGCGCGCAATAACCGCCACTGAAACTATTTAAAGTGATTATTAAATAAATTACATATAAGAATGTTATAATATTCAATACAATACAGACGTAACTTGAGCGTCAACAGTCTTTACACAATTCAAAACTCTATTGTGGTTATACACCGACTCATGGTTTTTACAATGCCAATAAAACATGTGCACCAAATTAAAGTACTGTTAAAGCCACAAACAAAGCACTACAACTGCTGCTGTGTTCCCAAGTAATATTGTAACAAACAACTTTACTAATTCTTGTAGAGAGCTGAGTCTCACAACTATATAAATTAAAACTCCGCAACAGTTTCTGGAACCGATAAATTGTGTTAAAAGTACTTTTCTCGGCGTTTGTACAAACCTCCACTATCTAGCTGGGGCACTTTCAATTTGCTATTGTCTTTGAAAATAGTATGTTATTCATGGTCCGCTCTGTCGCCATGTTTTTCTGTTGCATTGCAAATGAATACTAGATTGCTTATAAAGCTTCTTTGGACACGTGGTTAGTTTGCTTTCGTCTAGTCGAGTACTAATGTATGTGTTACTTCAAATGCACTTACGAATGGTTAAAATATAAATTAAATCTTTAGCATGGCCAGTACAAGTCAGCCGAAACGTTTAAAAGAATACGAAAATACTTAATAGGTATGGCTAAAACTTTACTAAGCCGTTACTTGTAACTAAATCAATCACACTTTGTCATTCTTCAATCGATATTTCAATTAAAAAGCCGTCTTTTGCACAGCCCAAATATCCTGTAGAGCCTTCACAAGTTCACATTGAAAGCCTGAACCGGCGAGCAACGGCAGATTATTAAATGTAACCCCGTCAATCCCGCTCCTTACATTTATGAAACTTGGAAAAAAATAATCTGTTTAGTTAGTCCGGCTGACTCCGGCTTCAGTTTTCGCGACGTCGAAGATAATTACTCCGTCTTATTTCCTGGCCGACTACTGGTGGATTTGCCGGAAACTTTAGTCAGTTTCGTTTGATGATTCCTTTCGTGCCACGTCAGTTTTTCATTCATTGGAATTTTGAATGTGACTATTTTTTAAGTGCTTATAAGGGGGTGCAGCGCGGACGCAAAACTGCGAGTTTCAAGTTTCTTTATGATAGCGAGTGAGAGCGGCGCGTGGCAGTGGTGTGACAACGGCGCACGACTACGAATACGCACGCACACTAATATCTGTACAGAGTAGGCTAATGAGATGATGAGATTTAATTAGAGCAATGTTTACTTTCGTAAAATCATAGGCGTTTGGGTAAAAAATTATAAAAGTCGTAATATTTTCATATTCGTATTTTTTTATTGAAAAACTAGCTTTTGCCCGCGGCTTCGCACGCGTGGACTACATGCTTTTCCTTAACATTATTTTAACAGTATGTAGAGAAAAAGTAGAAAATGATGATGATAAAAATAATGTAATGTGAACGTGCGTTTCTTAAAATTATTTCGGTAAAATTGTTACACGTCAATGTTTAACATTGATAAGTTAGGTCTATCCCTATCCCGTCCCTATTTAATTCCTATATCTATGCGTTGAGCCATTTTATACTTACCAACAGACTGTAAAGACTTAAAAGTATTTTTAATAATTTTGCCTTTGTAAAGACTTTTTTACACAACATTTCATCCCGCATGATCCTTCCCCAAGGACAGAATTCCCAAAAAACCTTAATTTGCGTTAATCTTCAGCCCAAACCCAAAATTCGAAGATACTAACTCAAAACTGACCGACTTTTATACAAACTTTCATCCCTTATTTCACCCCCTTAGGGGTGGCATTCACAAAAATCCTTTCTTAGTAGATGCCTGCACAATAAAAAGCATATATGTGCAAAATTTCAAGTCTCTAGACGATATCATTATTCCCATGACTTCATCCCCCTTTTCACCCTCATGGGGATGTAATAATCAAAATCGCTGAGACACGTGTAATTTATTTTTTAATCTTCAGTCCAAACACAAAATTATAAGATCATTACTTCAAAACTGACGGATTTTCATACAAACTTTCACCCCCCTTTTAACCCCCTTAAAATTAGAATTTCCAAAAATCCGTTCTTAGTGCTCATCTACACTACCAAAGGAACCTACGTGCCAAGTTTCATGATTGTAGCTTCAGCCGTTTGGGCTGTGCGTTGATGGTCAGTCAGTCACTTTCTTCTTTTATATATTTATATATAATAAAAAAAAAATAAAATATTAAGATAGATAGATAAGACAACAGTGGCCTGCGAAATATCAATACAAACATTTTGATGTCGGGTCATTGTTTCATTTGTGCTTTATTTACAAAGTTTCTGAAGAAATAAGTTTTTTTCAATTCCAAGACAACCATGGCCTTGTGAAAGGGTCAAGCTAACCTACACTAGTCCTTTTAATGTATATGACCTATTCAGCGCCTAGCACCAGTGACTTAAAAACACGTAAATTTTCGAAATTCCGCGCGGCACCCCCGCGTTGAGTTACCAAAGTGGTATTTCATCTGTAAAGATGAGTCTGCATAGCCTGATCGGTTGCAATAACCGTTGGATAGCTGATGGCACTGCTGCCGCTAAAAAGCTAAAAAGCTGGGTTGGGTGTGACATAAATTGAGGATCTATTGTTAATCCTGTCTATCTCATGGCCTAACCGCTCGGGCACGAGTCAGGGTGAGCGGCGACGGGACTATCAAATTCACTGTTCATTGCGCGGTCGAAACGCTCACCGCTCTGCTGTTAATTGACATCACACGCAATGTATTGGGAATTCGATTACCGCGCCGCGCCGCTCGCCCCAACTCGTAGCCGAGCGGTAAGACCGTGGTAAGACCGAATTCCCTTTGCGAAAAATAAAATAAACGCAGTTAAATAATTCATTTATTACTATTAATTTGTAAGATGACTTCAATTCAGCACTTCACCCGGACTCCTTACCTACATACAGTCTTTACATTTCTAACTGCCAGAACACAACAATGCTACTAGAAAAAAAAACTTGATGGAATTGGGATGACGGTGAGATGAGAGACCTTATGCCACGTGGACTTAAAAAAAAGCGCTACTGCCAATCACACTGACTAAGATAGTATGTATCTGAGAATCAGATCAGTAGGACTGACTTTTAGAGCGGTGTTCATTAAATTAGATCACAGACATAAATAAAATCGAGTATGACAAATTTATCACCCACCGATTTTGATATTGGTAGAACCATAAACCTTATAAAACTGTCTGTCTCCTAGAGTAGTGATACGAGTATAATTTAAGAAATATCTCCAGTAGTTACGCGAATACATCTTGCTGCCCGCTCTTAGTCCCATAATTTTGTCGAAAAAAGTTGTCATGCCTTTGACGTGAGCTACACCGCATAACTAATCTTTACCGGTACGTATTAAGCTCCGCATTTATAGTAAAAGTAATTACTTAAAAGGCTCCCGAGAATATAAAACGGTTGGTACGCTTCGGTTTCATGGAATCCCATCTTTGAGGTGTATTGTGAACAAGCTTAATCTTACCAATTTTCTAAGGGTCTTTTCTGGTTAAAAGAATTTAAATATTTTCCATTTTTACAATTTTTTAAAGGGTGAAGTTTTTTACTGAAAGCAAGACAGATGCAGCTATTCACTATTGCCTGGACTGCGGGAGTTCGACGGCGGCAAGTGCCGGTCATCAGATGAGTGACCAAAAATTTATCATCTCAAGCTCCTCCGTGCTTCAGATGGCATGTAAAGACGTTTGTCCCGGCTGCATAAGCAGTCGTTAACAACCACCAATCTACGCCCGCGTGGTGGTTTTTGGCCCCTTCTCCCTATCTACCCATAGGGAAGGCTCGTGCCCCAACAGTGGGGATTTAAAATGAGCTGGTGATAATAGTATAACATTAAGTATTTTTAGGGCGTGGGTTTATTATGTTACATGTCTTTGGTCTAGACATATTAAGAATTGTGAACATCGAGAGCCGAAACTGTTTTGGCAACTTGGTCTATTCTCGCTAGCTTTGATACTAATAAAGTGTCTGGGTTATTATTATTGGAGGAACGGCTTATTAAGATTTGTTTAATCTTCAAAGTTTGACTACATTAGGGTACGGTCCCTTATAGAGACATTAACTAATAGCTAGGACCTATTGTGTTGTTCAAGAAGAGTTTATACTGGTTTGTGATCTACAAGAAATGGCAATATTTATACTTTACTAGTTTTTGGGTGGCATTTATTGGCTACTGAAATTCCAGCTCTGCTATGTATATTGTCATATCTATTTAACCATTCTATTAGGTTCCTTTGTTGGTAGAGCCTGTCTTAAATCCTCTTGGCTACAATATTAGTTTGGTCATACCAACCACAAACATCACCGCACCGCACTGGGCTTGCGGGGTGGTTTCAGGGCTCGTAAAACGTGTGCCTCTAAGTTTGTCTTTTCGTAATTTTTTGAAACAAAAAGAAGTCGCAGGGTGCCAGGTCCGGGCTGTAAGGCGGATGATGATCTGTTCCACATTTAAAGCCTTCAAATAAGCTTCTGTTACCTTAGCGGAATGTGAAGATGCGTTATCGTGGTGAAGGACAACATTGCTTCAAAGACGCTTTTCGCGAACTTTTTCTAAGACTCTGGGCAAGCATGTGTTGACGTACCAATCTGCAGTCACTGTCCTTTGATCTTCAAGCGATACTGTAGTGTAATGTCCTAATTTTCCAAAAAAAGAAGCAACCATTTTTTTACCAATGTTTCGACTTTTCTTAATTTTCGTCGGCTAATCTTCAAAAGGAAAGACCCACTCTGCCGACTGACTTTTTCTTTCGGGTTCAAAGCAGTACACCCAGGTTTCGTCACCTGTCACGATATTATAGATAGCCAATGACTATCCTTCTTTAAACTTTTT
The DNA here is from genome assembly GCA_963082485.1 of Eudonia mercurella. Taxonomy (NCBI): domain Eukaryota; kingdom Metazoa; phylum Arthropoda; class Insecta; order Lepidoptera; family Crambidae; genus Eudonia; species Eudonia mercurella. The sequence continues at coordinate 16,070,863 of OY720038.1, forward strand.
TTTCATTTTACGGCACCAATGGACACGCAGTCGTTTCTGGTCCTTCGTTAAGTCATTCGGTATCCATCGAGTGCAAAGCTTCCGAACCTTCAGATGCACATGTAAAATGTTTTGCACTTGGCTTATTCCGATGCCTAACAAAGCACGAATTTGCCGGCAAGTAAATTTTTTGTCAGTTTCAAAAAGTCGTACGGTGTCAATATTATTATTATTATTATATTGTGTTAATATTGTCTGTAACCGCAGTCGCCGGCCCACCTTCACGTACCTCGTCATATAGATGATCTCGTCCACGTCTAAATTCTCCGAACCACGAATACACAGAGCTGCGACATGGTGCTTCATCACCAAATGCCAATTGAAGTCCCTGGCTACTCTCTTGTTGACTTAAACAACAACGAAACACCACAACGAAAATCATAAAAAATCATTAAACACAAAATAAAAAGTAACATGTTCCCACAGAGTTCCATTTTCGAATTCCATAATTGTTTTTTCATTCTTTTATTGTTAGTGGCCAGCAGTGGGATTCCGGAGACATGGCACATTCGAGTGCGAAAACGTTTCGAGCCAAGGATGTTTTAGTAGGACAAGTATGAATCAATAAAATTGATTATATTTCGTTTTGCTTATAGACAAGAAACTACATTAAACAGAGGTTCGGCATTGAGATATACATCAAAAAAATTGTGAATTAAACATTATTCTTTAAGTTTGAACGTTAATTACAGTATTTAAAATTAAAATTAAAGATTTGTAGCCAAATAGTCCTTACGCCGATGCTGTTGCTGTATTGACGTTTTGTCATTGCACCAGTCAATTATAAAGTGACGCATATTTTAATAAAAATTTCAATAATTTCAATTGGAAAGACACTCCAGAAGCCATAACACAAGAAAATAATAATACTTTCGAAGATGTATTAATCGGTTTTGCTACTGTCTTTATTAAAAGAAAGCTCATGCTTTAGACAAAAATGAAAAACGTGAACAAGCCAACCAAATTCGGACTTTATCGTCGTCATCTCTGTTAACCAGAGATGACGACTATGTACGAGTCTACAAGTTATCTGAGGACTATTTAACCAACTAGAGCTTGAACTGCTCCTCTTTTAACGTATTCAACGACGGGGTAAAGGGCTTACAACTCGTATAAAGGTGAGCAAGCATTCCCATTTTGTACCTTTCTATTGCATTGGTAGTTTATTTGATTATGAGTCTGTTAAAAAATCATGAAATCGAGTATCTAAGTGTACAAGGGTAGTGAAGGAGTACTCTTCCTGGCTTCAAGGTTCGACAAAGACCGAAACTTTAGAAGTTTTCAGGAATCTTATTAGAAAAAAATAAAACACTTTCAAAAGCAAAAATATTGGCAAATCTGCACATCAGTCTCTCTATGACTACGACCCTGCAAAGGGTTCGTAACGTCAGGATAAAAAAATATATAAACAAAATGTGTAAAATAAACGCAAGTACAATGTGAAGTGTTCTCATATAATTTAGTAAATAATATCATCATCATCAGCTCATTTTATGTCCCCGCTGCTGGGGTACGAGTCTTCCCTATGGATGGATAGGGAGAACGGGCCGTAAACCACCATGCAGGCCCAGACATTTTTGGTCACCCATCTGATGACCGGCCTTTGCGAAAGTTGCTTAACCTCAGCACTCGCCGGGCGCGTTAATCACTGTGCAATAAATATTAAAGTACAGATTTTATAAAGAGTTTAAGATTTCTGCAGTAGTTAGTTGCATAGATTGCACTCTTGTAGCCATGAAGAGACTAGCAGAACACGAAGAGCGGTTTTACTGTCGCAAAGTCTACCATGCAACAAATGTCCAATTGGTAAAATTAACTTAATTGGTAAATGGTGCAAAAAAATTATTATTATGAACAAGCTTTCTACTTCTTGATTTTATTTTTTAGATTTCTGATGCGATTCTTAACACGTTACATGCTGAACAAACATTATGGTGGTGCAACCCATGACAGTTTTATCTTCAATTACAGTGTTATAAGGGATCACTTAGAGGCATTGACTAATGCTGGTAAAGAAGTGGTTCTGCTTTGTAAGTATTGTGTTCAAAATCCTTTTAAAATTGATAATGTTACCATAACAGCGAAACGTCCCTCTAAACCAACAAATTTGAAAATTATATCTGAGTCACAACATCTCAGCAAGTTGATAAAGTTTTACTATTGCAACATCTCTCAAAAGTGCAGAGTTCTCTGGGAAATACCGTTTGTGTGATGGTACTTAAGGCATAACACTGATTTTAATCCAACGGCAGAGCTGAATAAATGAAATATAATTTTTGTAGTGAAATAGAAAAATAATATTTATCCACTTTCACACACAAATTTTTCCACTTTTAAAAGCCGTTAATTTTGAAGTAAAAACTGGTTGCTACATTTTTTATATATCCTTAAGATATTACTTACATAAAATATTTATTGAAGGACGGGACGGGATCCCATGCAAAATTAGTAGAACTATCGTCGTCAAGTCGGTACAAGCATCGGCCTATTACTAACAAATTATATTAACATATTATTTGTTAATATTATTTGTTAAAAGAAGAACACAAGTTAAAATCAAACCATAACTATGTATTTTGATAGTAAACTAATATTTTTTTAAGGTGATTCCGGATACGCTCAGCGCGCCTACCTTTGACTCGTATTGGTAATACTGAAGAAAATACTCCAGTAGGCCTACCATCAACTTTCAAAAACGTTTTATTTTAAGCTTAAAATAATATTAGTCTAATCGGTAATATGACCTCCATAAAACAAGATTGTTTTATTCCAGATAATGAATTAACATTACTGTTTATTCCCTGCTTAGCATACCTAGCTATGAAGATGTATCCTCACTAACCTTATATACTTAAAATATGTACTCTTTTTCAGGGCACACGTAATTTCATTTTTTTCAATTTCATATTGTGTAAATAAAATAAAATAAAATTAAATAAAATTAAATGTTTTTATTTCTCAGACAACAAAGATCCATATAAGTGGTCCTATGTTAGTACTTAATAACTAGATGGGAATTGGTTATGCTACACAATGCGCTATAGCCTTTAATGAAGACTTCTAGGGAAATAGGTAAAATAATAATAGGTTAATATAGGTCTGTGGACCTAGCCATGTGGGCATACTGGCTGCTATTGATATAAATATTGTTTTTTATGTCATAACTAGCGGCCCGCTCGCGACTTCATCCGCTTGAGTGAACACCCGTATCCTATAGAACCCTATGGCAGCGCAGCACCACCTACCGGGTCCAATTATATGCATGTTTTATACATATAAATCTTCCTCTTGAATCACTCTATCTATTAAAAAAAACGGCATCAAAATCTGTTATGTATAGTTTTAAAGATCTAAGCATACATATGGTTTTATACTATGTACTATGAGGAGTATGAAATTTCGCACATAGTTTATATAGAGAAGGTTATCCGAATGGTAGTATTTTTTAAAATTATGCATATAAAATACATTAAATCAACAAAAACAACATTACTCACACTACCATGTATTTGACACACACGCATATACTATATTTGACACAGACGTATTGAGTGTCTTTAATGCGGCCGACATCTGTCAATGCCAATCCAAACTCACATTCTATATTTTTAGGGATCCGTAGCCAAATGGCAAAAAATGGAACCCGTCTGTCTTTCTGTCTGTCTGTCTGTCTGTCTGTCTGTCTGTCTGTCTTTCTGTCTGTCTGTCTGTCTGTCTGTCTGTCTGTCTGTCTGTCTGTCTGTCTGTCTGTCTGTCTGTCTGTATGTCTGTCTGTCTGTCTGTCTGTCTGTCTGTCTGTCTGTCTGTCTGTCTGTCTGTCTGTCTGTCTGTCTGTCCATCCGTATGTCACAGCCACTTTTTTCCGAAACTATAACAACTATACTGTTGAAACTTGGTAAGTTGGTAAGATGTATTCTGTGAACCGCATTAAGATTTTCACACAAAAATAGAAAAAAAAGCAATAAATTTTGGGGGTTCTCCATACTTAGAACAGAAACTCAAAAACTTTTTTTATCAAACCCATACGTGTGGAGTATCTATGGATAGGTCTTTAAAAATGATATTGAGGTTTTTAATATATATTTTTTTAAACTGAATAGTTTACGCGAGAGACACTTCCAAAGTGGTAAAATGTGTGTCCCCTGTAACTTCTAAAATAGGAGAATGATAAAACTAAAAAAAATATATGATGTACATTACCATGCAAACTTCCACCGAAAATTGGTTTGAACGAGATCTAGTAAATAGTTTTTTTTAATACGTCATAAAGTACGGAACCCTTCGTGCGCGAGTCCGACTCGCACTTGGCCGGTTTTTAAAATTTTTTCGTTGCTTAGGATACAATTCGTGCAGCCTAAATAAAATTACGGTCGAATTTGATAATTTTGTAATAGACCTACACTAGTTATTGGTAGGCATCAAGAAAAATCGTACATAAATGTGTAGTGTGTGGTTTTGGGAGTAGGTACATGGTACCCAGGAAGATGTGAAATAAAATGTCACTGACAGATGACCCAGATTTTGTCGGTCATCAAAGGTCATCAAGTGGTTTTTAATAATTGTTTGGACTAAGTATATGCAATATGCCCATGAATTGTTGAGGTGAAGTGTTTCCTATACGTTAATTCGTTTTGAATTTACGCTTTACTAAGATTTAAAGTGAAATATATTGATTTTGACTTGAGTACTGTTTTTTAGTTTTCTTCGTCTGTATTATATTGAATTCTACTTATTTTTCCTTAATAAATGATTTTTGATTAATTTGTTATACTCATTTGCCTTTTTGCTATTTAATCTTCACTTGCCATATCACCCTTTTGGTCTAGCGGTTAAGACCACCCACCGGTCTCAGACCCAGAGATTCCGGGTTCGATTCCCAGAGGCCGGTGGAAAGGCTTGTTTCTACTCCGCCTGGCTAGCTACCACCATTTTATTTAAATGTTAGTAATATTGATATGTTCCGACATTTAGAGATAAGGATCCCGGATGACGAGCGCCTTCGGCCTTATTATCACAGGTGAGATGAAAGTCAAGTGTTTACTCATAAAAAAGAAAAAAACTTTATGGTAGTAAGTACTAAATAAAGAAATGAAAGTCCAAATTTTTGTGATATAGTAAGTGTGTACAGTAAGTAACGTTCAACAGCTCAACAGTACGTCTAACACCATCTGTTCCAACCCTGTTCGTAAAAGAGTGTTGGACCTAACTATAGAGAGCTATAACAGGTGCCTCAACTACGAGTAGGTACTTACGTTTTCTCAACTTCAAAAAACCTTTAAAAAATAAACGATTTATTGTGTAAAACTATATTGACAGTAAGGGCAAACTGCTAAGCACCATTAAACGACAATACAAGGAGAATTTTGCTGAGTGCAATCATCTTCTTAACATCCGCTCTCCTCTTGCAGCAACTGCTGCAATCTGCCTTATACAGCGGCTTCTACTAATTTAAAAGTTCCTGAACGGTTTAATCTCAGCTTTGTATGGTGATAACTCGTACGGTAATTTTCCACCCATACAAGTGGAACCTGATTTAATTAGAATTTACACCATTTTGGGCAGGCCTTCAACAAGGTGAACCGACGATCTGGTAATCGTCGCGGGAAGCTGCTGGATGCGAGCAACACAAAACTTTGGTTTGCTTTTGGCTGAGATGATGATGATACACCACTGTTAAAACCATTTCAGCGCATAATCCCGTGGGGATGTTGGCATGAGCATTCATTAGACTTCGTGCCATGTTGCAACGACTGTTCGATTATCCCTTTCTGTACTGTGGACTTGTGGAGTATAGGGCATCACTAGTCACTGCTTAATGCCTTCTTTGCAGAGTAGTTATAGCTTTTACTTTGCCATTATTAAACTCGCCGCCGTTGTTACTGAACATTCCTTTCTTGTTACTTTAGACGCTATTACTGCGGACAGTGTTAGTGACTGGTTGATATGTACTTCAGCTTTCTATTGCATTTATGGCACTATTAAAACTCTTACATTTTAGGAAATCTCTTTCAAATTTTGCTTCATCTTCGGCTGTCTCTGTCGGCGCCCCGAATGGTCTGGTTTTTTTTGCTGTGCATATTGTCCATGAATCCCAGCATTGCCTTATGCGCTATTAGAATTTAGTAGGTATTCCAAGTTTTATAATTTTGCGAGTCAACATTCCCAACATGACCTTTGCCAACGCGGCAACCATCGCTATTTTGAAGTTTTCAAATAGAAAACTATAATCTGCTACCACTTTAAGAAATAAATGATTTTTGATATGTGTAAAAGTATATTGACAGTAATGTTCTGCGAAAAATAACAAGCAAGTTGCTAGGCAACATAAAACGACAATACAAGAAGGAGTATCTGCTGATTGCAATCATCCTAAACTTATCTACATCTTAAAATTATCTAAATTATTTATGTACATGTATAACTATATTCTAAGTCGTAATTATATGTTACTTTTTGTAACACTTTAAAAATGCATAAGCCAAAATAACATTAAAAAAATCCTCTATGAGAATACCTACCTCTTTTGTCAATAGACCGTGAAAAATGCTACTTATTATTTGAGAAGAAAATTCAAGATTTTGACACGGTACTGTCAAATCTGTATCGTTTTCATTTTACTACCACCTCGATAATTGGGGCGCTCGCAGCGTTTTTAAATTCAAGCTACATAGCTACTTTTTATTTGACATAAAAATACGAGTTTTTGACACGGTAATGTCAAAAACTCAATTGTGGTTAGTTCATTTAACTACCACATTGATTGGTGAGGCGCCCTCGGCGTTTTTGAGTTTTACAGAATACTGTGCTGTAGTCCACATTTAAGCAACGACTAATGCTATATTAACTATTTTATTGATATATGTATCAATGCCATACATCTGTTTAATATAGTTTCTTGTTTAAAGCCTAAACGAAGTATAATCGATGTAATCGATTCGTACTGGCCCCACAAAAACATCCCTAACTCTGTCAAATCGTGAAGTCGAAAACAACATGTAACAGGAATCGACATGCAGATCTAGAAACTTTCAGTATGCCCCACGTACTAACAATCATCATCAATAATCATATTTTGAGACGTCCTCTTTCCATTCAACTCCTTCATTCTAATGAATCATAATACTTGAATGCAGTAGTCTAGGACATTTGGAAGTGTGATATATAGCACGCTGCGCGGGCGCATTGCGCAACCACCACTACGCTACAATGGCGCACTTTCACCCAATTGGTGGGGTCGACGAACTTACGGCCGCTCTTGCGGGTGAGAGTGATATAACGTAGTTTTTTGCAATTCTTGTAATGTACGTATTTTAATGTGGGTGAGTGTGTTATATGAGTGTGTTATTATTGTTGTACTGGGCATTATACTCAGCCTTCTTCCTAATGCTGAACTCGCCGCTTCCTCAATGAGCAGCAGAGAACCAACAATTTTTGTAGTACTTACATGTAACTTAGAAATAAGTTGTGTTATTGTATAGGTATACTGACAACTATGAAACGGCGCACTCTGATGATCTGCATACAAGCAAAAGGGATGCAAATATCGGGTCATCTACTGGATTCAAGTCAGGAAAACGAATAACTCTATTTATTTAAAATCTTAATGTTTTATTTAAAAAAATACAATAGCGTTTCTTAATAGGTATTTAGATAAGTTACCATACTTAATTAAATCGACGTTTTTAAATTACTAAAAATTATTAAGTAAGGAAATAGATTCTGTTTAGAGGTTACTGGATTTTTTTCTTTCGAGGAAATGCCATAATTCTGCATTTTGGGGAACAATAACAGTAATGTAAATGTAGTCTTATAAAACATATATTTTTCATGGCGTTGTATGTATACATTTTATATAAAACATGCATCAGTGAAATATGTACGGTAACAAATGCAGTTCCTTAAAAAAACAGCAATCATGCACACAGCGGGTCATTTTGATCCATCCCGCATGACGCATGGTTACCTTCACAAGGAATACTTACGAGGAAATTTCTAAGGTAAACTGGCGAACTCCTGTCTCCTCTCTTGCAAGCGGAGCGAACCCACCTCCCATTGTTTGTAACTATTCAAACTAATAATGAAGTCAGCCATTTTGAACACGTCAGAACGTCGTTGCTTGCAGAACGCAATCCTAGAGTAAACAAAGTTACCTCTTTCTGATCCTCTGCTTGATCATCAGGTTGTTATTTTATAGGTTTTGAACTCATCAACAGTTTCCTGCTAACTTGCAAGATCGACAACCAAACCCGACCTCGAACTTCTTGGCTGAAAACTTTCAAAAAAAGTGTTAAGCTATCAGTCATCAAACAACAATCCAATTAACTAAACGTCAATGTCAACATCTCGGCGTTTCGTTTCTTATCGCGCGCGCGCAGACGGAATCCATCATGGTTATTGAAAAAGCTCTCGTCAATCGTAAAATTGGATGTTGACATAATCAAGGCGCGTGTCCCGGGATTTTCTTGTCTCACACGAATTTCTTTTACGAGGCTCTAGCCACAAAATAACGAGACTGCAGAAGGTAAGCTTAATACAAAGGCTCTCGAGCATAGATACCAACAATAGAGCATAGACAACCTCTTCCGAACACGGAACTTCGCAACAGCTGCGCTTGGACTGACTTTGACTTTGACTTTTACAAAAGTGCTGTAGTGGCACTGCATGACATTGTGGAAATTGAAACTTTTACCTGATGAAAATTTGTTGACAAAAATTTTTTATTTGGTTTTTTTTAGATGTCTCTATATTTTTTGTGTTTATTTGTAATAGAAAGTGTCCTGCTATGATAGGACATTTTCCAGTATTTATGACGCTGTAAAGGAAAAAAAAAAAGTTGGACACTTGCTGAGTTTCTTATTGGTTCTTTTAAATACAAGATCTCTCGCCCAGAGTAGACTTACGACCCGATGGCATAGTGACATTCACAAGAGCTACTTGTTGCCTCAACTGAATAAATAATTTTGAATTTTGAATTTTGGACTGTTCCGTGATCTGAGACTTTGCAAAGGGTCTATGTATGCGTTGCTCGAGCGCGGTATGTTTTAAGGTTACCTTCTGGATCTCCTAATTTGGTGGTCTCGCTTTGTACGATAGACCGGAAACGATTTACGCAGTTATCGCGGCATCTCGAGAAGTGTCGTTATGAACAGTCTCGAATCGAATAGATCTTAAAGAAAAGTAGTGTTTCATGTTAAAATTGTTATTTTGCATTATCCTGTGGGGTCGAGTGGCAAAGTGCCCGATATCCGGGTTCAGTTTCCAGGTCGTAAAATTCTGTAAAATTTTGACTGTTTTTGTACTAGATAAAAAATACAAAAACCAAAGTTTTTTGTTTGCCTCGCTAAATATTAAAAAAAACCATTGAAGGGTAAGAAATGGTTTACCATACCGTAGTACTAACGACCTCACGACCGATTATGGGTTTAACACAAATCTGTTTACAAGGCATAAAATCTACGTCGTCGAAAGCGATTCATTTTCTTGACGCGATCGATATCTACAAAAAAAAAATTAAGTCAATAAACAGACGATGTCTGTGCCCAAACACAGTGAACTATACCATAAGTGCCTTACAAATAAACAGAGAATAAGCTCCGAATATTATTACGTGTTTTGTTCCTGTCATGTAAACATCATTTTGAATTAGAGTAAAAGAGACAAAACACGGAATAACTATTCAAAGCTTATTCTTTGTTTATTTGTAAGGCCCTACAGTTTATTTGTTTATTAAAAAATGGGCTTGCTCTTGGCCTGATTCGAACCTTTACGACTAAGAAGAGGCCGACAATGGAACGAAAAATATACAGTATAGAAGTGAAAACTTTCTTGCTCGACTATGTCACCACTGAGCATATAAACTTTTTTGCTACATACGTTAAGTTATGTTAGTTAACTATAGTATAAAGATAAGTACAGTCCGCATAAAGTTCAACGAAGCAATTAATTATTAATCATTGATAGATATGCCCATAACATCCTTTATCTCTCGAGCTCCTCCGTTCTTCGGAAGGCACGTAAAGCCGTTGGTCCCGGCTGCATGATGATGATGATGATGATGATGATGATGATGATGATGGTGATGATGATGATGATGATGATGATGATGATGATGATGATGATGATGATGATGATGATGATGGTGATGATGATGATGATGATGATGATGATGATGATGATGATGATGATGATGATGATGATGATGGTGATGATGATGATGATGATGATGATGATGATGATGATGATGATGATCCTTTATCTGCCTCGAGGATGTCTTAGGACCTCAAACGGCAAGCACCGATTTCTTTAAATATTAATTAGCGTTATTTTTTTTCCTGTGAGGAACGTCTTGCCCACTCGGACTAGGTACCTAGCAAGAGCTAGTTATTATTTGTTTGACACATTTGCATGTTGATTGCGAAGAAAAGAGTCCTGCTACGATAGCGATGTAATTTTGTATTTGTATCGAGCTTTCATAAGATCATAAATAGTGGAAGAAGTTTTTACATTTTTAAAATGTTCACAGTCTACTCTGCATTTATATGCGGTTTCAACGGGGCTATATGTTTGTGTACACAGTTTGAGTGGTGGTAGGGCTTGTTTGTCCGCCTGGCTAGCTACCACACTATCTTATCTAAATATATCGCCATAACATCAATGTTAAGGATCCCGGGTGAAGTGCGCTTCCACCTTCGCTCTTATCATCACTTAACATCAGGTGATATGAATGGGAAGTGCTCACCCATAAGACATAAAAAAATAATGAAAGTAGAGATGCTCCACCACTCCATTTTATTAACTGTGTTTCAATTGGGGCGGCGAAATCGTTGGGCAATAAATTGAAAAGCAAACGAAACGTAAACAAATAGCCGAGTACTAGACAAAGGACTGGGTGTAATGACGAGAGACTTTCGAGGAGTTGAGACCCGTTAAGGGGCCGTTGCTGTAGCGTTAATGTTGCGCGGGTAGAACACGGAAACAAAACTGATGAAAAATCGTAACTTCATCTCAATAAAAACGAAAAAACTTTTTTTAAATAGGGGTCTACCGGCATCGGGACCAGGATCCCAGCTACCGGTGGTTAGAGCTCCAGAGACAGGAACCTCCTCACAATGCGTGCCGTATCGAGGAGAACTGCCTTCTGAATCAGGCCCTTGATCCAGCCGCCTAACGAGAGCCTCATGAGATGTTGATCGAGGCTCTTGACCATCAGGCCGTATTATTATTATTATTATTGAATGAATACTAACACATTAAAAAAAACCTGTTAACTAACCCATCCAGCTCCTTCATTCACATAGCCACTACGCTTGTGTTAAGTATGGGTTTAAAGTATTTAATCGGAGTTATGGGGGATTGATTGAACGACTATTTCTCGCATTAAACCCATTTACGTTCGAATACCGCCGAGATGCAAGAATTTGGTTTACATGTTTGAAATCATTTCACATTAACCAGGTTTGTAATAGTGTTACTGTTATTATAAATATCCTCTTGCTAGTTGTTGCTGGGCGACAACAAAACGGAACAACTATAGAATTGTTCCGAGCAGTAGTGTAAGGCTACGACCCCTGGGGGCGTTGCGAAAATCGAAGAGCTATGAATAGCTGTTGACAAGAAATTGACTGTAGCAAATGTGACAATAAAACAAAAGCATATATTTAAAGCACGAGCCTAAATTAAAACAATGAAGGACGGGTAATGACTTTGAAAGTTAGGTAGCTTTCGCAATGTTTTGTCACAGGATGGGTCTACGAATATCTCAAGCTCCTCCACGCTTCAGAAGGCACGTTAAGACGTTGGTAGACCTGTAGGATGTGAAACGGGCTCCCTTCAGAGTTCCCTTGCGCTATAAACACAGGTCGGAATTAGGTAGAGTTATTTATGTACTTTTTTTATATTTACGGGTAAGCACAATGCCTTGATCTCACTTGCATCGAAATGTTGATATTAATATGGATCTTTCCGGGATTTCTAATCGACAATCCCGTGTGACCAACAATATTACAAATAAATAATAATAAAACCCTCAGAGATATATAAGAAAAATAAAACAAAGAAAATTAACATACAATTTTTATTAGTATTTACATTAATTTAGAATACAAATTTTAAATAGTCAACAATAAAATATTAATATTTGACAGCATAGAAGCTTGCCATGTAAATGTGTTTTTGTTTCTTTTTTATATATAAGTCTTTTATTATTTTTACTGTAGCTGCGCTGCGCAGAATATAATAATATTAAGTATGTATATAGTTTTAAGTTCTTATTTTAAGTGAACTCATTCTGTATGTTCGTATGAGAAATAAAAATTCTTTAAACCCAATAGTCTTAAGCAAATTCTCATATTTACTTCGCCTTTTTTATTAATACGAAAATACTTTTGCTTCTAGCCTATACTCGTGAGGTTAAAATTTAGGTTAAAAAAAGTTAAAAATTACTCTCGGGATTTGATGCATATCCACTTTATTCTTTCGCTGTATGAAATCAGTGTAAGTACATAAATAACTCTAAATAATTCCGACCTCTGAAGCACGAGGTTTTTTTTTCTCTACCTGATGTTAAGCTGAAACAGAGAGCAGATGTGGGGACAACTAGTGGAGAAGAATAAAATTGTACCTCACTCTAGCCGTCACATTGCCGACCCGCAAGTTGCTTATTCAGACCTCGTTTAAAGGACCTCATGTGAAAGGAGGAAAAACGTGCGCTGGAAGGGAATTCCATGTTTTAGTGGTGCGATAAAGAATTGATTCACCATATTTCCTCTTTCGCGATGGAATAATTGTCGCAGTGAGACTGCTGAAGCTCGCGTGGTTCCGTTAAGAAAAGGAGAAGAGGGATAAGGGTAAAAGGTCGATTAAGAAGCGTGTGAAAAGGGCTCTCAAAATCGGTAATGCATAGGTAACTCTTCAGATGCTACAGATGTCCATGGGCGGCGATGACCACTTCTCATCAGGTGACTCGTCTACTCTTTTGTCGTATTTTACATCAAAAAAGAAGATGGCAGTCATTAAAAACCGGCTTTGATCAGCGTGATGTATTATGATTTATTACATGACGCTGATTCCCGTTTTTAGTCATGAAATGCAAATGAAGAAATGAAAAATAAATTGCACCCCATATAATGCAAAAAGACGAAGATGGCGGGACAACCTTGATAGGTTCATGAAAGAATGGCGTGATGTTGCATGGGAAAAAGTGTGGGGAGGCCTTTGCCCAGGAGTGGGACTGTTATGGCTGATATAATAATAATAATATTATAGTAAAATTAATAATAGCCTCTCATCTGCGGGAAGCACTTATCAGTGCCCTAAACATTTAAAATTCTGTTGCGTCTGTATTCAGAGCAGACAACAGGGTTAACAATACAAAAAAACTCTACGGTCTTATCGCTAAAAAGCAATTTCTTCCAGACAACCATGTGTTGAGCTGGACAAAGAATGAAGTCATGAAGGTAGACTTGAGGCTAGGACAATAGGCCTCTTTTGAAGTATCTTCGGGTAAGCACTTAGCTTTCATCTTACCTGGTGTTAAGTGAAGATAAGGCCGTAGGCGGAAGCGCACTCCACCCGGAATCCTCAACTACTGAGGCACTGGCTATCTTATCTCTAGCTGCCGGAGCAGGGTGATGTGATGATGAAGAAACGTCGAGACTGAGAATAAATTGATCAAATAACTTAACCAAATTGAGTCGATTTGTTAAACAATCATAACTTTCTTCTCCAGTTTGAATGTTTCAGGAACAATCGCTTTATAGAAATAATTGATCTTTGGCAAAGTTTGATTTGTGTAGTAGCTACATAAAATACATTTCCAGTTTTTCATTTTGTGATATTAAGCCTGAGATTAATTAAAGTAGATACATTTACTAACCTATGTAGATAATTATATTACTTTGAATTTAAAAAACTCACAACTCATATTAATCTAAGGCAATGTTTAATGTTTCCCAATTAGTGGTACGCGTACCCCTGAGGGTACACGAGGTTGCATCAAGGGGTACGCGCAGCAATCTCTTAACTAAGATATAAAATCAGTAAAAAACAATAATTGCCAAAAAATGTTTTTAAACGATCAGCAGGTGTGTTCATCATCATCAGCTCATTTTCTGTCCCCACTGCTGGGGCACGAGCCTTCCCTATGGATGGATAGGGAGAATGGGCCATAAACCACCACACGGGCCCAGTGCGAATTGGTGGTTGTTAACGACTGCTAATGTAGCCGGGACCAACGGCTTTACGTGCCTTCCGAAGCATGGAGGAGCTCGAGATGATAAATTATTGGTCATCCATCCGATGACCGGCCTTAGCGAAAGTTGCTTAACCTCAGCATTCGCAGACCGGGAGCGTTAACCACTGCGCCATCGAGCTCCTGTGTGTTAGTCAACTGTAAATGCATCAAGCGCTTTCTCTACTCTAGCTTCAGTTGCATAAGCATGTTCACGGTTTCTGTTTTCTGGCAATGACACACTTAAAAACTAAACATCGTCACAGACTTCAACTCGAAGATGACATGAGATTGAAGCTGACCAAAATGCAACAAGATTTTTCAGAGTTGTGCAAAGAAAAACGCGCACATTTGTCACATTAATCAAACTGGTGTTCTCCATCATTAGAATAAAACTGTATTTTGATGGCAATAAATGTAAAATACATCTGATTTCATTTTTTATTTATCGTTCCTGCAATAAGGGGTACGCGAGTTTGAGGTCTTTCTTGAAGTGGTACGTAGAAAAAACTAATTGGCAACCACTGATCTAAGGCACATAATCATCGTTTTTGATCAAAAACAACATTATTACTTAAAACAACAAACCAGTCAATTAATTAAAGTCGTTTTATATAATGTCGGTGTTACATAAGCTTGTTCATACCTATGTACTATAGTTATACATATATGGAATAACATCTTGGACATTTCTTGACCTAGAACGAGGCTCGACGGTCCTCGAGGGCCTTCTCGAGTGTCCACTCGTTAGTGCGACGTCACTACACCAGGAACGTTCTCATAATGAGGTATCTTTATAAACATACCTATATACAAATGAGAACCACCAAATTGAAAAGAATTTGTAAAGTATTATTATGGTTTTTTTTAAATTATATTAGGCGCAACATTGTTAGTAATATGAGATAAAACAGGGAGTCGTAGTTAGCAGTCATTATCATCATCAGCTCATTTTATGCCCCACTGCTGGGGCACGAGCTTTCCCTATAGATGGATAGGGACAAGCCATAAACCATCACTCAGGCCCAGTGCTGATTAGTTGTTGTTAACGACTGCTAATGCAGCCGGGACTAACGGCTTTACGTGCCTTCCGAAGCACCGAGGAGCTCCAGTAAAAGGTTAGCTAGCAGTGAAAGTCTAAACAATATAATTCAAAATAAATCGTTGAATTCATTATCGATAGCGTAAAAAGGAGCTGGAAACATTTATGCTTTGAAGATCGCACGACAAAATATGTCAAATAGCAACATCGTCATCAGCTTATATTAGTACATTGCTGGACATACTTAAGCCTCTCCGAGAGTGCACGCCACTGCGTACGATCCAAAGTATAACATTTAAGGGCAAGTTGTTTAAAGAGTAATAAATTTAATAATATATAAGGTCACATTTTATCAACTGCAAATATTTTGACAAATTATCTAATTATATCAAAGAAATAAGGCCCTAGCATTTAAAAAAATTCAGGCTAGTGTTTTTTTTTTACTCTTCCTGACACAAAAATTGTGATAGTTTTAAGAGCGGCCTCTCTGTCGGCTCCTTTGAATGAAACTACGGGCACGTGTAAGCGGTGAAGGCATTGCGGCCTCTCTGTTTCGGCTTCCTTGAAATGAAACTACCGAAAGTGCTTTATTTTACTTTTTAATAAAAATGTCTTTTGGCGTTTTTCTTGAAAACTAGCGTATAAAAATGTAAGATTTTTTTATAAAAATAGTTTATATATGTTGTTGAATTTATCCTCAAAATATTTGCAGTTGATAAAATGTGACCTTATATATTGTAAGAGGAATGATGACACGCTTATCTCGAAACGTAAACATCCCTCGTCACGGGCAGCGAGGCGTCACCAGCTCGCCACTATAGCTGGCAACTTCTAGGGCATAGGTTGCGTCACAGTAATAGTTACGTACTGCATCTCGATTCCTGTTACATGTTGTTGTCGACTTCACGATTTGACAGAGTTAGGGATGTTTTTGCGGGGCCAGTACGAATCGATAACATCGATTATACTTCATTTAGGCTTTAAACAAGAAACTATATTAAACAGAGGTTTGGCATTGATACATATATCAATAAAATAGTTAATTCAGCATTAGTCGTTGCTTAAATGTGGACTACAGCATAGTATTCTGTAAAACTCAAAAACGCCGAGGGCGCCTCACCAATCAATGTGGTAGTTAAATGAACTATCCACAATTGAGTTTTTGACATTACCGTGTCAAAAACTCGTATTTTTATGTCAAATAAAAAGTAGCTATGTAGCTTGAATTTAAAAACGCTGCGAGCGCCCCAACTATCGAGGTGGTAATAAAATGTAAACGATACAGATTTGACAGTACCGTGTCAAAATCTTGAATTTTCCTCTCAAATAATAAGTAGCTATAGAGCCATCTTTTTCACGGTCTATTGACAAAAGAGGTAGGTATTCTTATAGAGGATTTTTTAATGTTATTTTGGCTTATGCATTTTTAAAGTGTTACAAAAAGTAACTTTGCTTTAAGTCGGGCTGCGAATAATTACGACTTAGAATATAATACATGTACATAAATAATGTAGATAATTTTAAGATGTAGATGAGTTTAGGATGATTGCACTCATGGTCTAAGCACTCAGCAGATACTCCTTCTTGTATTGTCGTTTTATGTTGCCTAGCAACTTGCTTGTTATTTTTCGCAGAAC
Source organism: Eudonia mercurella (assembly GCA_963082485.1). Classification (NCBI taxonomy): domain Eukaryota; kingdom Metazoa; phylum Arthropoda; class Insecta; order Lepidoptera; family Crambidae; genus Eudonia; species Eudonia mercurella. The sequence goes on from OY720038.1 coordinate 16,087,808, forward strand.
ATTACTGTCAATATACTTTTACACATATCAAAAATCATTTATTTCTTAAAGTGGTAGCAGATTATAGTTTTCTATTTGAAAACTTCAAAATAGCGATGGTTGCCGCGTTGGCAAAGGTCATGTAGGGAATTTTGACTCGCAAAATTATAAAACTTGGAATACCTACTAAATTCTAATAGCGCATAAGGCAATGCTGGGATTCATGGACAATATGCACAGCAAAAAAACCAGACCATTCGGGGCGCCGACAAAGACAGCCGAAGATGAAGCAAAATTTGAATGAGATTTCCTAAAATGTAAGAGTTTTAATAGTGCCATAAATGCAATAGAAAGCTGAAGTACATGTCAACCAGTCACTAACACTGTCCGCAGTAATAGCGTCTAAAGTAACAAGAAAGGAATTGTTCAGTAACAACGGCGGCGAGTTTAATAATGGCAAAGTAAAAGCTATAACTACTCTGCAAAGAAGGCATTAAGCAGTGACTAGTGATGCCCTATACTCCACAAGTCCACAGTACAGAAAGGGATAATCGAACAGTCGTTGCAACATGGCACGAAGTCTAATGAATGCTCATGCCAACATCCCCACGGGATTATGCGCTGAAATGGTTTTAACAGTGGTGTATCATCATCATCTCAGCCAAAAGCAAACCAAAGTTTTGTGCTGCTGGCATCCAGCAGCTTCCCGCGACGATTACCAGATCGTCGGTTCACCTTGTTGAAGGCCTGCCCAAAATGGTGTATATTCTAATTAAATCAGGTTCCACTTGTATGGGTGGAAAATTACCGTACGAGTTATCACAATAAAAAGCTGAGATTAAACCATTCAGGAACTTTTAAATTAGTAGAAGCCGCTGTATAAGGCAGATTCTCAGATCATAGAAGGGCAGATTGCAGCAGTTGCTGCAAGAGGAGAGCGGATGTTAAGAAGATGATTGCACTCAGCAAAATTCTCCTTGTATTGTCGTTTAATGATGCTTAGCAGTTTGCCCTTACTGTCAATATAGTTTTACACAATAAATCGTTTATTTTTAAAAGGTTTTTTGAAGTTGAGAAAACGTAAGTACCTACTCGTAGTTGGGGCACCTGTTATAGCTCTCTATAGTTAGGTTCAACTCTCTTTTACGAACAGGGTTGGAACAGATGGTGTTAGACGTACTGTTGAGCTGTTGAACGTTACTTACTGTACACACTTACTATATCACAAAAATTTGGACTTTCATTTCTTTATTTAGTACTTACTACCATAAAGTTTTTTTCTTTTTTATGAGTAAACACTTGACTTTCATCTCACCTGTGATAATAAGGCCGAAGGCGCTCGTCATCTGGGATCCTTATCTCTAAATGTCGGAACATATCAATATTACTAACATTTAAATAAGATGGTGGTAGCTAGCCAGGCGGAGTAGAAACAAGCCTTTCCACCGACCTCTGGGAATCGAACCCGGAATCTCTGGGTCTGAGACCGGTGGGTGGTCTTAACCGCTAGACCAAAAGGGTGATATGGCAAGTGAAGATTAAATAGCAAAAAGGCAAATGAGTATAACAAATTAATCAAAAATCATTTATTAAGGAAAAATAAGTAGAATTCAATATAATACAGACGAAGAAAACTAAAAAAAAGTACTCAAGTCAAAATCAATCTATTTCACTTTAAATCTTAGTAAAGCTTAAATTCAAAACGAATTAACGTATAGGAAACACTTCACCTCAACAGTTCATGGGCATATTGCATATACTTAGTCCAAAAAATTATTAAAAACCACTTGATGACTTTTGATGACCGACAAAATCTGGGTCATCTGTCAGTGACATTTTATTTCACATTTTCCTGGGTACCATGTACCTACTCCCAAAACCACACACTACACATTTATGTACGATTTTTCTTGATGCCTACCAATAAATAGTGTAGGTCTATTACAAAATTATCAAATTCGACCGTAATTTTATTTAGGCTGCACGAATTGTATCCTAAGCAACGAAAAAATTTAAAAAACCGGCCAAGTGCGAGTCGGACTCGCGCACGAAGGGTTCCGTACTTTATGACGTATTAAAAAAAACTATTTACTAGATCTCGCTCAAACCAATTTTCGGTGGAAGTTTGCATGGTAATGTATATCATATATTTTTTTTAGTTATATCATTCTCCTATTTTAGGAGTTACAGGGGACACACATTTTACCACTTTGGAAGTGTCTCTCGCGTAAACTATTCAGTTTAAAAAAAAATATATTAAAAACCTCAATATCATTTTTAAAGACCTATCCATAGATACTCCACACGTATGGGTTTGATAAAAAAATTTTTTGAGTTTCAGTTCTAAGTATGGAGAACCCCCAAAATTTATTGTTTTTTTTTTCTATTTTTGTGTGAAAATCTTAATGCGGTTCACAAAATACATCTACTTACCAAGTTTTAATAGTATAGTTGTTATAGTTTCGGAAAAAAGTGGCTGTGACATACTAATGGACAGACAGACAGACAGATAGACAGACAGACAGACACACACAGACAGACAGACAGAAAGACAGACAGACAGACAGACATGACGAATCCATAAGGGTTCCATTTTTTGCCATTTGGCTACGGATCCCTAAAAATATAGAATGTGAGTTTGGATTGGCATTGACAGATGTCGGCCGCATTAAAGACACTCAATACGTGTGTGTCAAATATAGTATATGCGTGTGTGTCAAATACATGGAAGTGTGAGTAATGTTGTTTTTGTTGATTTAATGTATTTTATATGCATAATTTAAAAAAAATACTACCATTCGGATAACCTTCTCTATATAAACTATGTGCGAAATTTCATACTCCTCATAGTAGTATAAAACCATATGTATGCTTAGATCTTTTAAACATAACAGACTTTGATGCCGTTTTTTTTAATAGATAGAGTGATTCAAGAGGAAGATTTATATGTATAAAACATGCTTATAATTGGACCCGGTAGGTAGTGCTGCGCTGCCATAGGGTTCTATGGGATACGGGTGTTCACTCAAGCGGACGAAGTCGCGAGCGGGCCGCTAGTTATGACATAAAAAACAATATTTATGTCAATAGCAGCCAGTATGCCCACATGGCTAGGTCCACAGACCTATATTAACCTATTATTATTTTACCTATTTCCCTAGAAGTCTTCATTAAAGGCTATAGCGCATTGTGTAGCATAACCAATTCCCATCTAGTTATTAAGTACTAACATAGGACCACTTATATGGATCTTTGTTGTCTGAGAAATAAAAACATTTAATTTAATTTTATTTTATTTTATTTAATTTTATTTACACAATATGAAATTGAAATTGAAAAAAATGAAATTACGTGTGCACTGAAAAAGAGTACATATTTTAAGTATATAAGGTTAGTGAGGATACATCTTCATAGCTAGGTATGCTAAGCAGGGAATAAACAGTAATGTTAATTCATTATCTGGAATAAAACAATCTTGTTTAATGGAGGTCATATTACCGATTAGACTAATATTATTTTAAGCTTAAAATAAAACGTTTTTGAAAGTTGATGGTAGGCCTACTGGAGTATTTTCTTCAGTATTACCAATTCGAGTCAAAGGTAGGCGCGCTGAGCGTATCCGGAATCACCTTAAAAATATATTAGTTTACTATCAAAATACATAGTTATGGTTTGATTTTAACTTGTGTTCTTCTTTTAACAAATAATATTAACAATAGGCCGATGCTTGTACTGACTTGACGACGATAGTTCTACTAATTTTGCATGGGATCCGTCCGTCCCGTCCTTCAATAGATATTTTATGTAAGTAATATCTTAAGGATATATAAAAAATGTAGCAACCAGTTTTTACTTCAAAATTAACGGCTTTTAAAAGTGGAAAAATTTGTGTGTGAAAGTGGATAAATATCATTTTTCTATTTCACTACAAAAATGATATTTCATTTATTCAACTCTGCCGTTGGATTAAAATCAGTGTTATGCCTTAAGTACCATCACACAAACGGTACTTCCCAGAGAACTCTGCACTTTTGAGAGATGTTGCAATAGTAAAACTTTATCATTTTGCTGAGATGTTGTGACTCAGATATAATTTTCAAATTTGTTGGTTTAGGGGGACGTTTCGCTGTTATGGTAACATTATCAATTTTAAAAGGATTTTGAACACAATACTTACAAAGCAGAACCACTTCTTTACCAGCATTAGTCAATGCCTCTAAGTGATCCCTTATAACACTGTAATTGAAGATAAAACTGTCATGGGTTGCACCACCATAATGTTTGTTCAGCATGTAACGTGTTAAGAATCGCATCAGAAATCAGTCATCTAAAAAATAAAATTAAGAAGTAAAAAGCTTGTTCATAATAATAATTTTTTTGCACCATTTACCAATTAAGTTAATTTTACCAATTGGACATTTGTTGCATGGTAGACTTTGCGACAGTAAAACCGCTCTTCGTGTTCTGCTAGTCTCTTCATGGCTACAAGAGTGCAATCTATGCAACTAACTATTGCAGAAATCTTAAACTCTTTATAAAACCTGTACTTTAATATATATTGCACAGTGATTAACGCGCCCGGCGAGTGCTGAGGTTAAGCAACTTTCGCAAAGGCCGGTCATCAGATGGGTGACCAAAAATGTCTGGGCCTGCATGGTGGTTTACGGCCCGTTCTCCCTATCCATCCATAGGGAAGACCCCAGCAGCGGGGACATAAAATGAGCTGATGATGATGATATTATTTACTAAATTATATGAGAAAACTTCACATTGTACTTGCGTTTATTTTACACATTGATTTTATATTTTTTTATCCTGACGTTACGAACCCTTTGCAGGGTCGTAGTCATAGAGAGACTGATGTGCAGATTTGCCAATATTTTTGCTTTTGAAAGTGTTTTATTTTTTTCTAATAAGATTCCTGAAAACTTCTAAAGTTTCGGTCTTTGTCGAACCTTGAAGCCAGGAAGAGTACTCCTTCACTACCCTTGTACACTTAGATACTAATTTTATGATTTTTTAACAGACTCATAATCAAATAAACTACCAATGCAATAGAAAGGTACAAAATGGGAATGCTTGCTCACCTTTATACGAGTTGTAAGCCCTTTACCCCGTCGTTGAATACGTTAAAAAAGGAGCAGTTCAAGCTCTAGTTGGTTAAATAGCTCCTCATATAACTTGTAGACTCGTACATAGTCGTCATCTCTGGTTAACAGAGGTGACGACGATAAAGTCCGAATTTGTTTGGCTTGTTCACGTTTTTTATTTTTGTCTAAAGCATGAGCTTTCTTTCAATAAAGACAGTAACAAAACCGATTAATACATCTTCGAAAGTATTATTATTTTCTTGTATTATGGCTTCTGGAGTGTCTTTCCAATTGAAATTATTGAAATTTTTATTAAATATGCCTCACTTTATAATTGACTGGTGCAATGACAAAACGTCAATACAGCAACAGCATCGGCGTAAAGACTATTTGGCTACAAATCTTTAATTTTAATTTTAAATACTGTAATTAACGTTTAAACTTAAAGAATAATGTTTAATTCACTATTTTTTTTATGTATATCTCAATGCCAAACCTCTGTTTAATGTAGTTTCTTGGTTAAAAGCAAAACGAAATATAATCAATTTTATTGATTCATACTTGTCCTAAAAAAACATCCTTGACTCGAAACGTTTTCGCACTCGAATGTGCCATGTCTCCGGAATCCCACTGCTGATCGCGTTGTTGTGCATCGTTCGTATAGTGAATTTGTGAGATAGTGACACTGATTAGTAATTAAGTTAAATCGTTACAAAAACACAAATGTAGAAAAAAAATTTACACGAGCAGGATTTGTTGAGAGATGTTAACGACGGTAGTTGTTGACATTGAATGGGCGCCTTTGGCTTTCAAAGTAAAAAAGTAAATAGTGTTGAATAATTTCGGCGAGCTGGTTAGAACCACGATAGCTCAATTGGGAGAGCACCTGACCCGGTGTATGTCAGAAGGGTGCAGGTTTTAAATCCTGCTCGTGGAAATTTTTTCAACATTTGTGTTTTTGTAATTTGTTTCGCAACAAAATTTGCGTTAAAATTATATAAACAAAACAAAAACATTTTAAGTTAAATCGGTTAGGAAAACGTTAGATGTAAGTATTTTTGTATTTTTGCTATAATATATCGGCGTGCCTATAATTAATTCGTTTTATTATTTGTTATCATAGTCATTTATTTTTAGATACTTTAAATATATAATTATAAAGCAATTAGTTGGTAATGTCACCGATAATTAGTACCAGAATACCGGATAACTATAATAGTACCGATATGCGTCGGCCAACCGATAAACACTGTCATTAGTGCGGTTGAAATAGCATACCGCGGGCGATGATACCTTTTCAATACTCGATTTAAAAGCGCGTGTGTTACAATACAAAATAAAAATTATGTAATTTTTTTTTGGTTGTAGAGTAAAATAGAGTAGAAACTATTTGCATTAAACATGGTAAAATACAGGGGGTTTATAGTCTAAATCTAATGCCATCGTAATACCTTTCAATGTGACAATTGAACGCTATTCAAGAACTTCAAACTTATTAAACAAGAGCAGAGATTGAACAGAGCATTGCAGAGACGCGTTTTTGAATGATGTTGAATGAACGACATCGTCAATTTGACATTTATTTGTGGATATGTCTATGCCAAATGACAAGCGTAAACACCTTAAAAAGGTATCGTGATAGAGGTTGAAATTAGACAATAAGCCCCCTGATCAGGAACAAAATTAAACCCAACATGTTTTGCCACAATTTAGCATGTAAAATTACAACAAGTTATTAAATAATTAATTACCCTTTTAACCAATACACACACATACATCAAAACAATGTGTCGATATTCAACATAAAGAAAAACATTATCTTAAGCTTTAAAATAAATACATTGCCAAATTGCTACCTATTTAAAAATTTAATTGTAACATCATTTAATACCAAAATAGTCCTAATCCTAATATTATAACGCTGCACGTGAACTATGTAGCGGAGTGAAGTTTTTTGCGGTTCGTCAGCACACACTAGCTCCGCCGACGGCGGAGTGGCGTAAGTTTTATTAGGATGAGTGCACCGTCGCGTTTCTGGCGCGAACACCGATATTCTGTGAAAGGGTGGTATTTCGCCGGGCAAGCCGGCCCATTTCGTGCTGCAACGCAGCGTGGCTCTACCACTCAGAAAAGTTGTACGTTGCTCGAGTGAGTTTGTATAAAGCTTACTTTCTGCAATTTCCTTATTTTGTTGTATAAAATCTCCCGCCCGCCCATAGACTTATGTACCGGTGGCGTTGTGAGTTCACTACGAGCTCAAATCACTACAAAGTATAAAACAAAGTCGCTTCCCGCTATCTGTCTGTTTGTGATCACCAACCCGCATTTGGCAAGCGTGGTGATTAAGCCATTACCCATCAATCGTAGCGATGACTTGATTCAATGATAGAGAGACCAGCCGTGGGACAGTTGAAGGCTATTTACTACTTACTCTGTATATCTAATACGATATATGTATATACCTATCTGTATTTTTTAGCATAAATGAATTTAATAAATATAAACGTAACATTGGTTAAATGGACATTAATATATTATTGGGTAATTGACTATTTTAACACCATTAACTGATATAAATTTGCAAACTTAGATATTTAGGTATTACTCGTACAAAAACACAAATGTTGAAAAAATTTCCACGAGCAGGATTTGAACCTGCACCCTTCTGACATACCGGGTCAGGTGCTCTTCCAATTGAGCTATCGTGGTTCTAACCAGCCCGCCGAAATTATTCAACACTTTTTACTTTGAAAGCCAAAGGCGCCCATTCAATGTCAACAACAACTGCCGTTAGAACCACGATAGCTTAATTGAAGAGCACCTGACCCGGTATGTCAGAAGGGTGCAGGTTCAAATCCTGCTCGTGGAAACTTTTTAACATTTGTGTTTTTGTAATTTGTTCGCAACAAAATTTGCGTTAATAATTATTTAAAAATTTTACTTAGGTATTATTATATTTTCTCTTTTTTTTAACATGTGATTGTCCTTAATATTTTGTGTTTTTATTTGTGATTAAAAGTGTCCTTTTATGATAGGGCATTTTCCAATATTTTTGACGCTGTAAGGGAGAAAAGAGCTTGACACTTGCTGAGTTTCTTGCCGGTTCTTCTCAGTAGAAGGTCTCTCGGCCAAAGTACTTACGAACCGATGGCGTAATGACGTTCATAAGAGCTATTTGTAGCCTAAACTGAAAAAATAATTTTAAATTTGAATTTAATATTATTGTGATTGTGACATAGATTATTCTTTGTGATTTTTTCATATTTATGTGCTATTTGTTGTGTTTTTATAATTTTTGCCTAGAGGTACGATTTGTAATAAAAATTAGTAATCATGAATTAAATTTTAAAATATTTGCACACCAGTAAACTGGTAGAATGCATTGGCTCGAAATAAAATAACCGAAAATCGAAATAAATACTTCAAGCCGCCGAAGATCAACCAATTTTTACGACCTTTCAAGTGCAACATACCCATTCAGGATGCAGGCGTGTACAAACTAGACTGCGACTGTGGGCTCTCTTACATCGGGCAAACAAAGAGAAGTGTAGGAACCCGCGTTAAAGAACATATAGCCGACGTCAAGCATAGGCGCGAAAATAAGTTTGCAGTATGCGAACATGCCCTAGAGGGCCCAACA